>PVLA01002149.1:206958-289592 GCA_004027455.1 Hydrochoerus hydrochaeris
GTTGAGCTTAGCTTTACACACAATAATGTCAAACATAACAAAGTAGAATAAACAACTCAAGAGAATGGAAGTATTCCAAGACATTCTGAACCATATAACCAAAGATGAACAATGGCTGCTATATTATCTCATTTTCCATAAAAATTTTGTTTTTACTATCATACATATTAAAATCCAATAACACACAACATGATAGAACTAATGGTAATAGAAAAACAAAAGCATGGTAGGACTTCAGAGCAAGATGATATTAAATCAACACTGGCTACCATACTGTCTTGTCTTCAAAGTCTTCCTCATTTACATTTGTGTCCCCAATCTCTCTGCATCTCTCCTTTCCTTCCACCACACAAATGCCAATTTCTGCCTTGAAACATTTCTTTCAAACTCTACATTTTCCCGAGCTAATTTCACCCTTTAGGTCTTCTGTCCTTAGTGTGGGAAAGGTGTGTTATGTCGCAGAAATCCTGCTGTGTAGGAAGGTTTGTAGCCCCCCTTCAGATTACTGGTTGCTTGTGATTTCAAACCTGAGCCGCTGTGTGGCTGCCAGCCTGCCCCTTGCTCCAGATCTGTTTTTGCCCTTCTCTATGCAGCGCTGGCTTCAATGCACAGCAACGGCCTAGCTCTCTACCGGCTGACTCGCCCTTAATCAGGAGGAAATTCAGGATGCAAAAGAAAAGAGGAGATAGGGTACTTCTTTCCTGCCCTTTCCCTCCCCAGACAGTCTTTTCTGGCATCTGGAAGCAGCTACATCCCTTTCTGACTCTGGGCTCGCTCTACATTGAAGCAATGCACTTGGCAATGCTCCCTGTACCTTCAGACCTGCGGGTGACTAACAGCTCCCCACTTCTGGGAGCGTGCCTGTCCCTTTTGTTTCTTTAATCCTGTCCACACCCCACTGGGCAGCCTCTTCTTTATAACCTCTGGAACTATATGGATTGAACTGTCTTCTCTAAGACCCTGGCTAGTGAAAGGGCCCTGGTTTAAAAAAATAAATTCATGTGAATCAGCTCTCATGCTATTTTAAACAAAGAGTAGTTTATTTGCATATACATATAGTATCAAAGCTAAAAAAAGAAAACAAACAAACAGTTGTTTCATCTCAGCTTCATCACTCAGGTGAGTGAGGGGCCCATCTGCAGGAGGTTGTACCTACTGCAGATTATCTTAAGTTTTTAGGAGCTTCAATTCATGTCCATGATTCTTAAATGAATTAAAGTACCTCATACATAGTACCCACTTACCACCCATAAATAATCACTTAGAAAGCTTAAAAATGTTTTTAAATATATATATATAATATATATATAGTAATGTTTTCCTTTTCTAAAAACTTTAATTTAGAATCTCACAAAACTAATCCACTTTAGCAAACTCCTTAAATCCCTTGCCTTTGCTCTTCATTCTACTGGAAATTCCTTAATTCTTTAGTGGCTGAAATACCTTGTCATTTAGAACTTAGCCTAATGATTTAATTTAGCCACTTAAAAAGGGCTTCCATCCTGGCCTTCCAATTTAATCCTGTACATAACACCTTTTGCTGGTTGGTATTTTTTCTGTTTGTTTGTTTGCCTTTCCCACACTGGAACATAAGCTCCATAGGGGCTGAGACTTTGTTCTATTCATTGCTGTGTCTTCAACACTTGGTCCAAGAAGTTGCTCAAAAAAACTTGCTGAATGAATTAAATCAACGGGCATTTTACATTTTAATTGGAATAAATTACTGTTCTTGCTGTCATGAAATGCATATGTGGGAGAAAGAAATATACGTGGAAATTTATAAAAGAAGAAAGTATTATAACAAAATACACAGGATCCCTCTTCCAGTATAGCAAACTATCTTACAGTAGAACAACTGTTCCTTCCAACAAATAGCGAGGTGTGATAAGATGCAAAACACTAAAATCTGTTTGAAGACTTTGGAAATTTTCAGGAGCCAGGATTTGCAAGACAAAGAGCGCTGGGTGTAGAGAAAGACAACACGTGAGCCTAGAATGCCATTTTCTCCTCAGAGCATTTCTGATTTACTGGCCCTGTGTGTGGAGAGGCCAAGATCCAGGCAGAACACAGCTGCTGCAGCTGGGGGCAATGAGCAGAGTCTTCAGCACCTCACAGGTTTAGACAAGCAAGACTTGGGTTTCAGGAACAGCAAACCCACCATGACTGAAAAGTCCACGATCATAACAGAAGGGAGCAGAAAGAAACGAGCTCAACAACTTGAACAATTTCCCTTTGAGGCATTTACCAATTATTGATAAGCACTCACAGAGAGGCAGATAGGGTTTCTGAGACTATGAAAAGCTGAACAGGGTTATTGGTAGTGTCACACGGTGGACAGTTTGTAAAATCCCCTCTGCAGAAAGCATCATCCATAATTTCTGTGATCCTTTGTCCACACATTTGCTGTCCAATAAAATATTAACAGACATTCCAAGAGACATGACTAAGAGATTTAAAAAAAAGAAAAAAAAAAGACAATAGAAACAGACTCTCCAGACATTGAAGGACTTATTTAACTACTTTAAAATATCTGATGTTAAAAATAACTTAGCTATTGATAATATATATGATTGAAAATTTCACCAGAAAATTCGATCCATAAAAAAATCAAATGGAAGGGGCTGGGGATTTAACTCACAGGCACAAGCACCTGCCTGGCAAGTACAAGGTGGCAAATTCCATCCCCAGTACAAAAAAAAAAAATCAAACAGAAGTTTTAAATGGGTACTACAAATTAAAAAGCCAATAAGTAAATCTAACAGAAAAATTAGACATAGCTGGAAAAAGAGAATAGTAATATGGAAAACACTTGGAAATATACACAAAATGTTATTGTTACATAAAGGAGAAAATAGTTTTACTGCAGATAACCAGAGAAAAATTCACAAAGACAACAGCTCATTTACTCAAAAATTCATTGAGCACTTAAGATAAAGCCATTATTGAGTCTTAGGAAAAATAAAAATAAAAACTACATCATCTTTGTCCTTTAGGAACTTAAGTCTAATGTGTGAAAGACAGAAATGTCAACAAAGTCTTCACAAAGCCTGCCAAGAGGATTGTTTCTAAAACCTCAAACTGTGATACTTGAGGCAGATAGGGATGAGGAGCACGGGTAAAATGCAAAATATTTGCATGTGCGAGATGCTCATGAGATAAAGATCTGAGCAAAGGCACAAAATGATGTTGGGGTTCAGTGTGGGGGGCAAGAAGTTGCAGAAATTAATGTGAAGTAATAAGCTAGAATCAGATTCAGTAGGCAGTTGGGACCCACCACTAAATTTTTAGCAGGAAAGGGAACACATTCATCCTGAAGAATGCTCATGGGAGAAAACCAACTTCAGCCCAGGAGACTGACTGGACAGCTGCATGTTGGCATGAGAAGGTGTGGCCTGACCTAAGGCGATGGAGACATGAATGTTCTGTAGACATTTCAAGTTCAGATTTAAGCAGACTAGGCAGACATTGACAGCAGGAAACAAAAAAGCCAGTCAAAGTTGACTCAGATGTATGGAGGGCGTCACAGTGGTGTTAATACAATGTTGCTTGGGGATGATATCAGGAGTCTTGCCCAGTTAGAATTTCAATGGGACATTTCTGAAATGTTGTGACAGAGAGTTGGCAAATCTATTCTGGAGCTGACATCGAGCCATGAGAGCAAGGAGGGATGAGGTGCCCTGGAGAAGGCTGGCAGGGCAAGAGTGAATAAAAACCAGTGACTCCAGAGTTAATATGTCTCAGTAAATGCAGATTATCCCAACAAAATATTATTGAGTTACCCATTTAGAGATATGTGAAAATATTTTAATTGAAAAAAAATAATTAGGATGCTCATTACACAGGAAAGCCATTTAAGAAACAGATCTATTACCCTTCGTGTTTTATGTTTTCCTGAAGCCTTTTGCTAAACTGCATCCCAATTTTTTCTGCTTAGACAGCAGAAACTCTAATGATGTGAACTGTAGTTAAAAAGTGCTTTCCAAGTCTGCTGCTTGAAAGCTTGTATATGAATAATGCCAGAGGCACTGGGAGGGTATGTTTTAAAGGCTATGCCTGTGATGTGTTTTTGAAATAATGCACATCAAATGAAAAAAGAAATATCATTTAAAACTGAAATGAAGTTTCCATAATACTACCAGTTACTTTGACTTAAATATATATGTGGATACTTACGCTGTCTGTATATGTCAATGGGGAAGATTTTTTTTTCCTATCAGCCAGTCAATGTCTCTCATTTCCAATAAAATTTATGGTTAAGAGTCTAATTTTTTCTGTTTTAGTAGAAGCATTTTTGCAGAATACTAAAGTTCAGATCAAGAACAACATACTTCCTTCTGCTGCAGAAATTCTCTCGCAGGGTTCCACCGGATGTGATTTCAACTTTTGTTCTTTAGCTACTTGTGGTTTATTTCTTTAAAAGTCTGTTGATCTGCTTCAAGCCACACTCTGCTCAATTTTCACATTTGGTCTTTGGACATGATTCCCCCAAATTATTTTCCTGAATACATAAATCCAGCACCCCATAGTACTGTAACTCCTCCCACATTAGATCTACAGTGTAAAATAATTTACAATTACTGATTTTCTTTAACACTGCTCTATGTAACAAGTGTGTTTGTGGTTTGCTAAGATCTGCATTGCAGGAAGGTAGGAAAGAAGTGCACATCAGCCAGTTCCTAAATACATAAAATCTGTGAGGGAGTCCAACTGAAAATTACCTTATAATCAGCAGCAGAGGGGACCCTCATGGCACTCAGAGGAGAGGAGACCTCATTAGACTCAATGTAAAAATAAAAGGTAAACCCTAGATCTGAAAGAAAAAAAGGAGGGGAACATTATTAACATACACTTGAAAGTCCTCGCTTGACCAGTAAGATCTTCATGAGCTGTCAATTCACTAAAACTCCCTCTCTTTCTTTAATTGCTAGTGAATAATGTCATCTTATCTTAAAGGGGCTGGTTTCTACATCTACATTCAATATCACTAAGAGAAAGATAATTCAACTAGGAGGCTCAAGGATAACTTTATATAGGAGGTGGCATCAGAATCTAATCCAATAAGTCAACTCTTTATGTTTTTGATGGCATTTCATCGTATTGGCCATGCCAGCCTCAAATTCACAATCCTTCTGCCTCAGTAGCTGGGGTTACAGGTGTGTGCTACTACTCCTGATTCTTACTGGGGACTTTTTAAGGTAGCAGTGGAGAAAAGAACAAGATCAGTGGGAAATGTGAACAGCATGGTCCAGAGAACTCATGGACTACAGAAGAGCTGAGATGTGGCCATGAGGATGGGGAGGGAGAATTTAGAAACAGGTCCTAAGGGCCCTATCTGCCAGGCTTAATTGTGTAGGTATTAGGAAGTCACTAAACATTTCTGAGCAAGGATGGAGACTTGATGCCATGAGACAAGCTCCCAAAGTTACTGATCTATACAGTCTCAAGTGGTGCCCTCCTGTTAATATTTATAATTCAGTTAAAAACTTTCTACTCTCTACTCCCAGTCCACATATGGTGCTGGCTTATGGGGAGAGCCTAGGATCTGTCTGTTCCAGTTCTGCAGAGCCCATGCATGGCTCTGGTTCCCAGGCTGGGCTTGCTTGCTGGTGTGGCTTTGTTCTCTCTGTCTCTTTTGTTTTGTTTGATTATGTCAAATCCGAGGGCAAGAGCAACTATTTCAAAGATAGCGAGATATATTACAGTAGCAATTTTGGATTTACTATAATCTTGTTTTGAAGTCCTTTTTGCATTCATTGTTTTGTTGTTATTGTTTCTATTCTATTCTGTTTGATTTTTACTATGTCCAAAGTTATCTGCAGCTATTTTGAAGACATCAAAAGGCATTATGGTAACTATTGTTGATTTCATAATGTTTTGAAGTCCTGTGTCTTTTACACTGGTTTGTTTTTTTTGTTAATCCAGAGAAGTATCAAGTGAGACACTATCTACAAGGGCCATGTTTTGGCATGGGGTATCTCATTCCTCCCAAAGTTTCCTTACCCCTTTTTTCCAAGAGACACTAGAACCAATGAGATGAACAGAAAGCAGAACATACCCCCACATCTACACCAGGGCTATGTGGGCAGCCAGCATGCTGAGTGATCTAAACAAGCAGCATTCAAATAAGAAGCAACTTTCTTTTCCTCCAGCTTCCACCTTTAGACTTGCCCTGTCAGAGCTACCTTCCATGTCCCTGGATCACAACTTGACAGATTCCCAAATTTTCCAGCCAGTATCAGTTCTACAAACAAGCTTCCTTTTGGTGTTGAGAGGCTCACTCCCAGACCTGGCCTAGTCTCAGGCAAAACATCAATCTCATGAAACTCAATCTGCAAACAAGATGATGCCCTCCCGTCCAACCTAGCCCTTACCCATATGTTGGGTATACATTGATCTGCACTTCCATTGGCCCTCTATACCTCCTCCACCATCTCCCATCTCTCTTTCAGGGCTGCAATGGGGAAAAGGTAAATGATACAAAGTGGACATGCATGCTACCTCACTGTTTTAGTTCCCTAAAAAAAGGACCCTGTTTTAGTTCCCTAAAAAAAGAACCCAAGCCAGACTTGAGAAGAAAAACCAACACCTTTCCTGCAGGGCATGTGACATGTGTCATTGATCAACTCCCTTGAATTTTTGGTCTTTTCTTCATGTAGGTTGGATGTGGTTGTTGGGCTGATAAGCACAGGTTTGGCCACATCGTAAGTGTTACAGGAACACGTCTAGCGGCAACTGTCTGGAAACTTACAGTCCAATAATTATTGTCTCTGGGGCTTTCACAGAATTTTTCCAGACAGCAGAAGTGTCATCCAACATCTGAAGTATATGCAAGTTAACACTTATTAATTCTAACAAAACATTTCTCTCCCACTGAGTTATGAGATCACATCAAATGCAAGTCAACAAGAATGAAATTATTATACAGAAATCCTTGAATCTGTTCTAATTTATCCTAAAATATATTATTAGTGAACTTGGATGCTATAAACATGACTAATAACAAGTTTCTTTTGACACACATCACAACTGATGTTTTGCTATATAAATGTAGCCTCTCCATTACTTGGGCAATTATAATCTGATTTGAAGGTGAATAGCTCAATAGAGAGGGGTCCATTGATGTGGCTACATAAGTTCAAAGATGTCACCGTTAAGTATTACTCTGTGTTACTAAACCACATATCATGTAGGCAGGTAAGAAACTGCTTAATTGTACTGGGCATCCTCAGTTCACCTCTCTGACAAAGGCAGGAAGGAAAGTAGTGCAAAAAAGCTGACAGAGCATGTAGCATGGCAGAGATCTTAGTGCTTTTCATATGCAACCCCCAAAGCACACCTGTAATGTTTTCTACCCACTTGTCTTGTGAAAACCTTTGGTTTCTGTGGCCAAATGTGTTGTGATCAACATCATGAATATTGTCTGAAAGACTGCCCCAAATTCACCAGTGCTTGGACACAAAGATCATCTTCAACCATTGATCTCACACAGAGTAGGGCTTGTGACTTTACAGGAAATTGCTAAAAGCAGGGGCACCTGCAGTGTGCATTAGGCTCTACTTCTGCAAACAGAGGGACTGATAGTCATCAATTTTTGTCAGTTTCCTAGACTGTTCTCAATTATCTAGAATATTTAGAATCAGAGACCTATTGATCAGTTGGCAAACATCCAAGAAGCACTCACTGGGCACAGGATGCCCAGATGATAGTGTACAAAGTAGCAGACCTTGAAGATTAGGCAGACTGGACTGGTACCCAGTGCCACTCAGCTCACAATATATTTGCCATGATAATGGACTTCAGAGGGTATTGTATGTCAGCAGAAAAGGAAATAAGAAGCTTAGTAAACAGAAGAAGATGGTAAATTTCTAGCAGAAGATTCATGGCAGATACAATTAGGGACTATGAAGAATCACAATGCTTAAGACAGATCTAATGATGCAAACAGTTCTGAAATTAGGAAGTATGACTCATGAATAAGTGAGAATATTCCATTCAACAGATTGGGTAGAATGACTTTTAACTCCCTGGTACTTAAGCTTGGACTAGTAGCAGTAGCATCCCCAGAGAACTTGTTAAAAATGCAGATACCCAACCCCCTACTCCAAGAATTGCAAATAAGAATCTATATTTTAAGATTCTCACATGATTCACATGCATTTTAAGATGTGAGAAGCACTAGTGTTCTTGCCAAGCATTGAATGTACACATATGTACAAATGGAGACCAAGAATCCACTGAAATAGACCATTCTGAGCGACCGAGAAGAAAGCAGTCCAAAGAATGTCCTCCTCCTCTGCTTCTCCTAGAGAATTGTTACAGGGCTGGCACCCATTTCTTTCAGTGAGAAGCTGGTTGTGATCACTGCTTTGGAATTCAAAGGGGTCCTTTTTCTACCCACTGAGGCAGTGGGAAATATGCTGAGTTAGCTCATGTTTTTCCCGTAGGACAGTGTTTGTTATGTGCTGTCATTATTTATACGTCCAAATTAATTTAAATAAATTACTTCTATTTCCAAAAGACATGTGAAACAACTTTCACTAAGAGATATATTCAATAATGCTATTCAAATGCCCACAGAGAAGAAAAAGATCAAACATCAAGTAGGGGAAAAAAGATGCAAAAAGAATATACTTTTTGCACCTTACACATCATAATTACTTAGACTAAGCAATAGGCATTGCTCTGAGGCTGCTGGTAGCCAAAGCAAAAATGGAAATGTGCTGAGTTATTAAATTCTACCTACTTGAAACATTCCATTCAAGGGAAAGTAAAAGAACAGATATTTCTGTAATGTCTAGATTTTAGTGTCAGAAGGAAGAAATAACATTTCAAGAAAACATTTAGAAAGAAGACATTTAAAGAAAGAAAGACATTTAGAGAAAGAAAGACATTTAGAGAAAGAAAATCTAAAGAAACAGTTTGGACTTGATAAGTTCAGAGAGAGAATTCAGATGGGTTTTAGGAGTGACTGTTTTGTATTTTACAACCTTCCAGCTCTATTGAAACTCTTCAGGATAGGAAACATACCTCCTAGTTCTTCTGTCCCCCTACCAACGTTCAGAGCTGGTGATCAAATGTATAGATGTTTCCTTCTTGATCTCTCCCTTAAGAACTTACAAGGTAAAACACTAGAATTTTTGAAGCATTTTCAAGTGTCATATCTTGCTTGACTTTAGGAAATCATTTTCTCTTTTGTGCTGTAAGAAAAGGAAGCCCTAAAAGTTGTGTTACTTGCCTCCTGCCCAGAAGTTCACCTGCAATCAATATCCCTCAATATCCAAGCTTGTCCACTTGACACTCCAACAAACTACTCATTATAGGAAGACAAGATTTAATTCCAGGAGGCCCCTGAGAACCTCATTTGCAGCTCCCAGATGAAAGATCTTAAGGGAAGTAACTTCAAAACACAAGCAGAAGACAGGTTTATAAAATATTACAAAACCAGCAACTACCTCCACTTAGGAAGAGCTTATTCTTAAGCAGGTCAGTAGGAGAGGACTCTCCATCTAAATGCTGCCTGCGTCCATGTGACTTATGGCTCCAGCTGAAGCCCTAAAAAGAGGTTTTCAAGTCTAAAATAACTCTGAGAATGGAGAAGGAAAAAAGTCTACCACAGTAAAAAAAAAAGCAGCTGAGAAGAATGAAAGAGGCCTCTGCTGGGATTGGCCATTCAGGAACAAGCATGTCTTGCCGGACTATAACTCAAAAAAAGGTGTCAACATCAGAACTGAGATCACATAAAAGCAGCATGCGGAGGAACTGTGCAGTGGGGCAGCCGGTCCACACAGAAGATGACAACAGAGACTCAGAATACAGATAATGCCGTCTCTGCTGGAGGGAGAGCCCAAGAGTCATTCGGTTCCAGAAGGAAACCTTCAGTGTCTTCCTGCCAGCAAAATTGAGCCAAGAGCAAAAAAATCTCCAATTTCTTCTCTCCTCACCACTAATCCACCACTCAGATAAGTAAATTGGAAACTTGGGGCTCTGAATAACAGATACCAGCTCAAGATGTGGCCTTGGAATAAAGCAAATTTTCTCTGTGGTCTATTTAATAACTAATCATGTTTTCCTTTTTATTGCTGTAAGGAGCCAAGCCAGTAGCCTGCCTCCAGCAAGGGGTCAGGACCAAAATAGTGGCTGTTTCTCTGAGGTTTTCATTTTACAATTCTAACACTAGTGGCTGACAACTATTTTTATAAGCAATGTCAAAACTTTGGAATGTGGTAGGATAAAGATGATAGACAAAGAAGAAGAAAGGAAAGAAAGGAGGAAGGGGAAGGAAGATCTAAAAATCCTTCCAGGATTTTTTAAGAGAGAGAGAAAGAGGAAAAGAGAGACAGAGAAAGACAGACAGAGAGAGACAGAGATTCCCAAACAGTTCTTATTAAAAGACCACCCAAACATCACTGAGAGAAATAGAATGAGAGCATCACAGCATCCAGCAAGAGTCCACCGGGATCATGCTATACAAAAGACATGACTGATGGAGCCACTGGCTTAATGAGGTAAGATATCAAAACCGAAGCCTTTGGTGGTATCACCCACACTTCTAATTACTGAGAATTTACCATCCACTGTGCGCTTTCTCATTCTCTTTTTATAAGTTTAAGTCACATACAGAAAAAAATGTAAAGAGGTGAATATTTTAGTCCAACAACCCTTGACAGTTACATATACTCATGAAACCATGAATCCAGCAACTACAGAGATCACACACACTGCTCTATTTCTTTTTTTCTACATTCTCTCCAACCTGCATCTTTGTCTTTTTGATGATAGTAATTCCAGGAGGTGTTAGAAGATATCTCATTGTGGTTTTCACTGACATTTCTCTAAGGATTAGTGAGATGAAGACTTTTCCATATACAAGTTGGCCTTTCAAATGTCTTCTTTTAACAACTATCCATCAGTTTCCTTGTCCATTTTTTTAAGATTTTATTTAAAGAGAAACAAAAGCATGTAAAGGGTAGAGATAATACAGTATTCCAAAAAAAAGATAAACAATAAGAAATCACTAGTTAATTAATTACATATCATCCTCTTAGAAAGTTGTTCAAGTCACAGAATTAAAGCACACAAAGTAGATAGTCAAACAGTGAGAGTGTGAACAGCTACGCATGCATGAATCTCCACATGTATTTCTATCCTTTCTGTAATAGAAGGAAAAACAAAACTTAGCAAGAAAAAACAAAACAAATTCCTATAAAAACATTAAACCAAAAAGTCATATAAAACCACAGTACAAGGTGATCCACAATGATTACTGTGTTGTTTCTTATTATCTTCAATAGAATGTCTATATCATCAAGCATAATTGAATATAACAGTATAATTGAGTATAGCAGTAAATAACAATATTAGTAAAATAAAACATTGTAGACAGTATAAAACTTCAAAGGCAGGTAATAATCAAACCAGAGTGGATATTCTAGTGGATCTTCTAGTGCAGTTGCCTATACTCTCAGACTTGATACTATCAATCATACCAGCTTTGAATAAAATCTATCAATACAAAACAGCGATCTAACAAACCAGATTCAATTACAATCAGTCATGGTAAAACTGTGTAGGTTTTACAGAGCTTTAGATTAAGTTAATATGACATTAAGGATGATTACCATACTATATCCTGTTATTTTCAGGATTACTGTCTGTGCGCTCAAATCTAGTATAGGTAGAATGACTGGAACAGAATATAATACATCGAAGCACAGTAGTGTGAGTAATGTGTGTTTTAAATCCTGGTGCACTATTAACAGTATAGCGTATCAAGGCCATCTATGTTAGAGTTTCTAGTTATCCTTCTCTGCCTCATTTCTGCTATGCTACTTTTCTGCCTTTGTTTAGTTTTCTCCTTCATTCTAATGCCTGTCCTGTTCATTGAGGCCTTTCTGCCACTGTTCTTAAAATCCTGGTATTTTTTTTCTCTCTCTGTAGAATGTCCTTCAGCATTCTCTGTAGGGTTGGATTGGTGGTCAAAAACTCCCCCAGTTCCTCTTTGTCATGGAAGCATCTTGTTTCTCCATCAACTTCTAGTGAAAGTTTTGCAGGGTACATCAATCTGGGCTGGAGGTTATTTTATTTCAGGGCTTGGAATGCTTCGCTCCAACCTCTTCTTGATCTGATGGTTTGTGTTGAGAAGTCAGCTGTGAATCTGATGGGCTTACCTTTATAGGTAATCTGTTTCTTTTCTCTGATGGCTTTTAATATTCTGTTTTTATATTGAATTTCTGGCATCTTGATTATTATATGTCTGGGTGTAGATCTGTTTTGGTTGTAGGTGGCTGGAGTTCTGTATGCCTCACACAACCAAATGTCATTTTCTTTTCCCATGCTTGGGAAGTTTTCCTTAATTATTTCCGTGAATAGCCTTTGTAATTCACCTGTATGTATTCCTGCTTCTTCATTCACATTTCTTATTCTTAAATTGTAGATTCTCTTGTCATCTTCTAGCCTTTGAATTGTTACTGCCTGTTTCCTTGTTATTTTTAAGAGATCTTTCATGATCACACATTGCAAACTTGTCTTCAAGTTTTGATAGTCTATCCTTAGTTTCTTTTAAGGCATTTTGCCAGCTTTCAATTGAGTTTTTAATTTCCCAGTAGTCTCTTTGAATCTGCTTCACATATTCTATATTTTCTTTATATTCTTTATTGAATGTTTCTCTCCTTTTTTTGTGTTCCTCCCTTCTTCCCTCTGTATCATCCTGAGAGATGCTTCCTGAGAGCATTTCTTTTATTATTCTACTCATGTCCTGCTTTACCTGATTTAATATTTCAGATTTGAGCTCATCTACAAGGTTCCAAAGGTATCTCTTTATGTCCATTGAAGCCACATCTGATGTTGCATGTTTGCCACCCTCAGGCTCCCTTGTTTTTCCTTCTCCTGGATCAGGGCTTTCAGGGTTCTGGGCTGGGGGCCTCCTCCTGCTTTTCTCTCCTGTCATGGCTGTGGCTTCCTCCACACAGGTTACAGTGCAAGTCCCAGCCCCTTCCCTGTTGGCCACATTTCCTCCGAAGCACGCTGGCAAGGGAACTCCACCCTTTCCCACCTGCTCTTGTCGCTGAGGTGTAAGCAGGCTGTGTATGCCTGCCCCTCCCCACCAGGCCAGCCAAACTTCAGGGGCGATCACCCGGTCAATGTGTGCTAGGTGCAGGGAATTGGGTCCCAGTCAGGGGTGCGGCCCAGTCCAAGCAAAATCGCACAAATCTGCTCTGGGGAGGGAGCAACAACCGAAGTCACTGTCACTCCCAGTTCAGGCTCCTCCTGCCTGATTCCAACATGTCACCCACCTGTCGCGCCCTTCCCGTGGGGGGGTTCTCACTCCCAGCACTGACCGTGGATCCATGAAGATTTCTCCACCGGCTCCGCTCTCTGCTCTCCGTTGGGCTCACCAACCCCCGATTTCAGCACTGCCGTTCTTCCTGTGAGTGGCGGTGGATTGAGTTTGGGCAGCTCTGCCTGCCAGCGCGGATTCAAGCTGGTGCAATCTTGGCAGGTCATCGCAAAAATGCTGTGTCCCTTTAGTTTTTAGCTGTTTCAGTTGTAGTCCTGAAGTATTTGACAAGCTTTTTTAAGTTTTAATTTCTTCCTATGTCAAGAAGATCCATCTCCCTCTGTCTGGGTCTCTCCAGGGTGTTTTATTCTGGCATATGAATTGTTTCTTCCAGGAGGCTTTGTATTCTGTTGCTCACTGATTGGCCATCTTGTCTTCTCTCTGATGCTGCATATCTTTAACCAGCGACCAATGGTATCCTTGTTCCCATTTCCTCCTGAACTCTGCCATGACTGTCTGCACTGCTATCAGCTTCACTCTCCCGAGGGGTCTGATTCTGCAATCGCATGCGATTTACAACATGCCAAGGCCACTCCTCCAGCCAGCCTCTCCAAACCTCTCTAAGCTCCTCCATTATCTACTAGAGTTCATCACAGCGATGCATGGATGGTCCATTCTCACAGTCACTCATCTGCAAGCCACACTTCTCTCATTTCTTTCTGCCATTTTCCAAGAAGCCCTCCTCGTCTATTTTTAATTGGCCTTATTTGTTTTCTTACAGTTGAGTTCTTTGAACACTTCACATGTATTAGATATTAACCTTTTATCAGAAGTATGGTTTGCAAACATATTTTCCTGCTCTACAGGTTGTCTCTTCACTTTGTTGACTGTGTGCTTGGCTGTGCTGAAGCGTTTTAGTTTGATATAACTCCGTTTGTTCATATACAAAAACCTCATTGCCAAGACCAATGTCATGGAGCTTTTCCCCTGTATTCTCTTGTAGGATTTTTACAATTTCAAGTCTTACATTTTAAACCTTTTGATAACCAAAATTTTTTAATTTTGATGTAATATAGTCTTCCTTTCCAGTTTTTCTTTTATGGTTAGTGCTTTTCATATCCTGACAAAGAAATCTTTGCCTACTTCAAGATTACAAAAATATTCCCTTCCATTTTCTTTCATAAAATTTATGCTTCTGATTTTATATTCTATGTCTATAATTCTTTTGATATTAATTTTTGTATGTAGTCCAATACAGTGGTACTTCAGTTCATGAATTTAATTCATTCCACAATTCTGCAGAAGATTGCTATGACTCTGTTCAACACCAAAAGCAAAATTTCACTGAATGCTTCTGTTCGTGAACCAAATTGTTCACAAACAGAAGCATTTGTGAACTGAGGTATTACTGTATAGGATATGGATATGTAATTGCTCCAGCACCATTTGTTGAAGTGACTTTCTTTCCTTCCATTGAAACAACTTGGTAATTTGTTCAAATCACTATGTCGTTTTACTTAATTTTTACAACAATCTTGTAAGAAATTTTATGCTGAAGTTCAGTGAGACAAAATGACTGTTGAAGTCATAGCAACCCAAAGACAAAGCACACAACTCATTACCAAGTTCCTTTGCTCAAAGATGCACTCAAATCCTTCTCCTTGAGGAAAACCTCCCCTGCGTTTTTGATCTTCCCTGTCTCACTTTTCTAAATTCCCATTATACTTGTACTTTGAATTTTGCCACAGTGACAGTAGTTGTTTCACCAATTCACATCATTTTCCAACTGATAGAAATGTTAATTCTCAAAACTTGTTCTTTCCCTTCTAACAATAATTTTGAAATTAGCAAAGCCCAATCTTAAATTTAATTATATATCTTCTATATCACTAAGCACAGTACTGAGTATACAGTGGGTATTCAATAAATACTTTCTATGAGAGTGAAAATAAGCATTCATTTGAATAATGAGTCTCATGCCCTTTTACTTTGTTTTGGGTGTCTTAATTTACATTATGACTCACCAGATCCTTCCCCGATTGCCCCCAGCAATGAGCAGAGTCACAGCACTTTTGCACAGAAGTATAGAAGAGGACTTCTGAAGGGAATGGCACAGGCCCCTCATCCCCAGCTCAAGTTTCCAGATGATTGATTCTCCCTACTCCTGCCAGGCCCTGTTATTTGTATCACTGGATGAAGCTCTAAGGAGCAGAATGGCGTATTTTGAAACAAAGGAAAATTAACTTCAAGAGGTTTGAAATCTATCAAATGAGAAAACTGAATATAGTTCTCTTTTGATGACTGCAGTGACTTTTCCCCCACAACACAGAATTTCCTAAAGCCCAATGACAGCCTACTATTTAGAGAGAGCCAGGGAAAAAAACTGAGACTCATCATGCAAAATTTGCAGAATTTTCATGGGATAATTCCCCTTTGTAGAACTTGGAAATAAAGAAAATAGACAGATATTCAGAAAAAGGAAAGCTTGAAACCAACAGTTAAATCCCCTTTGTCCATCACTAGACAGTAAAAGAAGGTTAAAAAGAAAAAATAAAAGTCAGAAGATGTGAACCTGAGGCCCAGCTTGCGCTTCGGCGCTGTGTGTTAATCCCTTAGATCCCTTAGATCATGGCAGACCCGGCTCCCACCCTGCACACTTCTTAGACAATCTCAACCTCAAGAGTTAAGCACTAGCAGTGATAATTTTTAAAAATGAAAATAGTGTAGACTTATATTCTGCATATTTACCTGGATTACCTGCTATATTTTATAATTCTATATAATTATATATTCATATGTAGCATCCCAGGTATGCTACATTTCCTAGATGATTTAAGGATTTTTCAAGGTCATTTGGTAACAGGCCACTTTCACTTCATGAACTATATCTAGAAGCTGATGCCTTATGTAGCCCCTCAGGCTTCACTGGCCCACATCACACCTATTTTACAAGGGTCAGGAAGATGGTGTATATGAGCTGCTTTGTAAACAGAAGCTGTCAGGAAACTAGTTCTTTGCTGTAATATGAAGAAAGTATGAGCTACTAGACACAGGAATTACAAGAGACAGAGCTAAATCATGAGATGTTGTCAGAGAAGGAGGCTTCTGAGAGTCCCAAAGAAGTCATTGGAAAGAATTAGAACTCCAGCACTACCAGAAGATGGGAGGTTACTGAGCAGAACTGCTGGTGGGGGAGTCCACAGTGGAAGCCCAAGGAGCACCAAGGAACAAAGCCAGGGCACACTGGGGACATGCGAAGTTAAATCAGGTCTTCAGAATGGCTCATCCCTTAGCAGCATTGATGGAGCAATTTCTATCCTGAGGACACTGTCAGCAGAAAATCATGAAGTAGCTGTGACAGAGACAGAAGGCACCAGGGGAAAGGTAAGGCTGCCTCTAGAGAAGTTCAGAAGTGATAAATCATGAGGACAGAGGGCAGTGTTCATGAATTCAGAAGAGACTAAAAAGATAAAAGGTAAGAATATGTGACTTAGGTATGAAATCCAGATCATATGAAGGGAAACTGTCCAAGTGCGATAGACAAGGGGACGGTGCGCTTCAAATCTCATTCCTGGGACCTGTGGCTGCTTCCATGACGACACACTCCTATTTCTCTGAAGGTCAGGGGAGAGTTCAGTAAATCTGGGGGGGAACAATAGGGCCAAATAAGTCACTGTTTTGTTTCGTTTTGTTTTGTTTTGTTTTGTTTTGTTGAAACAAGGTTTTACTGTGCAGTTCAGGTTGGCCTTGAACTCACTAAGTAGCCCAGGCTGACCTCGAACTCAGTGGTCTTCCTCCCTCAGCTCACCAAGTGCTGGGATTACAGACATGCACCACCACGCCCGGCAATAAGTCACATTTGAAAAGGGACTATCTGATTATTTTATTCATCTAAATTATTAGGTATTTTCTCAGCTCCACTTTTCAAACACAATAAAGACCTTTGCATTTAGGAACAAGTTTCAACATTTCAGTAATTCAAGAGAAAATGATATTGTTGAAGCTAATCAGTTTATAAACATTTTCTCAAGTCTCCTAAGGCCTTTGTAAACTTTTACGATTCTCTGAAGAAAGCAGCAGCAACAGGGACACTCTTACCAGATAAAAAGCATTTACATTTAAATATATGTACATACAGAAGAACTCAGTTACCCACACAAATGTAAGGAAACAGAAAATTTGCAAACATCCGTGAAACCATGTAATATCACTGACCACCACTGACTATGTGTTTACCATCATAAAGAAAGCCCTATTCCAAGCATTTCACATAGAATACTACCAGTAGCCCATTCTACAATAAGGAAAAGATTTAAAGACACCAAATAATTTATAGCTAGTGTGGACCAAGGAATTCCCTCAAATACCTGATCCACTGCATGTATCTTAACTCTGCTAGACTCTCTCCATATCATACAGTTAAGGACACAGGTCCAAAAGAAGTTAAATACTGTCACATTAAGATACATACATCTGTCAAGTCACCATGTTGGAATTTGAACTCTAATCTTTCTAATCCCAAAACCCATGCTTTCATCTTAGTATTGTATTAAAATAAACTCTCCTATTCAACTTAATTTCTAGAAGGATTTTATTTGAGGATGTCACAAAATATCAAATCAAGGAAATTCAGTGCCTCAAACTAATACCCAAGCCCCATGGTGAAGGGCTGGTCATACAAAAATGGACAGCAAATTGGTAATTTAACCTAGTGCTCATAATAGATGGAGGAAGATGAGTACATCAGAGTGTGTTGTGTACTTCTGCTGCTTGGGTTTACCATCTTGCCCCATGAGGAGGTCTGTACTCACAGGAGGCATACGACTCAGGCTAGACCTCCTAGAACATTCCCACAAATGGAATCCTGAGGAGAGACACAAGGAGCTGATTCATCCCAGAAACTGTGTACCAGATACAGCCACAGCTGATTCCTGCTACTGCACCTCTCAGGTCTTCTGCAGCCTCTGTTGTTCTAAAATGAGATCCAATAGCTTTGCTTCCATTCTGTGAGGTACACCACACCGTCCAGCACATTCCTCTTCTCCTGGGGCCGGGTAGGCTGGTTCCTATTGCCTACAACCAAATACATCCTCACTGAACCTCAGGTTACCCAAGGAAAGGCTTCATTTCACACCAGCAAACTCCAGCATCCAAATCCACTGAAGAGATCTAGATCCAGATCCGCATGGAAAAGCCAGCAAGTAGGGAAGTGTCAACTGTTTTAAAAGACAAGGAGATGGGCCTGTAAGCTCTCATTTTCTTGGGGATCCACATGGCTTTATACCCTGAAATCCTCTATTCATCACTTTTCATTATTACTAGTAACTTAAAAATACAAAATTACCATCCAGTGATATGTAGCTTAGCTAACTAGAGCATTCTGCTCATGAGGACAGCACTTCTGACTTGATCTTGCTGGCCAGTTGCCTGAGTTGAGACTCACAAACACAAACAGCACTCTAAACCAGGGCCAACCTTTTTTGACATTTCACAGAGCTGGAGCAATGAAGCTCATAGGCAACATTAATCAGTGCCACAATTTCAAGGTTAGCTCATATTTCTTAGGACACTGCTCCATACCAGATAATGCTTTAGGCACTTGACTTGTGTTGTCTCATTGGCTAATCAAGTAGGCACTTGTGACACATCAATCTAAATGTATTACAAATGAATGGCATAACTACATTGAAGATGGTGAGGAAGAAAGGAGCTAGGGTAAGTCATCTTAGAAAACAGTATGTCAGCTGGATACTGTATTAATCATCTTTCTGTATCCATAACAGAATACCTGAGGAAGACAATTTAAAGAAGGAAAAGTTTATTTTAGCTCATGGTTTCAAAGTTGTCAGTCCATGGTAGGATGGTTCCATTGTCTCTGGGTCTGTGGTGACGCAGAAATATCATGGTAGAAGGGTGTGGCTGGTGGAGGAAAGCTGCTCAGTTCAAGGCATTCAGAAAGGGAAAGGGACAAGGAGAGATAAAGGGAGAAGGAAGAAAGATCAGGTGTTAGATATAGTCCCCAAGGCCACAGCCACAGACCCACTTTCTTCAACTAGGCTCCACCTCCCAAATTTCCATTGCCTCCCAATAATAGCACCCAATTGTAAATCAATCAGTGGATTAATCTACTGACAGAGCTCTTATGATCTAATCACCTTGCAAAAGCCATCAGTTGGCAACCAAACACCTAGCATACAGCCATTAGGGGACATTTTAATTACAAGCCTTGATAGTATAAGGAAAAAAACTGGGATGGGTTATGAATATACACCAACAACACTCATGAATATAAATATTATGTACTGTGTAGAAAGGAAGGGGATCAAGAGATGGGTGGAGGGAAGACGGAAGGAAGGGAAATGGGATAAAAAATGGACATATATCAACTTCCCACAAGGAATGTAAACGTTATATACTGCTCACAGACACTAATAAACTAAAATCTTAAAAGGTTGTACATAAACACTGTACTCTAGTTGGTAAATATTGGATTACAAATTCTGATTGCTACATAAAAGAAGATATTTATAAGTAATTAGAACCAACTCTCTTACTATTAAAGGAATAAATTACAAATAAAGGAAAAAGGTTGATACAAATCCAGTGTGCTGGATTGAAGCCAGAGAGCAGTGTGAATTTATGGCTATTTTTGTTATTGAGGTAGAATATATATAGCATAAAACTCACCATCTTAACCTTTTGTAGGGGTAAAATTCTGCATATTCATTTTCTGTGCTCCACATTGGACACATTAAGTACAATCAGCATTATAGTACAAGCTCACCAGGTCACCTCCAGAACTCTTCCATCATCTGAAACTGAAATTTCTGTATTCAATGAGTGATAGTTCCCTATCTTTTCCTCTCCCAGCTGCTATAAACCATTATGCTACTTTTCTTTCCCTGTGAATTTAACATTTCACAGCTTTAGCCCTTATGCTTAGGTTTTTATCTATTTTGAGCTAATTTTTGTATGTGGTATAAGGAACAGGTTTTGTTATTCTTTTGCATGTGAATATCCATTTTTCTATGTAATAAGGTCATATTATCTGTACAACAGTAATTTTACTTCTTCCTTTCCAATTTGAATGCCTTTTATTTCTTTTTCTTTTCTACCTGCTCTAACTAGGACTTGCAATAGAAAGTTGAATAAAAGTGGTAAGAGTGGATATCTTTGCCTTGTTCCTCACTTTAGAGGAAACTTTCAGGTAGTCACCATTAAGTATGAAAGATAGGATTCTGAAATAAAAAAAAAATGTTAGTAGGAAAGAAAGAGAAAACCTTAATAATACACTAATTTCATTTTCACAATTATACTATAGTTAGATGAGATTTAACATATGGGAAACTTGGTAAAGTATATGTTTGTGTGCTAGTTGAACAACTTCACTCTAATTCTAAAATCTCAAAATAAAAAGGATTTTTAATACCTGAAAAGGGGGGAAAGTGCATAGTAAATACTTTGGAGGTCTTAAAACATTACCTTTCTAAGAAAATAGGGCACATTTTCACTTTTCATAAATTAATTACTCATAGCAATTGTTCACCACTTTTACTCTGCCTTGAGGGCAGCTGGTCAGTCAATATGTTTAAGAAGCACTGGAACATTGCACCTAAGCTTATCTAAGTTTGAATTTGGGGAAATTCTCAGGGAAAGTTGTTTCATGTCTGCAAAATACAAAAAGTTATTTCCAGGATTATTGAGAATAGTGTAGGAGATAACAGTTAAAAAGAAACTTTATCCGTGGTGCACACTCAATAAATATACTTTCTTTACTTTCCACTACAAAAGGAAAGCAAAGTATTGCTCCTTTTACATGGGTGTCTCACACCTGGATTGCAACAAAATGCACACATGGGAAACGATGACCTTTTAGCAGCTTTACATTCTGACATAATGGCGTGTGGAGGTCATTAGGGGGTGAGACAGAGTGCGCCAAAGAACAGCACACACAGGAGTACAGGAGGGAGGAAAGTGAGAGGGCATCGCTGGTCAGCACTGACTTCGAGAAGGTGGGACTATCCTGAGCTTGGTGTGCGCAGATGGGGAAAAGGGGGCACCGAGGCAGATAGCTAACTTGAGAAAGCAGAAGCAAAGATCTGAAGACAGAAGTACATCCGGGTAGGTGCCACGTAACACTGCTTTGCAGATAGAGGAGAACAGCGGGAGGCTGGAGCCCATGGTCAATATCGGGACAACCGCTCTGACTGAGTGGAAACGGGGCAGAATTCCAGAGAGGGTGAAAAGCAGGCTGAGTCATTCTTGGTGCAAGAGGCAAGAAAAAAAGCTCTGGCAGGATGGTGAATAAAGATTAAGCTCAGGGGAGGCAAACGACATTGCATTTTGGGACTGCATTTAGTAGTCACAGAGGTGTTTTGAACAGAGGAGTCATGTGATCATAGCATGGAATCTCAGGCAGAGTTCTGTTGCAGGAAACCAAAGTAAGTTCCAGTGAAAAGAGCATTAGATACCTATGAAGTTATTCAAAGGACTAGAGGACTGAACTCGAGGCTATTCTGTTAAAACAGAGAATTAGAGAGATGGAAAAGTGAAGAATTTTGGGAAAAGTGTTACATGATATCCATTACAACTGTAAACATATATATTTCACCCAGAAATCCCATTGTAGAAAAATAAAAACAACTGTAGAAAAACCTATGTAGGAACACAAAAATGAAATTAAAAGGTTGTTCTTGGGAATATTTTTTACCAAATAAAAATTAGATACTCTTAAATAAAGTATAGTGTAAGATATTAAGCAATCATTAAAAGAATATACTGAGCCAGGCGTGGTGGCACTTACCTGTAACCCTCAGCACTCAGGCGGCTGAGGCAAAGGGATTGCCAAGAGTTCAAGGCCAGCCTGGGCTCCATAGTAGGGTTAAGGTCAGCCTGACATACATAGGCAACCCTGTCTCAAAAAAAAAAATCAAAACAAAAAGAATACACTGATACTTTATGGAAACAGGTCACAAATTGTTCAATATTCCATAGCAAATTCCATCTACATAATAAATGGTGTATACTGGCACCAGAGTAAGAAACAGGAGTGACACAAGGCTGTGGCTAAGGAGGCCACATTCACCTCTGTGCAACCCTGCCGTGTCTGAGTCTCTCATGAGGATGATGCACTCATGTATGACTTGTGTCATAAAAACACTGGTAATTGGTCACTTCCTCTGAACTCCTCCCTAAAAGGCACTAAAGAAAACAAGCCTGGATTTAACTCAGAGCAGATTTTGACAGGGTTGGAGGAGTAACATTCCCATCACATAGAAAAATGAACTGCTGCCTGTCCCAGGTGAGGGCTGGGCCAGTCTCTTGTGATTTAACTGGAGTGATCTAGGTAGGGGGCTGCTGGGAATGGAAGAGGACTTCATTTTCCTTTGGTGGGCAAGGTAGGGTTGTAGGTTGTGCCAATAAGGATATATTCAAAGGACGTGGATGCTGTCTGAAGTGATTGGAAGACTGAAGCTCTAGGCTGGAAAACAGGCAGGAAGTGGGAGGCTAGGCAGTCAGGAACACAAAAGCCCACACCCAGCCAGGTTGTTGCCAGATCATCCCCAGCTCTGCCTGCTGCAACCAGTTTCCAATGGACCCTGCATCCTTGCATCACTCCCTGACAATTCCAAAACCCTGCTAAAAGCATCTATTTTGTCAAGCAAATAAGGAATAACGAGTATCTGCCTCCCTCTTTGGTTTTCTGTGAGCATCTGGTACCTGTCTCTCTAGGCCCCCACAAAGAAAGATTTGTCTCAAGAAGAGTGCTCTGATGCTGAGGAGGCCAACAATGACAAATGTCAGCTGCACTAGCACAACTCAGCTATATATATTTTGCTTGATTATTAAAATATGCTCCCAAACTGCCTCTGCACTTGCCTAGGTCTAGCAAATTCATTTGCTTCTGATTTTTGAGCACCTCAGGATAGCTTAGTAGTTTCCAAAACATGTAAGGCAGGGAGGCTCCCCAGAGAAGAGGCAGCCTCACTTCTGAAGAGGGAGACAGCTGCATTCATGAGATGAGCATTTATTGAGATGAGAAGCAGGGGAGGTACCCGGTCCCACAAGCCTCAGCAGGAGCAGTGCGACCATTTCAGGTGCCC
Organism: Hydrochoerus hydrochaeris; assembly: GCA_004027455.1. Lineage (NCBI taxonomy): Eukaryota > Metazoa > Chordata > Mammalia > Rodentia > Hydrochaeridae > Hydrochoerus > Hydrochoerus hydrochaeris. Next base: position 230,338 of record PVLA01002149.1, read on the forward strand.
ATTGCATGAGGAAATGAAGCAAATGATTGAGATGATCTAGGCTGGCTGGCTAGGAGGTCAGGGGGGGTTGCATTCGCTTCCTTCACCAGACTGATAGGTTATAATCCAGAAAGAGGTTACTCAGCCTCAACTGGGAAGACAAAAAACCAAATTCAATTGAGGTTCATAAAACCTATGAAGCATATGCTGAAAAGTGCCTCAGCAACTCGCTCCTGAGCTTTGTCCCATAAATAACGCAAGGACAAAGAGGTGAGGAAAATTAAATTGGAAACCAGGAAAAAAAATTTTTTTTCACAAGGCACTTAGATGAGGATCTTTCCTGCAGCAGGCAGTAGTTGCCTAAGCACACAGGATAGCAGAGTGCCTTTGGAGAGGCTCATTTCATTTTAATTTTTCAACACTTTTGGCATTTGCGGATAGGTGGTCTTGGCACTTTCTTGATTTAGGACGAAATTGTGTTTTTATTGGAAAAGGAAGAACACAGAGGGAAATCACTTCCCATTGCAAGAGTAGCTCATAAATACTATATCCACTTCTGCATTTTGCCCCATGCTCCCTCCCTGCTCTCCGCCTCACTTTGGGAGGGTGGATAGCTGAGATTTTGCCAGGGGAAATCTCCAGGCAGGTGGGGACACAGTGAAGAGAGTCTGAAAGCTCAGCCAGTCCTTGGCGGACACCAGAGTCCCTGTTTCCTGAAGGCTGGGAGAAGCTGCATATGCTGTTTCCCAGCTCCGTGAAGGGTGGGAGAGGGCATCTGACTTCACCTGCAGCCGCCCAAGTCCATCTTCCTCTATCAGGAAGCCAGAGGCTGTGGCAAAGGGGGTGGAGTGCACCTGGGGCTGAATTTTTTTCTAAAGGACCAAGAAAATCAAATAAGACTATGGCTGGTGTCTGGGTATTCTCATGGCTTTAGGTCAGGTCACTCCTGGCTAACAGGATGAGGCAGAATGGCCTCTGAAATCACAAAAGCAGAAAGAAGCCAGGAGTGTGATCAAAAAGAAAACAGCCAGGACAAGAAATCAGGCTAGGCAAGAGCAGATCGGGAGACACGAGTGGCCCACCTGCTTCCTCACAATGGATTGCTTCAATTTAAATTTTTTTGAGAAACAAAAGACATAGGAGGCCAGATGCCATAATTTAAGATAAAGCAGTAGCTAGAAAAACCAATTCTCCTACCAAGAAATAGACTGAATATTGTTTTCATTATCCACACCAATGTCCTCTGTTTTCATATAAAATCTAGCACCTACTTCAAAAAGGGAAATTTATATATGTCTGCTAGCCCATTGTTAGGGAAGCTATTTGTATCAGTTAGAGGTGTATTCAGCTATAGATAGCAGAAAACCTGACTACCAGGGACTTAAATGGATAAGGATTTATTGGCCTTACACAAGAAGCAGTCTGAAAGGTCAGCAGTCTAGCACTGGCTCGGAGATTCACACAAGTGGCAGGATTCCAACTTTTCTCTTTTTTCTGTTCTGCACATCTTACATTTTAGGCCTCTGTCTTCATGCATGTTACCACAAGGCTCCAAAATAACTGGTGTACTTTCGTCATCACATCTATACCCCAGTATCCTAGAAATGTATCCAGCTGCAATATAACATGTATTCTATGCATAATGAATATATTATTATATTAGTACTATATTGTCACAGAAAGATTTTGCATTTTATATTATGTATTATTAATGTTTTATATTAATATGGAATTCATATTAATTATTAAAATTGTATGTTTATATTTTATAATAACATAGTTAATTTTATATTAATATACACATGTGTAAGGCTGACGATTTCACATATAGGTTGGCCTTGTTAGTAATTCAGTTGGTAAAACCCATGGAATGGATCTGGGCAATGTTAGAATTATCTGGTAGGGAGAGAAGGCAAATAACACTCCTAAAAATGTGGAGAATTTGATGTTTCCCTTCCTACCTGTATTTTCCTTCATGGAGCTTCTACTCATGTATTGCTGCCATGTCTAAAGGCTGCCACTGCCCTCTCCTGTTCCCAGAGCCAGGAGATACCAAATAAGTGTCACTCCAGTGATTTTTAAGGAAATATTTATTGAATTACTACAAGGCATGATTCAAAATGTTTTAAATACATGCATTTGTTTCAATTTTACCACAACTCCAAGAGGCAAAAGCTGCCATTCTGTTTTTCAGATGAGAAAACTGAGACTCAGAGAGGTTAAGGCTCAGAGTAAATGGCAACAGAGATTCAGATCCAGATGGTAGCTCCGGAGCCAGGATACCAGCCGTAGCACATTCTGCCTCCACCCCAGCAGCAGCCTCCCCACCCGTGGGCTGGGTTGTGACAGTCTGCTCTTCCCAGCACATTACCATGGGGACATATTATAGCTCTGCTTTGGTCCCATAGTGATTCTTATTTCTTAATCTTTTCCTCTTTTCTCAAACCTCACTTACTCACCACTTGACATCACCCCAGTTGCCCTTCAGCATTTCATTAATTGGGAACAAAATAGGCACTGATAAATGTGTATTAAAATTGTTCTAATTGCTTAGGAGAGTCATAGTTTGTTGGATATAACATACGTTTTAAGAGCAGCTGTGAAAATGTTTATCTATTTTGCTTGTGGAATTTCAATTATGGCAGATTTAATTTTGCTCTACCTGTTTATTGAGTACTTACTTCATACTAGCAGTGTGGTGTATGCTCTTCAAACAATATTTCTAATCCTTTCAACAGTCTTGTAAGGAGGGAAGTAACATTTTCTCATGTGTGAACTGAGAAATGGGCATCAAGAATTTCAGTGAATTATCTAAGTAGTGTCCTAAGAATATGTAAGTGGAGGTCCATAGCTCACTCCCAAGTTTCACCATATTGTGAATAAATTAAGTACCTGTCCAAACCTAAGGTCCTCATAAAGAAAACTTCAAGAGTAATAAGCATTCAACCATGGTCTCAGAGGAAAATGAAGATCCATAAGGATTGTCTAATCTATAAGGGCAATTAGCTAACAGAGCATTATCCATCCTAGTAAGACAAGATGTTCGACTTCTCCCAATAGCTGCACCAAAGATGCAATCATTTCTATTGCCAGAGTCCACTCACAAATCACAGGAGGAAATGCATGTCACAACTTGGGAGTCACATCTCATCTCCCAGGTTCTCACAGGCAACCCCACCACTACCTTTTCACATCTCCCTTCTGAAAGAGTTCTGGGCTTCCTTACAGGAAATCGAAGCCACCATTGGAGATGATGTTAATTATAATGATCTCTAGTTTACAAAGAGGAAGTGAAGATTACAGGTTTGAATAAGTTGCAAGTCACACTCCATCTTATGACACCAAGCCTCATGTTCCTTCTCCATTTCTGAGATGTTTCCTGGTCCAGCACAGAGTACAGAGGCCAAGAAGAAGCAGGCAGAGAAAACACATCAAGGAAATTGGCAAAAGCATTGCAATAAGTCATTGTGGCTCAGATTTGACTTTGGGAAAGGCAAAAGCAATGTGTATTCAAAAGCAGTTGACTTACTTCATAGTCACAGCTCATGAGATTTTATTATGTGATGCTGCTGTGGTGTTTCAGTCCCATGCAAAAAACAGCAGGAGCCTCTGCAAAATATACTCCTTTGGCCAGCTTAGAAAATTCTGGAACTTCTATTCATTTTCTTGGTCAAGCAGGTGGTGAGACTTAGGAACTTACTTTCTATGTTCGTTAGATATTAAGATGCCTGTCACCATGGCAGTGCCATCTCATGGACTCAGGAGTCAGAGAGAGCTGGGTTTAACTCCCACCTCTGACTTCCACCAGGTGAATAACTTTCATTTCCCCCACCAATAAATGGGGGTAATAGGTATATTGCATAAGGGATGGAGAAGTGAATGGATGCAAAGCCTTGAGCACAGTGGTGGCCCTGAACCAGCTCTGTCCCTCCCAGCTGCAAACTGAGGGTCCCAGAGAAGACACTTTTGCCATCTGTAGACAGAGGAGACAAAAATTGCTCTTCATTAAGGTGCAGCAAGACATTGCCTAGAGGGACTCTGACTGCAGACCAAACCACATTGGCTTGCTAAATAAATCATTCAGAGTACGTGAGCTGGGAAGTATCTTTTAGTCTGGTCACCCAGCCCTGGGCAGGATTTGCCAAAAAGCGCTATCACTCACACAAAGGAACACAAGGTAAGGAAAATACTCACTAGCAGCTTGTTTGCAAAGCACTCTTCTGAAACCTAAGTACACTTTGTCAATAGAAATGCACAAAAATACTGTTTTTCTTTGTTTATACCATTTCTAGCATCAATACGTTGTCTAAGAGACACATTACCATAACTGCGGTCACCCTCTGTGCATATAACCTGCTTCTTTCAAAAAATGTAATTATTCCCACTCTCTGTGCTTTTAGCCAAAGATTAACTTGTAGCAATTTAAAAGGTCAAAGCCAAGATCAAACTGTGTATGTTTTAATCTCCAAAAAAAATGTAAATTGGCCCAAAACTTCAAAAATAACAAGCCCTAAGGGGAGACGATATGTTCATGAAAAGTTTCCCATGACAAAGAACTGGTCTTTGGATAACCAGCCTTGCTTCAGAGCAACAGATATATCCTCGGATGAGGTATTTGCCATGGTGCAGTAAATGCTAGGCTTTATTGAAAGGAGCAAGCAAACAGAATAAAAATATCAAAGCCTCCAAGACACTCCACGGTTGAAATGAAAGTTGTCTCCAACATAGTGGTCATGATGATTTATTCAGCCAAATGTTTAAGATGAATGCCCTGGTATGTTTGTATTGATTGTACTTATTTTTGCTGACAGAAATTGTATCTGCTAACTCTGTCTCTGGGTAGGGGGCCTGGGCTTGGGGGCATAAATTCCACCAAAGGGCACCATAAACTGTCCTGAAAAATGAGCCCCACTTGCACAGAAACAAAGTGCATTCTTTTCCACATGGTTGTTCTTCAACAAGAAATAATGAAGGAAAACAGTGCTGAGATGTGCTGCGCAATTCTTAATGGCATTTTAATAGTTTAAATTAGGAGCAAAAGGCCTCTTGGCATGCGGTTTTGCATAAACATTGCCCTTTCACAATATTAATTGGGGTAGGGAGAGATGTCAGATGGTAGGCCTCAGTTCAGCTCACAGAGTAAGGCAGCCAAGGGGCACAGAATCCCTCAGCCCCTGAGAAGCAGCAGCCAGGCCTGGAATTACAGAGTACATGAACCCTCCCTGCACTCCCACCACCATTATGAAATGACTTACAGTGTGCCACACGCTCTATACCCAGTGACGGCTTGAGGCCTGGACACTGCAACAGCTCAATTCCTGTAACACTCAGCAGGGAAGGAGGTTGAAAGTAAGTAAGAAGCAAATAACTTCACTGCCGCTACAACTTTTCCAACTTCCATGAGAAGGGTGATCAAATGAGAGCAGCAAAGCTGGTGTGTGCATTTTCCAATTTGAAGATGCACCTGAGACCACAGCACGACAGTGACAGAGCTACAGAGGCTCATTTCTCCCAGGTAGAGCTGGTAGCTCTCTGGACTGACCAGAGCAGGCATTATAGACTTGTTCTAAGGCAGACTCACCATTCCTATTCCAAACCCCGAGGACATACCTGTGACCAGAACACACAAGGCCTCTGTTCTCAGGGGCTCCCATTCTAGCTCCAACTGTCAAGTAAATGAGCCAACCAACGAAATGTTGGATGGTAAGTGCAGTGAAGAAAATAAAACTGGAGAATGGGAAACAGAGCACCTGTGTGGTCAGAGAAACATCTCAGAGATGGGATGTTTAAGGCGAGACCTGAATGGCAAAGAAGGAGCTGCCTTGCAGAGATGTCAGGGAAAAGCAACCTGGGCAGAGAGCCCTGCAAGTGCAAAAGTCCTGCATAGACTCCGTGCGGTGTTCCCTTCCCTGCACCACCTACCCCAGCCCCTGGCATGTCAGATCTTCTCCCTGCAGCACCTCTTGAACAGAAGGCCTAGCTCTCCAGGGGAGGGGCTTGAAATGTTTCTCATACAGGAGGTGGCACCTTATTGTAGAAGTGAGTGTAGTACTAGAGGGTCTTACAGGTGCAGAATCCTGAGAGACTAGAAAAAGATTAATGTTGTTTTCTAGGTGCAAGAACTGCCCTCCAGGACCCCCTTCTGAGCTCATCCAAAAAAATAGCCAGCAGTAACAACACAGAGGATCAAGAAGGGGTGGGGTGAAGAGTCCTGAGATGTTTGACAAACATCGGGTTGTTGGGTTTTTAGGAAATACTGAGGGTTCACACACCCCATTGCCAGGTCAGCTGGTCTAAGCTGATCATGAGTTTTCCTCTGCCCCATCCTCCTCCTGAACACAGCAACATCTGCCCCATGGGTGACCCATGAGGGGAACTGGAATTGACTGTTAGTTTGAACAGCAACAGCCAGCAGGAAAATGAGTCTCTGCACGCCAAGATGATAGAAGTTGGCTCCCTCCATATCAGGAGCACTGGAGCCAGAAATGCTCCTCGGTGGCTTCAGAATGGTATCATGTTGTATGCATATTGAGAGAGACTCAGTACACAACAGAAGACTTGAATAAATCTTACTTTTTCAAACACAATTCTAAGGACAGAACCACTGATAAGCGCACTTATATTGAAACAGTCTCTTGAGGCACACAGGAAGTAAAAGACATCTGGGCACTCTTCCCAAGCCTATTGGAGATGTCTTTCTCTTTGGAAGAATCCTTTGTGAGATATGGTGCAAATTACTTTCATATGTAGGTCTTTTTTTTTTTTTTGATACTAAGGATTGAACTCATGACCTCACACTTGCCAGGCAGGTGCTTAAGTTGCTGAGCTCTATCCCTGGCCCCCAGTTGTATTTCATGACAGTGACTTTTATAACAACCCAAGGCTAAGCATTTAAGGAACTACCATCTTTTGAGGAATTTTCTCTAGCCAACAACACCCCAAAAACGTATTTTATGAGAATATAGAATTCAACCTAATGTCTTTCTTGAAATCTTACATTCTTTCTTTTTCATCTATTATTTGTCATCAAATGCATCAAACCACAAGGTAGAAAAGTCTTTGACTTTCTTGAAAAGAATTAGATATCTTGATTTGTATGATTGCTCTAACTGCATTACCCATGTGGGAAATTGTTGGCTAAATCAACATGATTGAATTGTGTTCCAAGGGTTTCTCGCTGCAGTCCTGTTTGATCTATAAGTCAGGTTTTGATAAGGAATCCATAGAAATGAAATAGAGACATCCTTCACCAAAACAAGACAGATTAGCTTTTGAATGGAAGATTTGGCCTTGACATTCATAAATTACCTGCTGAGTACGAATATCTCCTTGTAAACTCTCTGGGTATTCCAGAATATCAGGTATGGTGAAATTTGTTGTGAGTCAACCATCTGAGCAGATGTATTGCCAACTGGGAAACTGGATTTTTAACTACATGGAGGTATACTAAAACACAACTGTTTACCTGAGCAATGAAAAATATACTCAATCAGTATTTAATGTTAAGAATGTCTGAACTTTGCTACACTAAATTGACAAGTATCTTGAGCAAATGAGCTGAGTTAACCAGTTAATAAATGTATTAGTCAGCTATAACAAATTCTTGAGATAACCAACTTACAAAGAGAAAGTTTTTATTTTGGCCTGATCAGTTGGTCATGTTGCTTTGGGCCTATGGCAGGTAACACATCAGGGTGGGGAACATAGACCAGAGAGCTAAGCTGCTCACTACCTTTGGCTAGAAAGTGAAAGAAAGAAGTTCAGAATCTCACTGTCCCCTTCAAGGGCACGCTCCCAGTGACTTAATGCCTCCCACCAGGTTCTACCTCTTAAAGTTTCAACCACTACCCAGTATTGCCAAGCTGGAGATTGTATCCAGCACATGGCCCTTTGGGAGATATTCCAGATTCAAACTATAGCAATAAAGCATTGAGTGTACACAGTCTATTCACATCAAAATGTACAAGGATATAATCGAAGTTAGGTTATTCATTATCTGTTCTCTTTTTAGCTATAATAGTAATACATTTTGATGCTCAGGAAAAACAAATTGTCAGAAAGTAAATATTCTACAAATATTTTCTGAAATGTAGTAAATAAAAATAAATATACACACTGGTATTCTGTAACTGCTAGAACAGTGGCTTCTGTTCTGAAACCTCTCAGGCCAAAAAAATAAGTTGATAATAATAAAGTAACTGAGGAGGAAAAAAATGAAAAGTGGCATCACCCAAAAAAGAATATCTGTCCTGAGGCCAAAAATTGATCTGGTTGAATAATCAGATACAGTACCCAGATCTTACTTTCTAAATACCAATCTTTCATAAAACAAGATAATTAGAGGTCCTTGGAGAAATGACTGACTCAAGTTCAGGAGAAAAAAGTAAAAGATGAGCCTGCACCATTTTGTGCTGCCAAAAGTAAAAATAAAAAATCTTCAAAAATTGATGAGGATATATCAGAATTACATAGGACTCAAATGGCCAAATCTGGAGCTGTTTCAGCAATAAAATAATAATAGGAATATATAATACTTCACAGGATAAAATAAAATCCATTAATCTATAATGATACAAATAATTGGATAAACAAGAAAGAAAAAAGTTCATACAGTAGAATCTTATGCAGGTTTTTTAAAATTTTAAACAGGGTAAAATTAAACACAACAAAGCACAACAAAACAGAACCCCCAAAAAAGCAGTATTAGAGACATTATGCAGGTTTTAATTCATAATTTAGTAACTTTCCAAAGGAGAAATCTGTCATACATCAGCTGAAACAAGCCTTCGAAGTTACCAACCATCACCAGATACAGAACAGACCAATCTCGAGTCTCTCCTGACGCATTCACAAAGGGTATGGCATCACTTCTGAGGTAAAAACCCTAATCAAGGGATCATCCACAAAATAACTGAAGAATACTTTTCAAAATTGTCAAGGTCATGAAAGACAAAGAAGTAAACTGTCACAGACTAAAGGAAACTAAGAAGACATAACATCTAAATGTGCCACACGGGGATGGATTCTGGGTGAGAGAAAGGACAGTAAAGAGATAATTAAGGAACTATCTATAATATCTGTATATTATACAGTAATATTATATCAATGCTAACATTCTGATTTTATAATTTTACTATAGTTACATGAGATTTTAACATTTGGGGAACCTATGTGAAAGATATATAATTCTTCATGTTGTTCTTGCAACTTTTGTAAATCTGAAATTCTTTCAAATTGAAGTGTTACAAAATAAAGAAATGTTTTTGTACTGGAAATTGAACTCAGGACCTGGCACTTGCTAGACCGGTGCTGTGCCAATGAGCCATATCCCCACCCTGTAAGATACTGCTAGGAGGAGGACCCAGCTCTTCTCTTGGGGTGGGACCATTCTCAGGAGTCTCCTGATTTCATGCACATTCCAGACAGCAGGAAGCAGAAAAGGCCAAGAGGAAGGCCACACCCTTTGAGGGCACAGTCGCAGTCACGGGGTGCACACACCACTTATTTTCTGCCCAGTGACCAGAACTAGACAAAGGTCACATATAGTTGCCAAGGAGGCTGCAGAATGAAGGCTTTATTCCAGGCAACCGTGTAACTTGCTAAAATGTGAAGGTCCAACACTCTAGATGAAGAAGAGACTACTATTCAGAAGCCACATCAATCCTACCAGTCCCCCCAGATCAGGGCCCACATTCTGTACACCACTCTATGACTCCTTCACACGCACTGTTCTTTCTTCCTGCTGCTCCAGACTGGCCTTATTGCCAGGAATTTGCAGAATCCCTATTTTGCCTTTCAGGCACCAGAGGAGATGCTACATGCTAAGCATTCCCACCACCGTCCAGTCGAATTAGCTCCTTCTCCCTCGATGCAAGTCTTCCTCCGTCCATATGCTTGTCCTAAAGTGGAATTTGTCACTCTCTGACTGTTTATTTAGTCTGCCTGTAACAGTACAAACTCCGGCAGAACAGAGAATATGTTTGCCCTCAAAATAGTACGGCTCCTTTAATTTTGGCTGAATTACTAAGTGTATATTTTCAAAAACCTGTATCTGAAGGTTGTGTCCAAACTACTGTTGCTTTGGCCTGATGAAAAATATTCTTGGCATAAATATGACCACCTCACCCCAGATCCAGACACTCTGTAGAAAAGGTATCAGTGAAGTCAGACCCATTGCTTGTGAAAGAAAGGAATCCAGATGCTGTGAGCCCCTTGGCACACTTTTCCTGCTCCTGGCTTCTGATCATGCCCAGCTAAGTTGCAGGGCAACAGAAAAGCCATCAGCAATACCTCCTCCCTCAGAGAAACCAGCTGAACCTGGAAGCCCCTCAGGAGGGACAGGAGGACACACACTCGCTTCCTGAGTACGGAGGGTTAGTGTGGCAACACCCAGAGTCCGCTGGTTGAAATCACAGCACAGATGGCTTGTGAACATGAAAAGCCCTTTAATGTTAAAAAGCCTTTGATTTTTTTTTCCAGATTAATTTCTCCTTTGGTGCCCTGTGAGCTGTAGGCAAAACTGTATAAGCCACAGAGAAAGAACATTTCAACCAAAACACTAAATTTCCCTGCTTAATGCCTTTTCTTTTAGTTCCAAATCAAAGTCTTAAATATATGTTTGTGGAATTAGGGTTTGTTTTTGTTGGTTTTATGAAAGAGTATGAAGGATATATCTTTTTGGCCGTTTTGCTTGTCCAAATTTCAACAAAAGGACACAGAGAAAGAACTATTAGGCCCAGATGGAAGACTAAAGAGAAGTTGCCATTTACTCAGGATGATCTATTAAAGGAAACCTAATCCTAAACCTAATCCTAACCCTATTACTGGGTTTACAATTCCCGTCTTACCCTCTTTTCCTTGCTTAATGCCATTTTCCTCACTTCCAAAACAGTTTTAAACACAAGTTTGTGGATCAAGGATTTGCTCTTGTTTGTTGGAGGAAGAGAGTGCTTTTGCTATTAGAACATGAAGCATTCTAAGTGTTGAACTGTCCCAGGAGTTTCATCTAATTTAATTTTTTTGCAGCTCCATAAAATCAATTACAGAACAGGGCCCAGAGTAGTCCTTTGCTACTAAATGATGGTGTCTTCTCATTAGAGACTGCTACCTTCTTTAGAAAAAGAAGCCAAAGATAGAGTTGGGGGTTTTTTGTTTTTGTTTTTTGATTTTTTTGGTGTTTTGTTTTGTTTTGTTTTGTTTTGTCTTTTGTTTGTTTTTCTCTTAAGAGGCAGGAGAAGTTAAGTGACACTCAAGAACTCTTTCATATAGAAGTCAGTAAGCCCATAGATCATTCTGGTCCTTGGCCCATACCAGTATGCAATGTCACCAGCTGATAACACTGCTATTAATCAGTGCCTTTCTGACTCCTTCACTCTGGTGGCTCAATAGGCTGGTGACTGGTGTGTTCTTCCTGTATGATGTGTAACCAGATCTGTGCCCTGAAGCTGTCTCTTTTGTCAGTGAGCACAGTGCTGTTGCATGAAACAGTCCTATCTATCACATAAATACACAATGTCCTCATCCTTTGTTAAGCATGCAACACTGTGGAAGATGGCAGGCTTGGGGATGATTTTTCTCCAGTCTACTTTGAACATCACAGGATGTTTTCATAATGCCTTGAGAATCCAATCTCTAAAATACAAAATCCATGTGTGACTAAGATTTAAGTTGCATCTTTATTAACAACGAGGTCACTGTGGTCCATGGTTGTACTAGTGATTAAGTAAAACAAGTAAATAAGTCTTCTCTAGTCATTTCACATCAGCTGATTCTAAATCAGACCAAAATGGGAATAATTACTTTCCCCATACTCTCCGAAAGGACATTTCCATTAAAATTGCTAATTTGATTTAAAATATGGATGATACATGACAATGATTCAAATAAGAAATTAAATTCTAATTGGATATTTGGATTAGATAACTTGAAGTGCTCTTTTAAAAACCTGAAAAAAGAAAATGAAGGATCCTTCAGGAACTACCCACATGTGAGGAAGGAGTTGTGTGATGTTTTCATTTTGTTAAATGACCAACCCTATTCCAGCTTTGTATCTTGACGGAAGATAGTATAGCCATTTTGAACTAAATGAGAAAGCTATAAACTCCTGAGTTGAGAGACAGAGTTTAATGGTAAGAGTTTGGGTTCTTGGGTGAAACAGTCTGGTTCTACAATTATTGGTTGTGTGATACTGGGCAGGTTACTGCACCTCTCTGAGCCTTGTCTGTAGATGGGATGTAATCAGTGGCAATGTGAAGGCTGGAACCATGCACTCAATCATTCAAATTATTAACAGTGCAAATTATCATTCTCAGGATGTCAAAGAAAGAAGAATCTTTTCTATTCATTTACTGCAAATATAAAGTTGCCTTTCAAAAGTGAGCAAACCATCAGTTTAGCAATTTACAGGCACAGTACCTCTCCCAGAGGAAAAGAACAATCATCTGTACCTCTAGTCACTAGATGCACGTAAGCCCTATTTAGCCCTAGCCTCCTTCAGAGCTCTGATATACTAAAATGTTATTTGTTTGAGACAGTTTCCTTAAAAGGACATGTCTATGTGTGTGTAGATAGAGACAGTGTGTATATAATGATCTACTTCCATGCTCTGTTGACTTTTCCACAATCTCGGAGTGCTGCCTTCAGTTTTCATGCTGAGAGACAATGTGGCCAATGGGCAATAGAGCACTCTTGCCCAGTGAGATTTCCTCCAAGCTACCCTACATGGAATACATTCCACAATGCATCCTATTTAGTTTATAGTGACTTTATTCTCTACCATTTATTGGAGTTGTAAACCATACTGCCTGTCAAGAATTGTATAAATGAAGGCACTTAACCTGCCACAATGAAACAAAGAAAGAATACTTCAATGGATATTAAAATGCAAGTTCCATCAGAGTCGTGAGGGAACAATTCATAAGCAATAAGGAACTCATGAAATCCTCTGATATGGGGGCATCATAAGATTTCTGCAACCCAGAGAACTGACTCACACTCCCTAGACTGGAGGACAGAAAATTGATGGCCAGAAGTCCAAAGTTATTTCAGGTGGTCTGGAAAGTCTAGAAGAGTAACTACCAATGGTTATGCTAGGACTCCATTCCCACAAGGATAATGCTGAATTATCATCACTCCCACTTGCAAGAGGCCAAATAGAAACATAGACCTGACCTCTGCTCCCAATTTGAAGTCTGCTAACATGTTAAGCAAATTCTTAAGTTACATTCTCTCTGCCATACATTATTCAAGATTTGTTCAAGTCATTTATAGAAATGTGCATATATGCCCCTTCAGTGAGATCCTGTCTTTATCCAGTCATTCAAAATTCATGTGTTACATTTGGGCATAAAATTCTTGGGTTAGGAATACATTCTCACTGAACGGAGTAGACAGAAATCAGAAAAAATAATAATAACAAGATCTACATTGTCATTTATAGCAAACATATAATCTTATGTAATCTGACAACTAGAACTTTGTCATCACTATAAACCAGTTCAGAAATAAAAATATGAGCTGTTTTTCTGTTACTTACACAAAGCTTGTTTGCCTGTAGCCCTCCTAATAATACATGCTCAAAAGATTCTAAAAATCACATTCTGGAGTCAGCCACGTGGCTAACACACTGTAGGATGGAAGCCCAGAATTCACTGTAATGTGCAGTATTCCCTAGACTGTGACAGAATTCAGGTTCTGATTAGCCTTCTCCAACCTCCTACAGCCAAGAGGAGCCTAGTCAGCTGTTAACATATTCATAAGTAAACAAGTGCCCTGTCCTGTGACAGGCTGCCAGTACCTGGTGCCAGGGAGGAGGTGCAGCCATCTATGGTGAAGTTGTAGGGACCAGGCCAGCTACGGAGGCCACACCTGGCTTTCAGAGCATCTCCATCTATACACTTAGGGGACCCTGAGTATAAGATGCCCACTGATAGAGCTTTGGAATTCAAGCAGAATCACTGAACAGAGGTGATGATCTTTGTGCCAGCACAATCTCTCCAGGCTGGATGTTTGCAAAATGAAGCTGCCTATAGGTTTGTAGAGCAGTTATTCCCAAAGAGCAGTTATTCCCAAAGGCAGATAAGGTACCCGAGGGTGTCATTAGAATCCACATTTTGATTTAGCAGTCTAGGGAGGGATTCTTACTGCTGACCTGAGGACCTCACCTTAAGGAACAGCCTAGAACATGAGACCATTCTATGCACAATTAAATAAACATGGTTTGGAGGCATCCCAGGTACCAGGCATAGTGCCTTTTGCTAGAAGCATACAGATGATAAGACAAGGTCACTGCCTTAGAGGAGCTTGTTGTGTAATATGAGAAACAGCTTACAGCACACTGGGCCGGTTTTGTATGTGGGTCCTTGTGTTTTTTTTTCTCTTAGGTAGTCCTCCCTATCCCAGAAGTCTATGCAAAAATTTCCACTGATTCTAATTATGTTGTGTGCTCAGTCCTTAACCAATCACTATGGCCCTGAGAAAGTCTTCCAGCATGGCAGACTAGAGCACCACAGAACCACAATACCAAGACAGCAGGAGACACAGGTTCCCAAATGAGCCAGTGACTCCAGAAATATTGCATTCACTACCTTCTGTGCAGAGGGTACAAAGTGAAAAGTGTGATTTAATTGCTCCCGAGGAGACAAAAGTTAAGTCAGAATATAGATCAGAATGACACACATCAAATAATTTGTAGTTAGTACAAAAGACTATGCAGCCAAGCACTAATTTGTGCTCAGAGCAGAGAGACACTGGTGTGATCTGGAATAGAAGCTTTTAGAGGCATGATCTAACAGGTGCAGTAATGAGCTGGCTGGGGCACTGGGACAGGAAGAGACCAAACGAACTCTCGGAGAGAACTATGGCCATCTTCAAAACTGAGGACAACAGCAAGTCTTGATTGCCCAGGTCAATGACACTTCTCTACCCTGACTCCTTCCACCATTACCCATGACTTCAGTAGCCATTGGAGACTGGCTTTGAACATCCTGAACTTTCAGTTTCTTATCTTCATGTCCAAGTCAGTATGGCCACCTTCGCCCTTGACCAGTAATAACTTCACCACCTCAGAAGTGTAAGTACCAGGAATTTCTTACATTACATATTCTATATTTCATCCTGCCAGAATTCCCGTGTGTGTGTGTGTGTGTGTGTGTGTGTGTGTTCCTGTGTGTATACATACTCACAAGGTGTTATTGGAGAGTACAGTGAATGTTACATATTTTAAATTTATTATAGTGAAAGGTACATTGCCATTACTCCCTCTAAAAATATTCTCCTTTGCTTCAAACACGCTTGTCCCACTTGCTCCATCGTTCTTGCCACCTTCTGAGGCAGTCCTGGAAGACCTCTTCAGTGCATGTTTAATTGCACTGTTGTATCTCGATGTCCTGAATCAATTCAAAACATTTTGACTTTGGGGAAGCACTAGAAGTTGCACAGTGTCAGTTCCAGTGAGTAAGACAGAGGAGGACGCATTGTAATGCATTACAAGCCTTAGAAGCAACGTTCAACCATATTTTTTTATCACATCTCATAAAGACACAAAAGAGAACTTTCAGAACTGCATCAGAAAGTGGCAAGAATGAATGGATTCATATGTTTAATGTGAGGGGAAGCATATTGAGAGTGATTAATCACAATTTGTCAAGCTCTTGCATGCACAAAGCCTGTTTCAACCACCAGCATCACACATTCACACACAAAATTTGTCTGTTACTGTAATCAACTTTTTATTTAAACTCTCACCATGTATTTTTTATCACTCCTTGTACATATATTCCTCCTACTTTTTCCACTAGCCACCATCCAGCTTCTAAAGCAGTATGACATACTGGAGAGAATAAAGCAAACTTTAAGTTCATTATAGCCATTAATATCCAAAATAGCAATGATGACAATGATGGCCATGTTAGTGATATCATTTTATTAACATTTATTGAGTGTAATTATGAGGCACCCTTATTTTTGTTTCTGAGTCAGTAAGTATATAATTTTCTTTAGCTTAATTTAGCTCACTGCTTCTCAAAGGAACCGTTCTTCACATTTGGAGCAAGATAAATTCTTCCTTACAAGGGACTGGTCATAGCATGGCAAAACATTCACCATTACTGTTTGTAGCCCATTAAAGACCAGTATCATTCCCAGGTAGTGCCAAAAAGAAAAAAATTCCAAAGGCTGTCCTCCAATGCTTCCCCACCCTCAACCAGATTAACTTCAGTCACATCCCATAACCAAATGAGAATCACAGCTCACTGGCTGTCACATGATCATTCCTACCTATAAGATATTTATTGGTTTAAATCCACCTGGCATCCATTTCTCTTACTTTTGATAACTATAGCCTGGTTTCCTTGTGGGAAATGACTTCTCCATATAGTACACAGATTGGTGGAATTGTCCACTCAGATGTCCTGTTTATGTGGCAAGGAACTGACCTCTGACCCACCTCAACCAACCCAGTTCTCTCTTCTAGAACTTCTAAATGTGAAGTCCTAAATGTGAACTTTTAAATGTGGAGAGCAAGACAGAGACAGAGACAGATACAATCAAAATATCCAGCCAGATTATTCAGCTGCTTTTAGGCTGTGTATGCTCCATCTTTTCCAGCTGATTTCCTGTCCACTCAGTCTAGTCAATTTGCAACCAGAGAATCTGGTCTAATGATCTCAGACCACACACCTCCATGGTCTGCCACTATTTCAACCTCATCTCCTCTAAACCTTGACCAGAATACCCAGAAGCACTTTCCTTCTAATTCCCAGATATTTCATGAAGACACTGATAAATGCCAGAGTCTCCAAAATACTGGTAGAAACCAAGGAAATAAAATGTTCAGGGTGAGAGCACCTCAGGGAGCCCGACTGGAAATCAGAAGTTCTGATTTTTAGTTTGTGCTCTTTGTCTAATGACGATGGAGACTCTGAGTACATGCTTCAGCCTTTCCACTCCTGACAACATCACTCTGGCTCTTATAATGCACCAATGTTTCCCGACCTTGCTCCGCTCACCTGCCTACCTGTGCGGCCTTTCAAGTTATGAGCCACGTAGTCTTCTGAGCTTCAGCTCCTCAAGCTTCACCGAGGCCACCCTGCCCTTTAAAACTGAAATAAGACTGACTCATCACAGTCAAGGAGAAACTCACCTCCCTCCAAGACATCCTAGGGTAAAGCAATACTGCATTTCGCAGATTAGCTCAGAGTTCCAGCATCCAGAGGATTTGTCCTTGCCCAGGTTTCCCCACCTTTGGGAATGGGCCTGTTCTTGCCCCAGTCATTGATAGGGCCTTCAATTTGCAAAGCCCAGCCTCACTAGGTGAAGTATACAGAAGCATCACAGGGCTTTTGTCTAACATTAGTGGCTAGATTGGGGCCCAGCACGGCAGAGAGCTCCAGGAAGAACACCTGCCCTGCCTGCCTCGCCGTTCTCTTTTCCAGGGAGCCTTTCCCGAAGTCTCTTCTTGGGCTCCAGCCATGGTGTTTGTCCACTCTTATTTCTCCTTTGAATCTGCAAATTTCTTTTTCAGGTTTTTTCTAGAGCTTCTTTTCCCCTCACCAAAATAGCATATTACTCTATTTTGCTAAATAAAAGTCATTCAAAGAAGAATTTTAAACACCAGCACCTAAAATAACAATTAATTTTTTTCTTTTTGTTACACGAAAATGTATTTCTAAAGATACTAACACCTGTTCCCTGGCTGAAAACATAATGCAGCAGGCATTTGGGATGCAGTTCTCAGAAAGCATTTGGCTAGGACCTGAAAGGTTTGCTATTTCATTAGTAACCTTTAAATGGAAACAGTGCAATCTCTGGTATATCAAGCAAAAAAAAAAAAAAGATTATTTGCTACTCACTAGCTATGTGGCCTTAGGAAAGTCACCTATATTCCCTTCTGTAAAATGGGGGCCATCAAAGCTATTCCTCAGGACTGCTGTGAGACTCAAATGGAATCACACATAAAGTGTCCTGCAGTCACTGACCAGCACAACATCATTCTTGCTACTTAGGGCATTTGAAAGTGAAATGGAAATAGTGATAGAAAGTTATAAAGAGCACTGCACATGAAGAAGTCACTTGAGAAATGTGAAAATATAAATGAAAAACTATGTGCCACAAAGATTTAACCTAAATAACGAGAACTCAGGACCCATATTCTTGGGAGAATACTAACCTTACTGGGAAGTAGGGCTGATTAAATAACCAGGGTAAAAGCTGTAGCTGTAGCTGTGAATGTTATTATCTCAGAAAGATGTGTTGTCATTTATATTTTTCAAGTAATAATGTAATACCATCTTTCATTTAAAAATACAATGAGAACATGAAATATTTTAATTTATCCTAAGAGGTAGTTCAGTCCTAGAGAGACTGAGAATTTGCCAGAGTAACTGGGGCATCTGAAAATGGAGATGTAATATTTAGACCTCGACATTGTTTCTTGAAATTTTTCCAGTCCCTGAAATACTTCAAAGGTGATTATACTGCCAGTGACCTCTACATGCCAAAATCAAATATATACAGCCTCAGCCTACATTACAATAATATATTTTCCTACTCAGGCCTTACAACACTACATCATTTTTGTTTGACTATAATTCACTTGTTAACTTTATTTTTCTGAGTAACCAGGAGCTAGGGATTGAACCCAGGGTTTCACACGTGCTAAGGACATATTCTACCACCATGCTACACTCCCAGCTTGTTTGTTAACTTTGGGGGAGTGGGGCTCTAAGTTGTTTATTTCTCTGTTTCAAACATTTATGTAGAAAGATTTTTTTTAATGTTCCATAGGCATTTTTTCATACTCCTTTTCATTCATATTAATTTGTCTTGCTTTTTCAGCTTCTTTCTGACACCCATATGAAGTACAAGATACAGTGAAATACAGCAGTACTAACTCTGAAGCCTATTTGACAAAGTATCTGTCCCCCATTCTTTTCTGTTCTGGCTTCTTGGGCTACATGCTTTACTTAGCACTCACTCATTAGATCTAGTGCAAGCTCCTGCTTTGATACTGACAGACACATACACACACAAATAAGATCCACCCTTCCCTCCTGAATCACCCAGTCTAGAACAGGAAAATAGGCCTGTGAACAATTAATTTCAGTCTGCAATGACACACGCATAGATCAATGCACACAGCAGTGAAAGAAAGTATGGAACACAAAGATTCTCAGTATCTCAAAGTGAGGCTAATAAATAAATGTTTCAAAAAGATTCAAGACCTAAGATAATCAGTAGGAATTTGCAAATTAAAGAAGAAATGGGAGGAAGGGAGATGGATGGGAGGGTGGAGAACTGTTACCATAGGAAAATTGGGACATATCAAACCTATAATAACAATAATCTCAGCCAACTATACTTCACATAATAAAGAAGTATACCATCTGCCTAGTATACCTTGTCCCTTTACTCCTTAAGTACATTGTGACTTGACCTTTTGCTTCTCCTTGCTTGGATTTCTATTACATAATTAAACAAATAGAAGGAGAGCCCCACACACAAAAAAAATAAAGTTTCAGAAAGAAGGAACTATTATCTGCAGAACTTGCCAGCATCCATATGCTAAAGGACAAGGAGATCATGTTCTCTATCCTCCTGCCAGACATTTAATCTGTTCTTCAAAGGATTCCAGGAACAACACATACTCTCTGTCTTCCTGACTATTCTCAAGTGCAACCCATAATGGAGAAAGCACTGCCAATTATTTGCTGCATTTACCAAGCATTGTTTGTTGTGTGTCCTCATCTCAGATTTCATCACAAACACATGCTTGTATGTCTTTGCTTTCATTATAGTAACTCATACTTTTGGACCTGTTTTCCATTTGCACCATTATTTACTGTCTCATATAGCTGGACGTTTCTTTTTCTGCACATGGCGACAGAACCAGTCTCAGAGGCATGCAATATACTCAGGTATGCAAGGTTCCAAACTTAGAAAGACTCCACACTTTATTAAATTTGAATCTTGAAAGGCTTAACAATTTTTTTTAACAAGGGACACTGCATTTTTATTTTGAACTGAACCTGAAAATCATGTAGCCAGTCCTATATAGAAAACTACTTCAAGGTGAATTTCTGTCAAGCCTGTCCATACACCTGAGATGGAAGTCACTGCAAATGGGTTCTGAGTTTAGCTCCTAGTTTTAGCGATTATTTTAGCTATCATTCACCTAGCAAGGTGACTATCATACACCCAAAAGTTGAAGCAGTGCAGAAATATCTTTGATATTTCATAATAGGTACTGATATTGATCAAAGGTTTAACTTTGGCCTTGGCTACCCTTTAACATCTTGTTACCAAATACATAGGCAAGCTTCTGTATCTTGAAGTTTATAAACAATACCACCTCCAAATACTGGTTCATAAAGTTTTCCATTCTATAAACTTAATGTGCAATACAGAATTTAACATTTCTTTAGCTTAATTTGATTAGGCTTAATTTGATTAAGGGTGTGCAGAATTCCATCAGATGTAATAAAAGTAAAGCCCTTGAATTTCAGTTATTAAATACTTGTAACTGACCAGTTCAATGGCTTGTACTCAAACTTCAAGAAGCAAGAGCCAAACATCCAGAAATGATGGAGAGTATTTCAACAAATTATTTTCTTAGCTATGTCATATTTGAAAGGGCTTTCCTCAAGCTGAGTGACAAAAAGGGCTCTATAGACTCTGCATTTATCTAGGACATTCCATCACACACCTTAAGCCACTCCTCAAATTGCGAATGTCATTTTCTTCCCATCCACACTTGACCCTGACACAGAACTGTCACAGGTTCTGGTATAATAATTGACCACTCATTCTCCAGAGGCCTGAGATCAAAAAAGCCTACCACATACCTGTTAGTGGATATTAAAACACTCCTGGGCTGGAAATGTGGCTTGAGGTAGAATACTGGTCTAGCCTATGTGAGGTCCTCAGTTTGAGCCCTAGAAATAGGGTGAAATCTCTTAATAATAAGAGTTTCAACTATGGCACACACACACGTGTGTGTGCATGTGTCTGTGTGTGACTGTGTGTGTTATGTATAGGGAGGGAACAGAACTGGAGCAGAATGGTAAAGTGACATCGCATACTTACCTACCCTGACTGCAGATGAGACACACTTTTTACTTCCCTCTTGCTCTTCCTGAGGCTACCTCTAGAGATTTAGTTTCAAACATAATCTTTCTTTCATTGCTTAGTGTCCAGAAAGCACTAATTAATAGCCTCACCCAAATTCACATTAATTTCAAGCCCACAGCATAAGCTGGTCACAACTGTACTGTGTACAACAAACATCTTGGATGGAGCTGGCCGCAGTCAGGTGCGAGATGCATGGGAACAGGTCTCGCCCAGCATCCAGGAAAGGACGGCCTCCCTGAAAGCAACCATTCCTAAGCCTGGGTAAAGTCTGCACCACAGTTCTTCAGTATGTACCTTCACAGCACTAAAAACAATAAGCTTCTGTAAAACATGGCTTCTGAAAAACCAACAACATTATAGCCCTCACTTATGCACCTGGGAAGCATTTCTTCTGCAGATATGTTCTGCTCTCTGCCCTTACATTGTTCATGCAATGGAGGGAGGGATGAAATATTTAATTTCTTATTCTGAAACTTTCACCTCTCCACATTTATATTATTTTTTCTTCTACTTCATAACTGAACGATAGTAATCTATGCTCAGTCACCCTCGAATTGGGGAGGGAGAGAGGAACTTGATCTTGAACCCAGAGCCTTCACACTGAGCTACTTCCTCTCCTCCTTACTGAGCTACATCTCCCTCCCTTTTTTGCATTTTTTTTTTTTTTTTTTGTACCGGAGATTGATCTCATAAACCCCAGCTTGCCAGACAGGCACTTATGCCATTGAGCTAAATCCCCAGCCCCTCTCCCCACTTTTTTGTGAGGCAGGTTCTAGCTAAATCCTTACCTTTCCCAGGCTGGCTTTAAACTAGCAATCCTCCTGCCTCAGCCTCTCAGAGTGCTGGGATGACAGGTATACACCGCCATGACTGGCCACTATGAAAATCTTAAAAATGTTCCTATTGTTCATTCACTACATCTAAATAGAGCTTATGGCCCACTTCCTTCAACAAACTTTGCCATATAGCCTGGTGATTTCTCTAACGAGTTAACACATCCTTTCACTCTTTCTCTCTGAGCATTTTCAAGATGTGAAAGTACCATATTTCATTACTTACTTAATAAATACTTGTCAACTACTCACGGTGCAGTGGACACTGAAGGGTACAGATTTGCTCCAGTCCCTGCCAGCAAGGGACCCAGGGGTCAGTCTGAATGAGGCCTTTGAGTGGCTCTGAGCTTCCTGAAACTCAAGCACCCAGACTGTGCCTCTCCCTTGTTTAAAACTCAGATTTGTTGACTAAACGCACTGTGGAGGCTTTATTTTCTAAACAGAGCTTTCTAATTAACACAGACATTCCAAAGTCAACAGGATTTAAGTCAAGCATGCTATCAGATGAGCAGAATTTAAAAATAAAAATCACTCTGATAACCTGCTCTGGCGAGTATCCCCGCTGCTGATGGATATCTTGCCAGATTGGAACATGTGAGAGGATCTCTTTCATACGCATTGCCTCCAAAATAGCCACAGGCTCTGGTGCAATTTGTTGTGACACTGATCTGCTTGCACCAGGGGTGACAGGAGCCTGTTAATGCCAAAAATGCTTCTTTCCTTCTGAAACCTTGGGAAGCTGAAGGTCACTGAAACACCTATCTCAGCCCTCAGTGGGTACAACACCTGTCTCACTTTCCTGGAATGCAGCTAGGTACAAATTTCCAGGAGCAGCATTTCACCTTTTAAAATTACAGAGCCCAGGAGTGGCAGAGTGGAGAGAAAGCAGCTGCTACAAAACAAGGGAATTACAGACAGAAACTGTAGAAACAGAGCAGGGAGAGAATCATTGGTGTCAGCCTAAAATTTCAATTGAGTAGAGGCTGAGAATGCTCTGCAGGCAGTTAAGGGTCTGTATAACATCTAACTTTTTAAATACAAAATCCAAAAAACATCATAATTCTATTTTAACACCATCCAACTCCTTGTACATAGTGGGAGAAACACAAATTCAACTGCTTAAAAATCCGTCACTCAAGAACTAGGCCATTTTACAGTGGTTGATAAGAGCTCATTCTCGTGCCACATGAAATCTGTTTTTAAATGATTATTTTATTCAGAGTGGTTGCTTTTAATGATGCTATCTCAATTTCCTGCTAAACCTTTTTATCATCCAACATTAATATTTATTTCATTCATTTAATTTTAAAGTATTCTTAAATAAAAGCTCTTACAAATATTCTGTTCCTGACGATAATTCATTATACATACCACAAAAATATCATGGAAAACACGATCAACTTGTTACAGCTGCAATCTAGCTTAATGCACACAATACTAGAAACTATTTTAGTCAATTAAGAAATACTCATTCTTGGCATGTTACAAAATCTACAGCTATTAACACATCTTTTTAAAGATCTATGTGCTCTTTCATCTTGGAATTACCAGTGTAGTTAGATTGCACATTGAAATGATAATTACACCTAAGAATCACCTCATGTTAAAATATTTCCCATGTAACATGTTACTTTTCAACATCTTTTTTCTAAATAAAGTTCTCAGCATTTAATCCATAAATGTTGGTCCACACATGTTGGTTTGTGATATAATATAAATGGTTTATTACTATAACTTATCTTAGAATAAATTATAGTAAAATAAAGCCATGAAGATATTGAACTTGTATTCTGTTTAATGTAATATACAACTATACTGTCTCTGACCCCATTTGGGCTTCAGAATTTATCACAATAAGACATTATGCTGAATGATTCAATGCAAAGTGGGTGCAGATCCAACAATAATATAACCACTGCAGGAAAATTCAATGGTTTTCTCCCTAAAAAATACCAAATTTTAAAATCCTTCACAGTAATCCACTTTTACTTCCCCTTTCCCATAATCCATTTTCATATCTAAAAGAAGCTCTTGGCTTGAAGCCTTACACTATCTGCATCATGTTATTTTCTTTACAAGTTTGCTTTCAGGAAACATGATAAAGCAATATATCCCAAGGGCATCCCAAGTAAACCATTACAAATTCATATTCTTTTGCATTAATTTGAATAGATAGTGAAGGAGAGGAAAAGTCTGTTAAATTTTCCTGATTCTCAGATAAAATTTCCCTGCTTTCACATCTCCCTACTGTGTCACACAGAAAAACACTCCAGACACTTCTGTCATTTTGCCAACCAAGAAGTTGCTACTAATATGTTCACACTAATTTTTGAGCCTTGTGTTCTAAGCATCCAGAATTTTTTAAAAATTACATACTTTCTAAAAAATATTTTCTTTGAACCAACCTCAGGACAAAAGCACTGGCCTCTGCTTCCAGAATCCCTGCATCAAGGAGACACAGCAGCATTCAAAGCCCAATGCCTTCCTATCAAGGGCTCGCTTCTTCCTTTCTAGAACTCAAAGTTCAACAGGAGAGCAGGGTATGCTTTTCATTCCACTGCCCCCACCAGACTGCGCCTGTGGAACTTGAAGATTTGTTCCATTCCTGGGCACCTGGCAGACTGTGATTTTCATATGAGAAAACAACTCCCAGGTCATCAAGAAGCCAGAAGCTTCTCCCAGTTCATCTGTCCTGGAGGAAAGCATCTGATTCTAAGCTACAGAGGACAAATAACACAAGTAAATCCCCATTAATGGAGGCAGTATAGAAAAGAATATTATTTATTACCATCTTTATTAATTACGCACAAGTAACCTTTGTTTTTAACACAAAGTCTACTTTAGAGGAATGCCTCCTTGGTTTATCATGCCCAATTGGGCTTTATGTTCCTGGACCATGTTCCCTTTCTCCACCCCAACCCACCCCCACTTCCAAATTACTCTTACATGACAAATACCACGAAAATTTTGTAAACAAGATCTGGGTTACTGGAACTTGATTTCAGCAACATTCCACTTCAAAAAGAAGGCAGGTGCGGGAGAGGGTAAGAAATGGGGAAACCAGGATGGGAGAAGAGGCAGAGGCCAGGAGAGAAGGGGCAGCTAGTCAGAACTTTCAAGTCTTGCCTTTTCTGAAGGGTGTGGGTGTGTGGGTGTGGGTGGGTGTGTTTCTTGAAATTCACTGACAAGTGCCTGTGTGGTTATTTATATTATATATCTATCATAGAATATGTGGGTTTCTCAGTTTGGGTCTGTGTTTGTTAAAACACACCACAATCCTATTTGTCGGCCGAATCCACGGGGTGCCAGAACCCTGGGGAACCCGTCTCAGAGCTGTGGCTTCCGAAGCAGGGTCTTGCTGAGATCTTTGACCTCCTCGGGACTGTTCACTCGCTCGTAGCCTAGCACGGCCATTGGCTGGTAGCAAAATTCCTCCACTTGTTTGATCTGCTGGAAGGTGAGTGCGGTCCGCCAGGCATTGGCGGCCTGCGTGGCATTGCGTGCAGACACCACGAAAGGCTTGGAAGAGGAGCCGGAGCCACTAGTCATGTTCAGGGCAAACTGTTCCATTTCGGGACTCACCAGAAGCCCCACAAAGTCATACACCCTCCGTAGTGTCTTAACCGGATCTTCCACCAGGTCCTCGTACCGCACCACCAGGTAGTGGCCCTGCAGCCAGTCTGGGGGCTGCAGGGCTGTCTGCAGAGTCTTGGCCATGCTGTTACAGATGACCTCCATAGCGCCCAGTGCATGGTAGTCTGCTGGGCCGCCCATGCCCTCCTTCTTGGCGCTCAGCTTGTGGCCAGCGGCTTCCAGGAAGGGCAAACGATGGGCTCGTGGGTCCCGGCTGCGAACCACCTGTAGGCTCTCTCGGATGAGGCCATGGCGTGAACGGATGCGTGAGCTGGCAACAGCACGGGGATCACGCACCAGGTGGATGACCTTCAGGTCCAGGGCCGGGTCTCGAAGCAGCGGGGCCAACACCGCCAGGTCGAAGACGCGCACGCCCTTGATAACTAGCGTGCGGTACTTGCGGCATTCCTCCTCGAAGCGTGCCAGGCGCTGAGGTGGGCACTTCTTGCACACCCGGTCGTCCACTAGCCCTACTATCTCCTTACGGTAGGCGGGGCAAAGCGGCGAGGAACATACCACCTTGTTGGTGGCTGCACCAAAGATGCCCAGCGTGGTGAGGTTGCGCCCCCCGCTGCCGGCGGGGCTGTACAGCTGAAAAACGGAGAGGTCGCAACGGTATAGAGCGCTCAGCATGTCCCGCGCTGCCCCCTGCAGGGAGACAGCGTCCCCCGGGTACAGTTTTTGCCACACGTGCCACACTGGCTCGTAGAGAAAGAACACCTCCGGATTCTGGTTAAAGAGCTCGCCGAAGAAGGACGAGCCCGAGCGCCAAGTGGTGAAAACATAGACCAGCTGCCGCTTGTCCCCGCCGGCCCGGGTGCCCCGGGTGCCCCGGGTGCCGTTTCCCGGAGCGGCTGCGGCCCTCACCGCCCTGGCTGCGGCTGCAGGCGCCGGCACGACGGCAGCGGCAGCGGGAGAGCGGTACTGTGTTCTGGAGTCCAAACGCGTGTGAGCGCGCGGGGGCGCGGCAGGAGGCAGCCCCGGGCGTCCCCAGTCGCCTCCGGATGACCCCGCTGCGGCACCCAGCGACCCGTCGGGGTTGCATTGCTGCAGCGGCTCCTTGTGCCACTTGTAGTCCAGGAGGTTGAGCATGGTGAGCACCAGCAGCAGTGCATAGCCCGCGCACAACACTAGCGCCTTCCTACGGAACACCTTCATTCCGAGTGGGGACGCGGGCCAACGGCGTCCCGGGCGCCGGGGCCACGGTGGGAGCAGGGCACGCGGCGCGGCAGCAGGCGCAGCCGGGAGCAGCAGGGGGAGCGCGCCCGGAGGCAGAGCTCGCGGCGGGCTGCGGCTCATCACAGGCAGTGCCGGGGCCGGCCACGCGGCGGAGGCGGTCCTGCAGCCCGGGAAGGAGACGCAGTGGGCCGGCTGCGGGAGCCGGCACTGGGGCCGCGGCTCCGAGGAGGGCGCGGCGGCAGGGGCGGCTGGTCTCCGGCGCCCAGGGCTGGCTCTCCCATGGCAGCGGCTCCGCGAGAGACCTGTGAGAGGAAGCGCAGTGAGTGGGTGCACCCGGGTCGTCCTCCCGGATACCCCTCCTCCTAAGTCACGCCCTTCCTCAAATCTGCCTGCACCCTCTCTCACCTGGAGTGCGCCCGAGCGGCCCTGGATCACCGAACAGCGCACTGTCCCGCTGTCACTCGTCCCTTGATTCCTGCTCTTTCCTCCCGGAGGTCCAAGAGCCTTCGAGGGTGCCGCGAGATTCCTCAGCCCTAGCCCTGGCAGACTTTCCCGGCAGCGGGCGCCCTGAAGCTCGGGAAGGGAAACTTTCACCCGGCCCGGAGCCCTGCTGCGCGCTCCACCGAGCCCTCGCGTCCCGGTTCCACCGACCTCTCCTCCGCTCTCTCGGGATCGCAGTTCCTTCCTCGCTCCGAGAGACGAAGCGGGCTGGGGGTGGGGAGGAGCTTTATACGGGACCCAGCTCCTGGCAAAACGGATCTTGTTCTGTCGCTCTTGGCCTCGGCACAGCGAATGTTCCCATCTTCCCGGCAGCGGCGCAGGAAGCGCAGCGCGACCTCGCAGCGGAGGAGGAAGCGGCGGCTGCTCTTTCCATCACCAGAAGGATGCCCGGCGGGCAGCGCAGACGAGCCCGCCGCGCCTTTGCTAGGACTGGCCCGGGAGGACCCTGCACACAGTCTAGAGGAAGGAGCCCAGGTCCGCAGCGCTCCCTGCCCGCCCCGCCCCCGGCACCAATCGGTTTTGACCCACAAGGTACCCCGGCAGGGGAAGCCCCCACCGCCGCAACAACCACCACTACCGCCACCACCGCCGCGCGAAAGCGGCGCCCAAGGATGCTGCTATCAGACTCCCCTTACGCCGAGCGCCCGCAGCGCGCTCG
Organism: Hydrochoerus hydrochaeris; assembly: GCA_004027455.1. Lineage (NCBI taxonomy): Eukaryota > Metazoa > Chordata > Mammalia > Rodentia > Hydrochaeridae > Hydrochoerus > Hydrochoerus hydrochaeris. The sequence goes on from PVLA01002149.1 coordinate 258,247, forward strand.
GCCCGTCCTCTGCGCGGCTCCTGCCAGCCGGCGCTGGGTTGGTGCGCGCCACTGTCTGTCGCCGCGGCTCCGCCCCTTCGCCGTTCTGCCCTCCTCCCCTACGGGTCCCACGCCCGCCCTCCTAGCGGCGCCTGATCCCGCCGCCGCCTCCACGGGGGCTGGAGACGCGACCCGCTTTACCTCTGCGCCAGCCGGCCGCTACCCGCGAGTCGGATTTAGGTCTCCGTGCGCACGGCTCCGTAGGCGCAGACGCAAGACTCGCAGCCCTCCGGCTCCCGGGGCTGCAAAAGACTGAGGTTCTTCGTGGCTGCCAGAGTTGACCCCACGTTCTGCTCTGGAAAAGAGTTACAGATAAAGTTTAGGCCGAAATCCCCCCGGCGGCAGTAAGCTCCGCTCTTCCCCAGGTCGAGAGCAGCCCCTTCGGGAACCGAAGACGCTGCGCGCCAGGGAGCCTCGAGGAGCGCGGTTCCCAGGCTCCGGACACCCTGCTCGCCCTTTTCAGCTGCTCTGTGGTTTCTGCCTTGAAGAGGAAATAATAAATCTTTCTGGCCCTAGAGTCAAAGAAGATGCTGGGGGTGCACCGTGGGGAGGCTTCTGCGCGCCTGCTGGACCTGTGTACCAGACTCCCTCGTTGTTATTACGTCGCCAGCAGGATAAACTCCCGCTTCCGAGTGCTGCGTCCACCGTGATTGACGTCCTCTGGAGTAGTGGTCACTGTGAGTGGCGTCCTCTGGAGTTGTGGTGTTGGGGAGGGGGCGACTCTGTTTTAATCTACGGCAAAACCGATGTCCTGTTTCTTGGCTTTTCGAGATGAGATCAAAGAACTTGACCTCAAAGGAAATAATGTTATTGGAAGTCAAAAGTCGCTTTTTTAGCTAATTTAAGCACTTTTTATCAGAGATTTTTTTTTTTTTTTTGGCACCAGGTATCAAACTCACAACCTTGTGCTTACCAGGCAGGCACTTACCACTGAGCTAAATCCCCAGCCCTGTCAAAGAGAATTGCAAGCCACAACCTCAACTTCATCTGTAAAATGGGGACAACTACCGCCTCCTGAGGAGAGACCGGTGGGCGACTGGATGTTAAGAGCAAGCGCTGGAAAGGGTAGACCCCTATCTCAGGCCTGGAAGGGAGGAGGCAAATTGCTGCGGGACCATCAGCTCGGAAGCAGCCGTACGTGAGGAACTGTAGCGGCATCTAAATTGCCTCCTGTCCCAATGGAGTCATTACGAACAAATCTGACAACTTTACTTGCAAAATTATTGTTGTCCTACTTGGAGCAGCGTCTCTTGGCCAAAGGGCCCTCCTAAATTTCATATGTTGCCGTTAGAGCCATTATTCTTCAGGGAGTTATAGAATCTTCCAAATACAAGAACTCTTGGAAAGAAAGCTAAGTCATTTTCTGTGAGTTTTCACCTCGCTTTTATATGAGTTTAGATTCAGGGTTTTAAAAAAATAAAGGTTCAAATAACTTGATGTGGCCCTATTTTCCAAGGGGAGGGGGAATCTTTTAAAGCCGCTAATAGAATCAACTTCAGTTAAACTCCCTACCCCACCTGGTGGTTCTGACCAGGTTTAAGGTGGTGGCGCCGTCGGAGCAGGAGGGGCAGTAAAGCTTTCACGAGGAGCCCGCGTCGGCCCTGGAAGTTAGTCAGGACACACGGAAGTGTTTATCCCTGTTTACAGATGAAGCTGGTAGACTTAATGAGTGGCTTCCCACCTCTCCTCCTCTGGCCCCTACTTCCTTTCCAGTGCTGCCTTGAATATCCGTGTCCCTTCTTCCTTCTACTGTTTCAAAAACAAAACCAAATAATCCCAAACTGAAGTTCTGTTAACACATGAAAAGACAGGAAAAAGAGGGAGTGAGAAGAATAATTCAATCTTAATATTTCAGCATGATTCCAAGGAAAATAATTCCTCTAATAATTTCAGTTTATGCTTTGATCATTACCAGAAAGTGCTGAATTGCAGCTATTTAAGGTAAGGACCCTTTTTAAAACAATTGTTTGCACAGAAACAATTTTGTTGTAATTTTGTAACATTTTGCTGGAGTTGGCAAAATAGTAAATCCATTTGCTAGACGCCCCCACAGAGAGTGCTCAGCTGGCATACATTTACAGGTTCTGGCATCTCCACCCTCTCCTTGCTTGCAAATATTTTACCATTTTGTAGGGTGTTGTAATTGTGAACTTTGTGACAGCTAATGACAGAGAAACTTGACAATGCCTTCCTTCCTGAATTCTAATATTCCTTTCATTTTAATCGACTTATCCTGTTAGCATAATAATGACCCAGACATAGAATAAGTCACACAATAATTTCATTTGCAGAAAAGTCAGTCATGCCATAGAACGGTCCTTAATTTCAGCTCACTGTGTAGTTAGTTCACTGTGAGTCAGTCTGCTCTACAGTGTAGCTTCAGTTTCGCTGCTGCCTGTTTTATGGAGAGGAAACTCCCATTGGAAACTAGCTGTGGCTTTTAAATATTTTTTTGTTTCACAGTACTGAGGATTGAACCCACGGCCTTTAACCTGAGTTACCTCCCCTGCCCTTTTTATTTTTTATTATGAGATAGGGTCTCACTAAATTGCCCTGGTCAGGCTCCAATTTGTGATCCTTTTACCTCAGCCTCCCAGAGTTGTGGAATTACAGGTTGTACTACCTGACGATGTTCTGAAGTCTGGTGGGCCCACTACCCAATCAGCCTGGAAAAATTGCAGGGAAATCTTCAAGACTCTCCTGCCAGAATGAATGGGGACTGATTTAAATTTACCCAGTTTCCATCCAGGCTTGTCTGTGTCACTAGAGGCCTGAAAATTCACTTCTGGGAAATGTCTGTCCCTGAGCACCAAGACAGATTCATTCGTCCCTACAGATATTCAGCAAAAATGAATTTTCAGGGAAACTTAAATGTACAGGACGAAATTGAGACAAGCAGACCTCATTAGTCCAAGACTGACCCTTTTTATTTTATGTTTTAATGTAATAAAGGTATTAACCCATCACAAAACCTGCAAAGGTAACCACTCTAGTTTAGAAATTTAGATGAAGCAATCATGTTCCAAGAGGAATGTTTTTTTAAACTTGCCGTAACAATATCAAAAAGAAATAGCCTGAACAATTTTGGAATTAGTAAGGAACTGAAGCAGCCACTTAAAATATTCCTGTAAGTAAAACAACAAGCTCTGGCAGATAGATTTGAAGGTTTCAACCAAACTTTCAAACTTTAGATAGCCTCTGCCTTCTATCATATACCAACTCTTCCACAGAGTAGAAAAAGAGAACATTTTCTCAACTTGTCCTAAGGAATATGAACTCAAAGGGGATTTCAGAAAAAGAAAATAGATCTATTCACTGATTAGTATATACATAAAACTCTTAAAATAGCAAAACTAATTGGGGAGAGCAGACTATGCACTACATCCAAGTCGAGTTTATCACAGCAACATAAAGATGACTTAAATATTTACTGAGCACGTATCTGATGCCAGGTGCCAGTTTCTCACAAGGCTGTGAAGCAAGGCTGGTTTTCCATACCATGGAATTTACACTCATGGGAGAGACATTCCACACACATGCATTTTTTTAAAAATAGGATTCCTTTAGACATTGATGGGTGCTATGAGGGAAACATTATAGATCTGTGTGGCAGAATGCCTGAAAGCAGCTACAATACATTGAATTGGGAAAGAAAACTGCAAAGGAGAGGTGACCCTTGCAAAGAATGAGTGGGAAGCCAGGTGAAAACCATTGGATGAGAATTTCATGTAGATGACACAGCAAGTACAGAAGCTCTTAGCAGGGATGAGGTTGATGTGTTTAAAGAACAGCAAGAAGTCCAGAGCCTTGATGCCCAGAAAGTGAGCTCATGGTATCCCTCTGATTGAGTTGTGTCTGGTTGCAATACCTGAAGGAACTTCCTGAACATTAGACTTTAAAATGCAATTTGTGAGCCGGGGTTATATAGCACAGTTGCATAGCATCTGCCTGGCAAGTTCACGGTCCTGAGTTCAATTCCTGTATCAAAAAAATAAAGTGCAATTTGTTAGGAAATACAAAAAAGGGATGTTATGGAAGAAATATATATAGCTTTGCTTCTGCAAGAAGATGCATAGCTAATTCCCATATGTGTTACTCTGAGACTGTCCTTGAGAACCACTCTCCTTCCTTGACCTCACCAGAAGTTACTCAGACTTTCTACATCTTCACTTCTTTGACCTCACTTTCTGCCTCTCTCCGCAACCTAGAGAGTTGACAGTAGTCTTAGAGTTGCTTTCAGCAGCTTTCTTTTCCTTCTGGGTGCTAGAGGACAAAGGCCAGCTAAATGAAGCAGCTCATGTTCTGCACAGCTAGAGCTGCCACCTGCTATAGTCTGTCAAACATCATCCTGTGGCCTAAGAGGGGCATCGTGCTTGGTTCTGCCTTCCCCATATCCATTGTCCTTTCCTTTGGTAAGTATCTGAAGTGTTTGAGCTCTGGCAGATTTTCTACCAAGACACTGCTCCACTCCTCCCAAGAGATGGGCCCATGGCCCAAGCTCAGCCAGTTACACACTCTCTCCATAGATGTTACATTCATTCATTCACTCATTCATTTATCTATATGTATTGCACTTCTGTCATGTGCCAAGCAGCCCAAATCTTCAGCAGACACCAAAAACTGAGAAGCAATTGCTGCCTTCTCATCTCAATAATGGAGCCCTAAAATGTGGCCCATTCTCCTCTTAGAAGGGATCCTCTCTCTTTTAAACCTATTGTTTTTCTGTAGATTCTGTAAGCTACCCAAATTATCATAAATCCTTCTCTTCTCCCCATCAAGTTCCTGAGTCTCTTTCTGTTACACACAATCAAAACTCCCCAATTAACAGGGTGGCATCTGCCCAATTCCAGACTCAGTTTCACTCATGTTTTTGTTTATGTGTCTGATTTCCATCTGCTGTCACTTTCTATGAGTTGCCACCTTTAAATTCCACTATTTAGACATCTATCCCAAGAAATCCAGTCCCAGCCTCCCATGAGCAGTGATGGCCTCTCCACTCTACCTTTCCTCACCTTGTTTCTTATCAGCAATGGCTGGTGAGATTGTGCCCCGTGACCCCGCATTGCTAGGACTACCTCATGCCAAGTAGCACATCTCATCACCAGTGTCTCATACCTATCCCAAGGACCTCCAGGCTTATTTATTATAGTGTTATTTAAAAAGAAAAAAGACATTAGGACTTAAGGTGGCCTGCAAAGATAAAAACAAGAAAATTTATCAAAAGAAAAATACTATGAACAAGAGGTGTGATTAGTGTAACATTTCATTCTATGCTGGCCAATTGCTAGAGGTCAAATAACTCTCTGAGCTCCCTGTTAACTATAGTAAAGAGGGAAGACTGCTTCAGAAGTTGACAGCTTTGCTTAATATAGAGACCCAAGAAAAAATTTTCTTCAACAATATCAGTTCATTCATGAGATTTCTTTGTTCATTGCTTTATTCTCAACAAGGGGAATAGCAGTGCAGACACTGCTATATGTGTTCAAGAAATATTTATTGGCTGACTTTGTGGATCCTTATAAAAGAATTATAAAAAGTAGCCTATGGCCTTAAATATGTCTATACAATAAAAGCAACTGTAGAGTTGGGATGGAAGGTACTGATTCTTTTTATGAAAAAAATAAAAGTTCATCATCAATCAAGAATAACAATAGTTATTACACTGTATTATTATCCTCAAACTAGTTATTCAGAGTACAAGACATAAACCGAAAAGATTCTTAAAGTAACAAAACATAACCCAAAACTTTCAGCAAACTAAGATAAACTAGAAAACTACACTGAGATACCCTCTTACCCAAGAAAAAAAGGGCTGTCATCAAAAAAAAAATCTTAATAATAAACAGTGCTGGTGAGGATGTAGAGGAAAAGGGATTCTACTGTGTTGTTGGTGGGAGTGTCAATTAGTACAACCACTATGGAAATCAGTATGAAGATTCCTCAAAAAACTGAAACTAGAAATTCATTTTGACCCAGCTGGTTCTTATAAGCAATATCAACACAGTCTAATGTCATAATGTCAATCCTTAGTTAACTAAAGACAGTTTGTTGTAGGCTACACCCACCCCGTGTGGGTCTGGCCTGCTGATTCATCATAGCATGATTTGCAAGGCTTTGTCATGCCAAAGGGGTCAGAGTTAACTAACTGCCACAAATAATCTTCTTGGGGAAATTATCTCCAGGAAACAAGAGACCCAGATCCTATCATCTCTTCCCACAGCAGCATGACCCTGTCTCCTAACATCAGTAAAAGCTGTGTCTTCAGATGTCCTGGCTAAAAAGTGGTTTTGAAGTATTTTGAAAGTCACTTCATTTCCCTTCAGCTTTCCTTCTCAGCTTTTCAAGATTCATGAGTCATGAATCCACCCAGAGAGGTACAGTTGGGATTGCTTGGGTGCCTCACTCTGACCCACTGCTGCCTGCCCCCATCTGGAATTTACAGGAATTCCTCAGGAGAGCCAGCCTGTTCTCCCCCCAGGGGACTGACCCTGACACTTGAGTGCTTTCAGACCAGGCCTCCCTGTACCTCCTCTCATGGAGAAGGCCAGATCCCTGCACTGTGGACATTCTGGAGCTCTTTCCCCTGGTCCCAATTACTCAGGAGAAAATGACCCCTTCTGTATTAAGCACAGTGCTTGAAATCTGGTCAAAGCTTTCACACTAAAGCTATAGTCCATGATCAGAAATGCTTGAAAACTAAGTTAATCGTCACAAAAATCAATTGCCATGCAGAAACAAATATAATGTCACATTAGTAGAAATTCTGCCCGCTTCCACGTAATAGGATTCTGTTTAAACCAAATGAAAGAGTGCCCTCTGTATCACCCCCGTGCCTTAAACATCACTGCCACATGGGGTATAACGGTACCTGACAAGAGGGGGTCAGTAGGAAAACTTTCCCTTTGTTTACAGAAGGAATTAAATTCTTGAAATTTAGAAACAGAAAGTACAGGTTCATGTACAGAATTTGGAATCCTAGATTTAATGCCCTACAAGTTAACTTACTGAATCTATATTTTTAGACAAAGTATGTGCATTAGTCTCAGTTTTCTATCCTTGCAGCAGACACGCCTGACATAAACAGCTTAAAAAAGGAAAGGTTTGTTTCAGCTCATAGTTTCAGAGATCTAAGTCTCTGGTCAGCTGGCTCCGTGGCTGTGGGCCTGAGATAAGGTAGGAACATCCTGTCCAAAGGGTGTCATGGAGCAGAGCTGCTCCCCTCACAGAAGCCAGAGGGGAGAGAGCTTGAGAGAATCAGAAAGAGGACTAGATTTGGCCCCCAAGTTCACACTGTCCCGATCCATTCCCTTCTACAGATAGGCCCCGCCTCCTGTTTCCATCGCCTCCTAATACTGCCATCAGATTCTGTCATCAATAAATTTGTCCACTGGTGGAATTAGAACCTGCATGATACAATCGTTTCAAAAGCTAATCAGCTGCCAGCCAAGCCTCCAATATGATAAGCTTTTTGGGTGTGTAGGAGGGGTACATTTTAGGTAATCACTGTAACAAATATGTAAACCATTGAGCCTCAGTTTCCCTGTCTCTAATACAAGAATAATAATATCCAGGTGTGGTGTCTCATGCCTATAATCCCAGAACTTGGGAGGCTGAGGCAAAAAATCACTTCGAGTTCAAGGCCAGCCTGGGCTATGAGTTCAAGACCAGCCTGAACTACATAGCGAAACCCTGTCTCAAAAAGATAATAATAATAATAATACCTAGCTAGACATACTGGCACATGCCTGTAATCCCAGCACTCAGGAGGGTGAGGCAGGAGAATTGTCTGAGAGGCCAACCTGAACTACATAGTAAGACCCTATCTCAGAAAAAAAAGTAATGAGAGCTGATTCATTGAGTGGTTAGGAAAGCTGAGAACACACAGAAGAATTACAGAGTGGTCAGTAAATAACATCTTCCACTGCCTCAGGAAAAGACCAAAGAGGGTCCTGGTTGAGGTGTATAGGGACAGAAAGATGGGGAAAAGTGTTCTGTGATCAGCAGAGAAGGGGCCCATGATGGCCAGGATTTACCTGAGGGTTTCAACTGGCCATTATGACATCCAGTGGGCCTTGATACTCAAGTTTGGTCAATGTAGCAGCTAAATCAAAGACCTCTGAGAGGCTGTTAGAAATATAGACTCCAGGGACCCAGAATCTGCATGTTAACAAAATTTCAAATGATTGTTTGGCAAGCATGGTAGCAGCCACTATAGGGTTTAATGGTGAGTAAATACCAATAATAAATAATTCAGGGTTGTACATGAGTGACTTTTTCTCCTGTCATTTTCTGTTGTACAAGGTTAGTAGGTGGCCACCAGAGGCTTCTAGCAGCTGCTAATCTAGGCAGTACACATGTGAAATTTTAATATATATATATATATATCTTGGGCAGGCTTCCTGTGCAGACCCATGGCAGGGTGCATAGCCAGAGATCAAATGGAGGTTGGATTTCAGAACTGCTTCTTCCTCCACTGGGGTTCTAGTGCAGGACACAGTCTGCATAGCACTCTGAGGATCTTTGTATGGAAACAGGTAAAACAAACAGTGCTTACAAACTCCCAGAATTAATTCATCACTCTCAGCTTCTGTATTAACCAAGAGCAATCCATTTCTTGCATTAAACAGAAAAAGAAATCATGGCAGAATTTAATTATAGTAGCAATGTATTATGACATCAGTTCTCTCTGAAGAAAGAGAAGTGCTCTGGGCATGCCACGGAATTTGCCACACACAAACAAATTCCATGCTGGTGATTGGACTCTCGTAGCTTGCATATGAACTGTCATGCAGATACACGGAATTTTCCATAGGTGACCTCCACATCCATGGGTTTAATATTGATTATATAGTGGTGAATGAAGTGGCATACACAATTTCATACATACATTGTTGGGGTATCTCTCAAAAGGGCAAAAGATTGAAAAAGTAAGGTTGCTCTGAACCTAGCCATTTTCATTCTGCCTCTACTTAGCTCTACGATTAATCTTTTTCCCAAATTCATCTTCCATTGCAGTGTTTGAGTCCTGAATCCCAAAGTTGTATATCAACTCTTCATACTTTGGCTCAGATATTGCCTAGTTATGTGCTAAAAAGCTGGATGCAATTTTGGCTTGAAATGTAACGCCTCATTAGTTGTTAGATGATGTATCCTTGCTCTATTACAGATCTTTCCTCAGTCACAATATTACATGTGGTTCTACTTTCCTCAGAGCACCAGCCTTTTCAGCTCAGGCACAGTTTCTGCCACATCCATTTCTAGAGCACAAAATGTTTTCTTTTCCATTGTTTTGTTGGTTATCGGTGTGCCAAATTTCATCATTAGGATACAGCTTACTATGTGAAAAGTCTTCTGCCAATCCTTGCCCCACTTACAGTTTTTGGAGATAGTAAGCATTTGAATGTCATGGGTCAAATTCTATGTCAACAAACATCTAAACCCCTAGCTTTCTTACAAAAACATATTGTTCTCTTAGCTCTAGCCAGTGCCCTACTTGTTATTTATTTCAGGATCTAATTGACTTCATGAAATTTCAGTACAATATAAGAAACTGAGAATTTATGACATTAAGATATTCATCCTGATTTTTATGACCATCACATGCCTCCCCCCAGATTTATTTTCCCATTTTACCACTACCACCACCACCACCATCTTCTCTACATAGACCATAGGAAACTGGTGGGCCTTAGATCCGTTGTTTCAGTTAATTGCTTTATACTCATGGAGAACCACGAGAATGTCCTGCCCCTACCATGGTCTAAACTCTGAAAATGCAGATTTAACTTACACATTATTACCCATCATGCTGCTGAGTCAGACAGAAACTGGACACTGTGCTGACAGAGTGGGGATAGCCACCACTAAGGACAGAAAGAAGTCTGTTCCTGCCGGTGACAATTCTTAGCAATTCCAGGGCACTTCTCTGGAAGCTATTGGATCTGGGGCTTGCTTAATACTGGACATAATGATGTGGAATCCATATCTTCATCTGGTGAAACCAATAAAAATGACATTATTGCATCTCCATCTCTCAAATGTGGGCCTTCTGCTTGGAGTGCCATGTTGGAGAGGAACCTAACAGATGCGTTGCCATTTGGTATGTTCTGGCTAAATGTTACTGTTTCTGTAACCCACTGGTTTTGGCTGGCTGTGTTAGACATCAGCTTGGGTATTTATGGCTCTTTTGAAACTCTCATATCACTCAGGCAGGCAATTGTTTACTTATGTTCTGCTGGAAACCCTTAGAAATATGTGCTCAATAACTGCAGATGTGCCCACAGTTTGCCCACTGTCCCAGCCTGGGTCAGCAATCTTTTTGTCCTTTGAAATAACCCACGTTGTATTCCCCTAACAGAATATATCTATCTGGTAAGTTAAGGAAAAGTGTTGAATATGTACTGTGTGTATTTGGGGCTCTCAGATTCTTGCTCTAAGTGGAAAGCAGACAATGTCATCTACTTGCACAACTATGGTTTACTTTCAAAGCAATTTGGAGATGCAAGTCCTTGTAATCTCCCACTAGAGAAGGGTAGAAGTCTCAGGAAGACTGGAAACGTTATTACTAGTGTTGCCCATAAATGTCTAAGTCCAGCACAATTTTAGCAACCTTAGTTCAGTGCTCTCCAAGGACCAGTGAATACCTATTTTCCAGGCTTATACTGACTAGAGAATGAAGAAATGAAAGCCTGCTTTCTAGCCACACACAGCATTCTCTTCCCAATGCCTTCCATCTTACGGCTGCTCAATTGTAACGAATATGCAGGTGAGCCTCACGGGCAGCCTGAGAGGGAGCAAGCTGCTGACCCTGAGCTAGCAGCCACAGGTGGTCGAGGGTGGAGGAAAGTGGAGTCACCCCAGTTGCATTCCGAGTTCATGACCACTGAGGAGTGTGGCCACCATGTTTGGGGGCTTCTTTCTGCCCTCCAGCTCAGGTTCTCTGGTTCACAGATCCTCTCCAGGACCCTCTCAAAGTGAGGCTGGAACATTCCCCTCCCCCCACTCACTGAGTCTTAACTCCGAGGTTGGCTCTTGGAATGACCATATTAGAAAATATGTTTTGTTTTTCCAGTTCTTTTTATATTCTATGTATTAGTACCTATCAGCAGAGTAGCTAGCAAAGTTCTTTCCCCATCCTATGGGTTACCTCTTCATTCTGTTGGTTGTTTCCTTTGCTGTGCAGAAGTTTTTAATTTGATGCAGTCTCATTTGTTGATTCGTGTGCTGTTAGAGAGAGTTCTGTTTGGGAAGTCCTTGCCTGTGCCGATAGCTCCGAATGTTTCACCTGTGTTATCTTCCAGCAGTTTCAAAGTTTCTGTTTTTATATCTCAGTCTTTGATCCATTCTGATTTTATTTTAGTACAGGGTGAGATATATGAGTCTAATTTTATTCTTTTGCACATGGATCAATAGTTTCCCCAGCACCATTTGTTAAAGAGGCTGTGTTTTCTCCAGCTTATATTTGGGCTCTTTGTCAAAAATCATATGGATGAAAAGTTATTTTTGTGTGTTCTATTCCATTGGTCAACGTTTTTGGTTTTCTACCAGTACTATGCTGGTCTGGTTACTATAGCTTTGTAGTATAATGTGAAATTGGGAATTTTTGATGCATCCTGCTTTACTCTTCTAGATCATGATGGCTTTGGCTATTCTGAGTATTTACTGGATCCATATAAATTTTAAGATTGTTTTGTCTACATTTGTGAATAATGTTATATTGTAATAGGGATTGTGTTCAATCTATATATTACTTCAACAATGTGGCCATTTAAAAAATATTAATTCTACCTATCTAGGAACACACATTGTCTTTTCATTTTCTAATGTCCTCTTCGAATCTTTCTTCAGAGTCTATAGCTTTTCAGTATAAAGGTCTTTCACTTTCTTGGTTAGATTGATTCCTAGGCATTTAATTTTCTTTTTTCTTTTCTTTCTTTTTTCTTTCTTTCTTTTTGTATCAGGAATCGTAATTTTTCTCAAAGATATGAATGGAATTCTTCTAATTTCTTTCTTGTTGGATTCATTATTGGTGGACAGGAATACTATTGACCTTGTATTAATTTTGTATCCTGCCACTTTGCTGAATTGTTTACCCATTCTAAACATCTTCTGGTGGAATTTTTAGGGTCTTCTGTGTAAATGATCCATTATCTGCAAATTAAGGTAATTCAACTCTTTTCTTTACTATTCATATTCTTTTCATTTCTTTTCTTGCCTGATTGCTCTGGCTAACATTTCAAGTACTGTATGAACAGAAGTGGTGAGACTAGACAGCCTTCTTTCATTCCTGATTTTAGAGGAAATCATTTCTGTTTTTCCATATTTTATATGATGTTGGTCTTGGGTTTGCCATATACAGCTTTTGTCAGTTTGAAATAAAGTTCTTCTATACCTATTTTTACCAAGGTATTTATCATGAAAAATGATGGATGGTAAAGGAATTTTTTCTGCATCTATAGAGATGATCATGTAATTCTTAGCCTTGATTCTGTTTTGCATATCTAGAATATGCAAAGAACTCAAAAAAGTAACCTACCAAAATCCAGTAACACATTCAAAGAATGGTCAAGTGAACTGAATAGACACTTCTCAAAAGAAATACAAATGGCCAATGAGTACCCAAAAAATGTTCGGTGCCTTTAGCCATAAGGGAAATGTATTCTAAAGAAAATGTGGTATATATGCACAATAGAATGTTTAAACCAGTAGGTCATTTTATAGCATCAAGGTGTGGGTGCTTGTCTTACAGCTTCCTGTGTGGGCTTTCATAAACTTCATTCATTTCTTTCATTCTTTTTGCCATGTATGGTTACCACTTATCCTCTTGTTTATTTAATATTTGCTTTCATTTGACTTACTGTTCTAGCTCTAACTTGTGTTTGACTTAACAAAAACAAAAGAAAGTTGACTTAACAAAAACAAAAGAAAGTTGTTAAATTCTGTTTTGATGATGGTCCTTGTTTTGTTTTATCTTTTAAAGAAAATGGACACCAACTATCAGATAAGATTAAAGGCAAAGTGTCCTAGATTAAAATTGAAAATCATTTCCCATTCTTCTGAAAACTATCTCACATACCATAAATACTCAGTTTCTATTCTTTAAGACATACAAGTAAAATGAGTATTCTGGTGTATACTTGTAATCCCAGCATTCTGGAAGGCAGGAGGATGATTGCAAGTTCAAGCCCAGCCTGGGCAAATTAGTGACTTAGTGAGACCTTATCTCAAAAAGTTTTAAAAGGCCAAAAATGTAGGCCAACACCACAGCCCTGGGTTTAATCCTAAATAACAAAACAAAACACTAGTGCAGAATTATGAAGTTTCTCAAAGGACCATATTTTATAGGAGATGCAATGATTCAAAGGTAGACATATTGCCACATAAGAAATCAGTCTGGACATTTCATAGTATTCTCATATGCATCTTTAAAAGCGCTTCAGGACTTAACATTAGTGCTTTGCATTTGAAGTTCACCGAACAAATATTTGTCATAGGAATGAATGAAGGAATGTACAAACAGCCTGGTTGTAAAATTGATTTTGTACTTTTTCTCAGTTTAACTGCTCCATTAACCTCTAGTGGTTCAGTTGAGTGCCTCCCTAATACAATACAAATTCTACCCTATGGATTTCTTCTCCCACGTGGTGTGTTCCAGTTATAGGATTCAGCTAGACAGCACCTGATTTGCATGTGATTTGGTTGCAGTCAATTTGGTCATTCAGGGAGGTTGAAGTGGATTTTTTTGTTTATTATATTTTCCATTTTTCATGTCGAATTATCCTTTCATTTATGCTAGGTCCCAACCACATAATTTATCAGAGCCAAAACATTGTGCTTAAGTTTAGTTTCACTATAGAACTCTATGTTTAATAGTTATCCTCTGGTCACTAGCTTCTCTGTACCTGAGGGTTTGTGTTTACATTTATGAAACCAAAAGCAGTTTTACTCATTCTGAATCTCTGGATCCAGCTCACTGAACAAATTCTTTGCGCTATTTTCTCATTAATTTAATGGTAACCAGTTTCATTTCTGGCTCATGAGCATCACAAAAGATGCTCACAAACTATGAACAGCCAAAGTCTAAGAATTATTTTGAAATAGTTGTATAAATAAACTATACATACAATTTGCTTTTGTTGCTAAGGCTTATAGTTAAGAAAGCACTTTTAAAAAGATGCACTTTGCTTTGATTTTAATTGTATCTAGACCTTCTTTCCCAAACAGTTTGTGGTCAACTATTTTCTAAATTCAGAGCCAAATGGGAATTAGTCTGTTAGGGCTACTATTATACAATACCAGAAACTGGTGGCTTAATCAACAGACATCTGTTCTTACCAGTTAGAAGGCTGAGAAGTCCAAGAATAAACTGCTGGCCAATTCATGTCCTAATTTGGATCTTCTTCCAGGCTTGCAAATGTCTGCTTTCTCTGTGTCCTCACATGGTCAGAGAAAGACCTCTGTTTTCTAGTAAAGTTATTATTTCTATCATAAGGGCCCCACCCTAACAATCTCATCTAACTCTAATTATGTCCCAAAAGCCCTTTTCTTCAAATATCACCAAATTAGAGACTAGTGGTTTTTTGTTGTGTTGTGTTGTGTTGTGTTTTGTTTTGTTTTGTTTTGAAACAGAAGCTCCCTTTGTATGCCAGGTTAGCCTCAAATTCACAATGATCCTCCCATCTCAGCTTCCTGAATGCTAGGATTACAGGCATGTGCCACTATGCCTAATTTAAAAGTTAGTATTTCAACACAGGCACTTTAGGGGAACACAGTTCATTCTATATCAGGTATCATGCATGCAGTTATAGTCACAAGGGAAAAGGCACTCTGGTTCTCATTAGACTTTGTGTTTTTACTTACTCAACAGCCAAAACCTAAGGTAACCCACATATTTGACATATGTTTTTTGAGGAGTTAGTATCCCTAGGGTAAATCACAAACCATACTGATATGTAGTTCTTTTCCATTCTCAACCTTCTTATCACCAATTCCTGGAAATCCATATTGCTATCACCTTTCCAGTGGGCCATTTGCTGAGCAGGACAAAATCCTGAAAGATATTTGACTTGGAAGGGACAAACTGCTTATTCACATAACACACCACTGAATATTTTATGTGAGGAGCCAAGAAGAACCAAGATAACCTCAAAAGAAAAACGGTAGAAAGACTTGCTCTTCTAGT
The DNA here is from genome assembly GCA_004027455.1 of Hydrochoerus hydrochaeris. Taxonomy (NCBI): domain Eukaryota; kingdom Metazoa; phylum Chordata; class Mammalia; order Rodentia; family Hydrochaeridae; genus Hydrochoerus; species Hydrochoerus hydrochaeris. The sequence continues at coordinate 273,467 of PVLA01002149.1, forward strand.
TGTCAAAACTCGGTATGAGCCAGGTATGGTGGCTCATGCCTGTAATTCTAGCACTCAGGATGCTGAGACAGGAGAATTGTCATGAATTCAAGTCCAGCTTGGGCTACAAAGTGAATTCAAGGCCAGCCTGGACTGCAAAGCAGAACTCTGTCGCAAAAAAACCCAAACAAACAAGGAATAAAACCTTCACATTAAAGTCTCATAATTCAGACAACATGGTATTGGCATAAGGACAGAAAACAGATCACAGACCAGATAGCTCCATCACAGACTCATGTATATATAGGTGCTGGGTTGTGTCAAAGCCAGTCCTATAAAGGGTAACACAGAGATAGTCTCTTGATAAATTGATGGGTATCCATATGGGAAAAAATTACACCGGACATATGCTTTGTATATAAAACTCAACACCAGCTAAATTATAAACCTGAATATAAAAAATAAAACAATAATGCTTTTAGACAATAATATACAGAATTGCTAGGGGGAGTTTTAAACTATAAAAAAAACACTAATTATGAAAATAAATACATACTTGAACTTCTGTTAATCAAAAAATACTGTAAAAAACTAGTGAAAATACAAACCATGCAATAGGAGCAGATCCTGCAGCACAATCAAGTGACAAAGAACTTCTGCTCACATTACACAAAGAACTCTGCAGATTGATAAGCAAAAGACAAGTAGCTTTGCAGGAAAAATACAAAAGATTTGAATAGGCTCTTCACAAAGGAAGAAGACAAAATTGCCAATCGACAAAGATTCTCAGTCTTGTTAATAATCTGGGAAATGCAATCAAAAACCATAGTGAGGTACTACATACCACCCAAATGCCAAAAATATTAAAATGCTGGCAATGTTAAATAGTGGTGAGGATAGGAACTCCTATATATTTGTGGAAGTCATAAATCACTACTATTTGGAAAAAAGTCTCTAGTGTTTTTGTAGCAAACTTGAAAGTCGTTACACTGTGATCCAGCAATACCACTCACAAGGCATTCACAATGGAGAATCTGTGAATGTGTACACCAGAAGTCGTCGGCCAGAATCTTCAAAGGGATGTTAGTTATTAAACCCGAATACAAAATCAGATAAATAGAATGAAATATGAAATGAAAAGGAATAAGGTGTTATGGTTGATACATGTGTCAACTTGAGAAGTTGAGAAGTTTAACTGAGAAACTCAGCAGGGAGACAGGGTTCTTCGTAAATATCCTTATCCTGTGTAAAGGAGGGCAGAGACTTTGTGAGTGCTACACCTGCCCTGGAAGTTGGGGGTGACCTGCGTAAAGTATAAGGGAGGAGAAGAGTCTTGTTTTCTCCCTTTTTTGCTTTGGCTGCTGCCTTGAAGTATTGCCCCAGTGCCATGCCAGCCTGAAACCTCCAAAAAAACAAAATTGTAAGCTAAATAAATCTTTCTTTCCCTAATTTTGGATTTCAGGTATTTTGTCTCAGCAACATGAGAAAAGTAACCAAGACATAGGGTATAAACAAAACATGAATAAATGTTCCTAAAAGTGTAGGTAGAATGAGGGAGAAGTATCCTCTCATTCCTATAAAGTTCAATAATAGGTATAATAAAACTATATTCTTTTGAGATATTGCAATATTTTTAAAAAAGGTAAAGAAATATTTCCAGCAAAAATCAGATGTTTTCTTGTGTTGGAAAAGAAAGCATAGTATGGTTGACAAATACAGGCAGGCGTTTTGATGGGAATTCACAACATTTTTTCTATTGACTTAGATTGTGGTATAAGATTATTTATCAATATTCATTACAATGTGCTTTTTTATGTATTTTTCTTATGTGCCATGTATTTTATAAAAGAAAAAGAAAAAGAAAGGCAAGGAAAGAACAAGATAAAGGCCATTTGTGGACCTGGGGAGAGAGAACAAGGCCACAGCAAACAAGTCCAGTCTGGGAACCAGTGCCATACACCAGCCATTGCTGGACTGGGAAAAGCCAGACCTTAGCCCATTCCACCTCGCAGGCTGGCAATACAAGAAGTACCAATCCCCCCACACCCTGTCCTGTAAGCAACTGGCTTATCCAGAGAAACAGACTATGATGGTAGCTATGGAGGTGAAATGCAACTGGATGCCTGTGGTGCTCTGGTGTTTCACTAATACTGCAGGTTTAGGGCCAGTGGTCTGATCATAGGTTCAAAGGAGAGCGGTACACAGTGTGACATCCAGGAGGGAGCTCCTTCTAAGGGTTGTAGCCATTGTGGATTCCCTATGGTCCTGTTTTGAGGTTCTTTCATTGTTTTGTTGGGTTGAGTTTTATTCTATCTTGTTTTGTTTGATTTCAAAGATAGCAAGATATATTATGGTAGCAATTTTGGATTTACTATAGGCTTGTTTTGAAGTCCTTTTTGCATTCATTGTTTTGTTGTTATTGTTTCTATTCTATTCTGTTTGATTTTTACTATGTCCAAAGTTATCTGCAGCTATTTTGAAGACATCAAAAGGCATTATGGTAACTATTGTTGATTTCATAATGTTCTGAAGTCCTGTATCTTTTATACTGGTTTCTTTTGATTGGTTTATTTTGTTTTATCCTCTTTAAAATAAAAAAGAACAAAATAAAAAAGAAGGAAGAAAATGTAAGAAAAGAATGAAAACAATGAAAGGAAAGACAGCAGGAAGAGTAGGAAGGTAGAAAATGAAAGAAACTGGAGACAGAAAGACTGATGACCTCTAACCAACATCCTACTTCAAAAATCTGTGCAATGAAAACAAAGGAATAAAGATGTATCTAAAGTTTTTACTAAGATTGTTGCAACATTTTCTAATGCCAAATAAGTGGAATAACCTAAAAGCTCAAAAATAAAGAAGTATAAGTATGCCCATATGTCTAAAGCCAGTGTAACTGCTACAGGTAATGTAATAGAACTATATTTACTAACATGAATCATTAAGTGTGGTACACACAGAGATGCACTCGCTGCTCAGCTGCAGGAGTGTAATGGGTAGGTCCCCTTCAGCTGTCAGCTACTTCAGAGTTGGCCTCAGCCACAGAGAGCTCTGGAGCTAGGACACGCTGGAGACTTAGCTCTGTGAAGCTGGGACAGTGCCTTACAGAAAGCAGAGCAACAGATGGGAAACCAGCCTAGGACACCACCTTCTGGATGTAAATTGCTCTCATTTTAAAACCTCTGTGTGTTGCAGTGTGTTACTGTAGCTCCTCCCTACCTAATACAGTTGTCTACATTGCAAATCAGCTTTGGCATAAAAATTCAGATTTCTGACTTGTATTGAATAATCTGGAAATCTAACAACACTGGATCTGTATGCTCATAAAATAGTCCTCCCAGAGATGAGTAGCAATATTCGTTTGGGGGAGGGGCAGTTTTTTAGAGGGCAGCTTTTAAAAATCACACACACACACAGTGTCATGGACACATACACACAGAGTTGGCTTCCAAGGGTAATAGCACAGTATGAGAGGACAGGCCCATTTCACAGATGAGGAAGCTGAAGTCCCCAGAGTGACTGATGAGATCACAAGTTAAGGCAAAGGTAAGCCAGGAACAGAGTCTTTTCAGCCAGTGTCTTTCTCCCTGTGTAACTTCCAGCTGCGTACTTTCAGAGCATGCCCCAGAAACCTACTCTGTCTCATTCTGGGTACAGTGGTTACGTTTTGGTTCTGATCTTCTCTTCCTATTTTTAAAACAATTAAGTTGTTTTGTATGGGGGTTTTTGTTGTTGTTGTTGCTTTTTAAATCTTTGACAACATTGATCTTATGTGATGCAAGAAGTATTAGCACTCTCCTGGGCTATTTGTAAGTAACTCTAAATCAGGGCAGTGGAAGCATTTCTGTCAGTGGTCTCTGACAACAGCCATGTGAAATTGTCTCTCTTCCCATCCTTATGTTCATTCCATTCCATTCTGGAAATCAGAAAACAATCACAGAACAATTACAATACCATCGAATCTCTGATTGATAAGAAACTGTCATGTCATTGGCAGCTGGCACTGCTGGCTCCCCAATTCACCAAGGGAAAAGCAAATATTTAGGCCGTGAAGTCTAGCCTGGGCCTGACCCACTGTGCTTGCAAAATAAAGGAATTTCCCATATACCAGAAGCCAAGCAACAGCACAAGCTCAAAGTTTCTCAGCTTTTGTTGGTTTAAGTTAGTGCTTTAATGCAATTTTAATAGGTAGTGATTTTATTTTGCATTTAATGAAACCAACAGAGCATGAAAATAGACATCCAAATTTGAATGATAATGAGTCCTTTAGCTCTGGTGCCAGCGTAGCTGAGTGAGGTACAGTACTTAAGATACAAAGAATACACTGCTCCAGAAGAGGCTTTTATTAGCTTCATTAGGGTGGTCATCAAATGAATGATTTCATAGCAGATCTAATTAACCAAAGAACATGCAGTAGCTGCATCTCCTTCTTGCTAATTGGGAATCTAGACACCAAGGGATGTTAACTGCCTTAGAAATTCAGCTTATAGATACTCTTGATAAACTCTTTGTGTGCAAGTCTTTCATGAGGGGGCATTTTAGAAGCAGAATTCTGAAAAACACAAGATAAAACCTTTTCAAACTTCTGGCTCCTGATGATGAACCCAAGACACCCATCTATCTCATCCCCTGGCCACCGAACAAGGCATTGTTCATCTACAGCACATCAGAAATTTGGGGGAACCCTTAAGAAATGGCTTCACTGCAGGGAAAGGACCTGAGACAGTAAAGCACAGGGAATCGGTCTGCTCTGGGCACCATGGAGAAGCTGCGTGCCCCACCAGACACCGAGGGCCATGGTGGAACAGATGAACAAAGCTGGAGTTCCGAGCAGGGCTTAGAGGTGCTGCCTTCAAGGAGCAGGGCAAGCTTTGGCATGGAGGCCTCTACTCAGAACGAAGCCTTCCTGCTGCCAGTAAGTGGGCTCCTGCCAGAGCCATCTTCTCAACTTTTCTCATCACAACATCAGAGACTTGGCCTTTCTTCACCTCTATCCACTAACGTGGAAGCATGAGGCTCCTGCTTCAGGGGAACTCAGGCCTACCCCTCTGAAGGGGAAACTCAAGCCAGCTTTGGAAAACAGTCCACCAGAGGAAAGAAAAGCAATCTTAGCAGTTAAACTATATTTATCAAACCAGGTATGAGGTACATGCCTATAACCACAGTTATTCAAGAGACCAAACATTGTGAGTTTGAGGCTACTGTGGGAAACCTAGGAAAAATCTCTAAAAAAAATTGATCAGTAAATTTAAAAAAAACTAAAGAAAAGTAATGGTGAGGTGAATTAAATACCAACTTGTTCATCTTAAATACAGAGCAGAAATCTCCTAGAGTACAGAGCAAACAAGGAAAAGAGGAGGAGGAGGAAGAGGAGGAAGTGGAGGAGGAAGAGGAAGAAGAGGAGGAGGGGGAAGAAGTAGAGGAGGAGGAAGGGGAGGAGGAGTAGGAAGAGGAGGAGAAGAGGAAGAAGAAGGAGAAGGAGGAAGAGGAAGAGGAGGAGGAGGAGCAGGAGGACAAGAAGAGAGAAGAAAGAAGAAAAAGAAAGAGAAAAGAAGAAAGAAGTAAAAGAAAAAGATAGAAGAAAAAGAAGATGAAGAAGGAAGAAGAAAAAGAAAAAGAAAAGAAAAAAGAAGGAGGAGGAGAGGAAGAAAGAAGAAGAAGAAGAAGAAGAAGAAGAAGAAGAAGAAGAAGAAGAAGAAGAAGAAGAAGAAGAAGAAGAAGAAGGAGAAAGAAAAGAAAGAAAGAAAGAAAGAAAGAAAGAAAGAAAGAAAGAAAAAAGAAAGAAAGAAAGAGAAGAAGAAAAAGCAGCAGCAGCAGCTAGACTTGGTAGCACACATCTATAATCCCAGCATTCAAGGGGCCTGATCCACATAATGAATTCAAGGTCAGCCTGAACTATATAATGTATTGAGTCAGGAGGATCATAAGTTTGAGCACAGCCTGGGTAATTCATGACTTGGTGACATCTTGTCTCAAATTTAAAAATAAAAAGGCCCCAGGATCTCACACACACACACACACACACACACACACACACCCAGAAAAGTATAAACATGGAAAATATATTCAGAAAGTTTGACATCTATCAAATAGTAATTCCAGCAAAACTGCACAGTCATGCTTGAAGAGAATAATCTAAATGATAATAGGAGATGCCTTGAACTTTCATAAAAAGACAGATATAAATTTTCAGTTTGAGACGGTTCACCAAGCTCTAAACAAGATTAAAGAAAAAGACCCTCTGGACACAACCTGATAATGCGCCCCGACTTCGTGAATAAAAAGAAAACCCTAAAAACTCCCACTAAAAAAGTTACATTCCTAAAATAGAAAAAATGTCAAGCTTTTCTTAAATAGTATTAAATTCTAGAAAATAAGCATGCAATAGTCTTAATAGTCTGATGAAAAATCCTTTTCTACCTATAATTTTATATCCTGGAAAAATATTAGTCAAATAATAGAGGAAAATAAAGATATACCCAGCCTATATCTTAGATGAAAGAGTTAGGCAAGCAAAATTAAATGAAATAAGACAAATTGCATATTGTTTAACTAAAGATTGAGCACTGGATATGATCTATAGAAGAGAAAAAAAAACAAAATACAATTAGCTAAGATGATTGGAAAATTCTGCTTCAGTGAGCAAAAGTTTTATTTTGCTTTCATTTTGTTGGGTCTTGTTATGTTGTGGCTTTTTGGGGGTATGTTTTGTTTTGTTTGCAGTTCTGGGGATTACATCCAGGGCTTCGTGCATACTAACAAAATATTCTACCACTGAACCATATCTCCAACCCTAAAACATTTTTAAAGGATTATATCTTCTACTGTTTGGCTTAAATCACAGTTGACTCCACAACGACCAATACCTACATAATAACATCATTGCAAATGCTGTTATTAGGTTTTCGGTTTTTAGAGTTAGTCTAAAGACAGGATGGAGAGCTTAGTTATAAATACAAGAATAGAATTTAGTTGCCCTGGGCTAGGGATTTAGCTCAGTGGTTCAAGCGCTTGCCTGGTAAGCATGAGGTAGTGAATTCAATCCCCAGTATGGAAAAAAAAAAAAAAAGAATTTAGTTGTCCTAAACCATTACACTGTAACTACTTCAGCCAAAAAATCGAGAGGTGAAGAAGGAGATGAGGATGAGAGAAAGGTGGGTATAGAGGAGACAGAGAGAGAGAAGAAAAGATGAAAGAAGATCAAGATGAAAAGAAGAGTAATCTACAGATACTCTCTCCACTGATGGGGGCAGTCACTAAAAGAATTAGGCAACATAAACAACAAAGTACTAAATAGTATAATTGAGCTAAAGGATTCATTCTTGATAGAGGGAAATTAAATTTTGCATTCCAAATAGATAAATCAAGAAACAGAAGTACGAACATATTATGTCAATTTATGATAGTGTTAGAAGTTAGGACAAAAACTGTTGACATCACCTTGTACTGTGCTTTTATACGACTTTTTGGTTTCATGTTTTTATAGGAATTTGTTTTGTTTTGTCTTGCTAAGTTTTGTTTTTCCCTCTAATACAGAAAGGATAGAAATACATATAGAGATTCATGCATGTGTAGCTGTTTACCCTCTCACTTTTTGAATATCTACTTTGTATGCTTTAATTCTGTAACTTGAACAACTATTGCTAAGAGGACAATATGTAATTTATCAACTAGTGGTTTCTTATTGTTCATCTTTTTTTTGAAATTCTGTATTATCTCTACCTTTTACATGCTTTTGTTTCTTCTAAATAAAAAAAAAATTTTAAAGTAAAAGGAGGAACAGAAAGTGCTCTAAAGGATATAACTGCATTTATGTTTAAGTGTGTAGGATTGATAACCATGTTGCTGAGTTGTTATTGGATCATTGAACTTCTTTGCAGCCTCACTGTTTGAAATCCACTCTATATGCTTTAATTTTGTAACTTTAACAAGTATGTCTAAGAAGACAATATGTAATTTATCAACTAGTGATTTCTTACTGTTTATTTTTTTCTGAAATTCTGTATTGTTTCTACCCCTTTTTCTGTTTTGCTTTTTTCCTCTTTAAATAAAATTTAAAAAAAAACTATTGACAGTGGTGGTATCTGGGGGTAGGCTCTGGTAACTGAAGAAAATTTTGCTTTTGATTTTTTCCACTCTTTTATATGTTTTAATTTTATTAACTTTTAAAAAATTCATGATTATAGTGTTGTATATTGTTCACCCCTGAGTTAGGAGGAATATAGCAAACTGAACAGTTTCATGTCTTCACCCAGATTGCAAAACCCACTTATCCTTAAAGAACTTTAATTAGCTGGATGCTAAAGGTCAAAGTCTCAGCATTTTCTTCTTCTCTCTGTCTCTCGTTCTCTCCCTCTCTTAGAAGAGAAAAAGTAGCTTGAGAATTTTATAAAAACACACATGATAATATACACTTTTAGACTGACTTATAAGAGTCTAGCTCCAGAATTATTACTGTCGCCCCTATATTTCCTATTAATATTAGTGAAAAACAGGTGCACTGTTTGATGCCTTTTCCTCTTTCTGAATGCCAAATTCTCCAGCAGCTCAGGGGTGGCGATGAAGATATTTGATGGTGACGATAATTACATTGGGGTTGGATGGTAGGGGCTGGAGAACAGGAAGAAGCCTGAACAAAATCTCACATTTCTGTGGCTTTTAGGATCCTAGTAAAGACAGCAGAAGTTCTAATGCCATTTTCATGATCCTTTGGATGAAACCATTGGGAACTAGCATTTTTGTAGAACAACAATAAAAACGTAGTATCTTCCTACACTTAGTGATTTCCTATGTTACATTGCCATGGTGTTCATTTTAAACACAGCTGTAGCTTTCTCCTATCAGAAGCAGGACTTAGACACCCTTGACACACTCCCTAGTTCTCTGGCTCCTCCCAGTCCCTGTGTGTACACTCAGATCTCTGACATACACATTATGCACGTCCTACCGATCACTTCCCTAGGAGACAGCTAGATACGACCTTAGCTCACTCACTGACCTCCACATTCCACAGGTACTGCATGTGTGCATGGTGACCCCTCTCAAATGCCTGTACCCCAACAAAGGCTGTGGCCCACAGGTCCTTTCTTCTCTCTCTTGCCCCCCACTCACTGGTTGAGAGCCCACATCCTAGACAGCTCTCTTTTCCATCTGACCTTGACCCCTGGAATCTCTAAATTATGTGCTATTTGTTACATGTGTTGGTCAAGTTGCCTTCTCTGTCTCACGTACCTATCACACCTGAACCTGACACCCCTCCTGGTCAGGGCTCTCCTAGGAGGTGATCATGTTGCTAGGCATAAACTCAAGTCAGACAAGAGGCCTGGCATCTGCAGTGTAAACATGTTTCCAGTGACAGGGATGCCTGGTCACAAAGAGACAGCTAGGAATTAGGCTGTCCAGCAGAAGAACAAGGTATCCATGAAAGGCACTGCGTAACAGCCACAGCTAACTGCTTGGGAGCCATGTCAGGGCAGGGCTATTGTTAATAGCCAGTTTCTAGAGAGAGACCTCAAGAACAAATCACAAAAATACAGCACTGTTACAAATAAGGCTCTCTCTCTAGTGTCAGTAGGACTGAACTCCTGTTCCAAAAACTGCAGCCAAGTTCATTGCTCCCCATTCGAAGCAGCTGTTTAGCATCAGTAGGCAACTGCAATCCTGTGCCAAAGATAGGAAGGAGGGAGCTGTGGAGTTCAAAACATCTGCCTGAAAATCTAAATGTTTCAACTACTCCCTTGATGATGTGCATGTGTGTATGCAGAGAGCGTATCAATCCAGAGTTGGCAATGTCTTTGGAAAAACAAGATCTTGTGTTTTAATTACAAATGAGGGACAGCATCTGAGTGCCCTCTGCAGAAATTGAAAGGCAAAGTGTGGTCCCATAGTGAGTTCAAAGTTCCAGGTTCTATTTTCTAAAACCTAGTGGAGCTTGAAAGCCTTCCTGACAGCACTTGGAGGATGGCACACTCTCTTCTCCACAGATATGTTACCCAACACTTACAATGATCCTACAGAGTCAGTGCCATTGTTAGGGCCCCGGTCTTTCAAAACAGGTAACTGGGACCTAGAGAGGAAAGCATTTACCTGAAGTCACACAGCTAGAACAAGATAGGGTTAAGGCTTGAGCCAAGGCAACTGCCTTGCCCTTTAAACTGTGTTTCTTCTAAAAGCAATGCTCTCTTCCTAGTGTTTTGCAATTTGGTTTTAAGACTCATAGTGTATGCCAGCAGGAATTTTGAAGATTAGGTAGATTGTTCCAACAATGCACAGCCCCTCTGCATGATTCACACCCATACAAAGGTCCTCCCCCCTTTGCAATGTGAAGTTGACTCTCATCAAAAGATGGAGTCCATCTTCCCATGTTTGATATCTACACTGATCTTGTCTCTTGCTTTTGCTGAGAGAATGCAGTCAGTGGAAGGGAAGTTGTGTAGCCTCAGAGTCTAGCCCTAAAGAGAACGTGTGGCTTCCAACCTTATCCTTTATCAATACCCTGTGACCACTATGGCATGAAGAAGCCCAGAATGAAAGATCATGTGGATTTGTGTTGTGAATTTAACTAAGGGTCACAGAAAAGATCATTAGGTTTTGTGTGTTTGCATTCACTGTGCTCTAGAAGAAGCTGACTCAAGGACTAGAACCAGGTGCCTGGAGGACAGTCCCAGCTTCAGCCCCCTGGGGTCAGATTGTCCCAACCCCCAGATTGACATAGTACCCAGGATACCTCAAGGTTAGTGCATGAGGGTGGGCAGTGACGAGTGGAAGAAAAAAGCCTGCAGTGGATGCTGGAGGCTCTTGCACCTTGAGCATAGCGGCTGACAAAGAGGAAAATACAGTTCCCTAACAACCTGAGCTGCACATGCCAGGCTATAGAATTGCACATTCATCCCCTCATTGGGGCAAGGTGGCCTCCAAACCCCACACCTGCCATAGCCACCAACCTGGACCACTCAGCCAGCAAAACTAGACAAACTTTCACTGGGGTAGGAGTGGTCAGGGGTCACTGCATGATAAAGGAAGCAAAGGAGGCAAGGAAGTGTTTAGAAATGGAGAGAAAGATTTAAAACAACCAGGCAGGACTCCTAGAAGAGGCTTTTCTCTGCTCTGCCCCATTGGTTGCTGTAATACATGTAGCTCAAGAAGGAGGAAGTCAAGACTTCCAGGAATATGGTGGAGCAGTAAGCAGCAGAGAAAACAGCCTCTCTGAGAGTCACTGTGCAGACATTGGAATATAGCAACAGAGGAGCTGTTGGAACCTGGGGACACATGGTCACTGTGTAGGTTGCAGTGGAGGCTGGCAACTCCAGAGGCCTCTGCAGAGAGACACAGCAGTGAAAGGGAGTGACAGACATGGAGGACTGCACTGGCTGGCAGTGAGTGCAGAGGACTCAGTCCTCCCACGGGAGAGAATGATTGGCTGGGAACCATTTTGTGGAGCCTGCCAGGTAAGCCTGGAACCAGAACTGTTGCCAGCTTCCTCCAGCAACTCCTTGCTGGGTGCAGACCTGTGGAAATTGCTTGGACTACTACAAGCCCAAAGAGCCTGGTCTTGGGGCAGGCCTGCTAAGGTCATCTACTGCTCCACCACAAAGCAACAGCTGGCTTGCTGGGATACAGGGGCATGATTTGGGACTGTGTCTCCATAGGCTGTCTACTAGGGAACCCAGAGAGAATGCTGCAAGTGGACTAATTTTTTTCTTGTTTGGTTTTTATTCAGTTTGCTTTTTGTTTCTTTCTCTTTCATTGTTTTTTGTTGTTGTTTTTTACTTTATTTTTTTATCAGTGTGAGAGCAGTTCCTAACCTTTTTGTGGGTGTGGCTTTGTTCTGTTCTACTTTTTATCTCTTCAACTTTTCTCTTTCTTCAGTCTTCTGCACAGGTTTTCCCAAGTTGGCAGGACCCATCTTTGTCCTCCAACCTTACTTGTAATCTCTTTCTCTTTTTCCACTTCTCTATTATCTCCTTCATCCATTTTATATTTTAACCCCAAGGGCAAAATTGACACATTATGGACTTAAATACTGCACACAATTATCTGATTTGTTTTACATTTTGTTATATAATCACAGATCTAGTTCATATGGCTAAAAGTTGCAAATTTAAGATTAGCACAGTTTGTCATTTTATAAGCTGTGTTTCACACTACTGGTACCACTAAAACCAAAATTGACGTAATTGTTCTAAACAGTTGTTGGCCCTGCTAATCCATGACTGAGATTAACTAGGGGTCATAGAAAATACTGTGGCACAATGCCGAAGAACCAGGGACTAGGCCCATGAGAAACAACTTGTCATTTCCAACAAACTGAAGAGTTAAGATCTTCCAACAGACTCAAAACACAAAAACCAGCTATATCTGGAAGATACCTCAGAGAAGTAACCATCACCTAAGTGTCCTAAATACCACTAATAAAGCAACCCACCATAGGCAACTTTCAAGCATCACCCTAGGAATTAAACTTAAAAAAGAAAAGAAATGAGAAGACACTTAAACAAGATGCAACCCCAGACATCCAGTTCACCATAAGGTAAACCCAAGGGGAAATGACAAGCCCCCTACTAGGTCCCAAGGGGACAATCCAAAAGCCCCCTACTAGGTCTCTCTGAAGTGGAAACAACAAAGAAATTGAATGAAGCTCTGGAAAAAATGAAATCAGAAATAATGTCTAAGTAATTACAGAGATTACCAAAACACACACCAAGTTTAATGATGTTAGAGCAGACAGAGACAAAAAAATAGACAGGCTTAAGCAAATTATGGAAGCACAACATAGGAAAGAAATGTAATCCATAAAGCAGATTCAAGCAGATATCCAGGAGAATAAAAACTCCACTGAAAGTATTAGAAGCAGATTAGGCCAGAGCAAGGACAAGATCTCAGATGTTGAAGATAGGCTTGCAGTTAGTGACCATGAAAAGAAACATTTCTCAAAACTAGCAAGGGACCATGACAAATTAATCCATCAGCTGCTAGATGAGACAAAGAAGAATAATTTAAGATTAATGGGAGTTAATGAGCAAGCAGAAGATACCACAAATGACATTACAAACATGTTCATAGTCATGACAGAAAACTTTCCTGGTAGAGAAAAAAGAATTTGGCATACAAATAAGTGAGGCACATAGAACGCTAATTAGCAATGATAAAAAAAAATCTATATCCAGGCATATCATAATCAAGATTCCAGAAATTCAACACAAGAATAGAATCTAGGGAAAAGAAACAAATCACCTATAAAGCAGAATCACAGCTAACTTCTCACACCAACTCTCAAGGAGAGCTTGGAGTGAAGTACTCCAAGTTTTAAGGAAAACAACTTTCAACCTAGACTGATGTATCCCCACAAGACCATCTTTCAAAACTGACAGAGAAATAAGATACTTCCATGACAAAGAACAACTAAAGAAATTTATGGCCACCAAACTCCAAAATGTTCCAAAGGACATTCTAGAAAGAGATAATAAGGACTACAGATCCATGAACCCCAACAGAAGGAATTTACTAGGGAAAGCAATTGGAGGAAGGAGAAAAAAAGGCAGGAGAACCAACAACAGGAAAATAACACAATAAGGTTAAGTCAATACATTTCAGTTATAACCATCAATGTTAATTCACCAGTCTTAATTCACCAGTCAAAAGACATAGACTGGCAGAATGGATCAAGAACCAAGATCCAACAATATGTTGCATAAAAGAAACACATTTAACCCTAATAAGATGGAAAATACAGAAGAAATGAACAAGAATCCTAAGTACATCTGAATTACCAGAGCTGAATCAAGAAGATATAAAAATCCTAAATAACCCAATATCAATAAATGAAATCAAAGATGTAATTAAAAACTGAACAACAAAGAAAAGCCCAGGACCTGATGGATTTACTGCTGAATTCTACAAGAAATTTAACTAAGACCTAACATCACTACTTCTCAAACTCTTTAATGAAACTGAAAGGGAAGCAATATTCCCAAATTCATTCCTAGAAGCAAGCATTACCCTGATTCCAAATCCAGAGAAGGACCCAACTAAGAAAGAGAATTATAGGCCAATCTCCCTAATGAACACTGAAGCAAAAATGCTCAAGAAGATACTGGCAAACAGACTGCAGCAAATTATCAAAAAGATTGTACACCATGATCAAGTGAGATTCAGGGATCAGGAATGGTTCAACATACATAAATCTGCCAGGGGTTTAGCTCAGTGGTGTAAGTGCCTGATTGGCAACATATATAAATCCATAAATGTAATACACCATATTCTTCAGCATGTGTAGAGCCAAGAACAAAAAAAAATCATATGATCATCGCAATAGATGCAGAAAAAGCTTTTGAAAAAGTCCAGCATCCATTCATGATAAAAACCCTACAGAAAATTGGAATAGATGGTCTTTATCTCAATCTGAAAAAGGCCATCTATGACAAACTAACAGCCAATATCATACTAAATGGACAAAAACTGAAAGCTTTTACTCTAAAATCATGAACAAGACAAGGACTGTCTTACATTGTTATTCAACATAGTTCTGGAAACTTTAGCTGAAGCAATTAGACGAGAGAAAGGAAGAAGTTAAATTATCATTATTTGCTGATGACATGATATTCTACTTAGAAGACCCCAAAAGTCCCACCAAAAGACTTCTAGATTTAACAAGCAAATTCAGTAATGTAGCTGGTTACAAAGTCAACATTCAGAAATCAATAGCCTTCTTGTACATGAATAACAAACTCACTGAAAGAGAAAAATCAGGGAAACAATATCTTTTACAATAGCATCCAAAGTAATGAATACCTAGGAATCAATCTAAGGAAGGATGTAAAAGACCTCTACATTGAAAAGTACATTACTCTGAAAAATGAGATTAAAGAGGATATTAAAAAATGGAGAGATATCCCATGCTCTTGGGTAGGAAGAACCAAGCCTACTGGGAGAAACAACTCATATGCCAGAATAAAACACCCTGGAGAGACGCAGACAGAGGGAGATGGATCCTCTTGACACAGGAATAAATTAAAACGTAAAAAAGCTCATCAAATACTTCAGGACTACAACTGAAACAGCTAAAAATTACAGGACACAGCATTTTCATGGTGACTTGCCAAGTTTGCGCCAGCTTGAAGCTGTGCCGGCTGGCAGAGCCGCCCACAGTCGTTCCAGCTGCCACTCACAGGAAGCACAGCAGCGCTGAAGTCAGGGAGTTGGTGGGCCCAACAGAGAGCGGAGCCAGTGAAGGGACCTCCATTAATCCACGGTCAGTGCTGGGAATGAGACACCCCCACAACGGGAAGGGCACAACCAAATGGGCGACATGTTGGAATTGGGCAGGAGGAGCCTGACCTGGGAGTGACAGTGACTTCAGTTGATTGCTCCCTCCCAAGAGCAGCTTTGTGGGATTTGCTTGGACTGGGCTGCGCCCCTGGCCAGGACCCAATGAGCTGTCCCAAATTGATTCCCTGTGCCTAGCAAGCATTAACTGGGTGAAGGCCCTGAAGTTTGGCTGGCCTAGTGGGGAGGGGCAGGCATATGCAGCCGCTACTTACACCTCAGTGACAACAGCAGTCAGGAGAGGGCAGAATTCCCTTGCCAGCATGCTTTGGAGGAAACGTGGCCAACAGGGAAGGAGGCTGGGACCTACACTGTAACCTATGTGGAGGAAGCCAGGGCCATGACAGGTGAGACAGGCAGGAGGAGGCCCCCAGCCCAGAACCCTAAGAGCACTGATCTAGGAGAAGGAAAAACAAGGGAGACTGAGGGTGGCAAACACACAACATCAGACATGGCTTCAATGGATATTAAGAGATATCTTCGGTACCTTGTAGATGAGCTCAAAACTGAAATATTACATCAGGTAAAGCAAGATATGAGTAGAGTAATAAAAGAAATGCTCTCAGGAAGCATCTCTCAGGATGATACAGAGGGAAGAAGGGAGGAACACAAAAAAAGGAGAGAAATATTCAATAAAGAATATAAAGAAAATATAGAATACATGAAGCAGATTCAAAGAGACTACCAGGAAATTAAAAACTCCATTGAAAGCTGGCAAAACTCCTTAAAAGAAACTAAGGATAGACTATCAAAACTTGAAGACAAGTTGGCAGTGTGTGATCATGAAAGGAAAGATCTCTTAAAAATAACAAGGAAACAGGCAGTA
>PVLA01002150.1:0-289213 GCA_004027455.1 Hydrochoerus hydrochaeris
CACACACACAATTTAAGAGACTTGGTCAAGCAACTAACGCCCAACAAAACAATGCACTATTTTCCACCCACAAAGCTGTATTTTATTCAGGTATTATTAATAACTGATTTGATTCTATCCATTCCATTTTACAACCCCTGTCTCCTGCAATTATCTGGTCCTGGTAACAATTTTATTGGAGCATAAGAGGCACATTATAAATACATTTTATACTGCACATTGTATTTTAAGCAAATTTGAGACATCTCTGATTAGATGCCTTCCCAGCAATAGCCTTGTTCAGACAGATAATTGCGTGCTGATTTTTATTTTATTTTTATTTTTTTCCCCAGCTTTGTTCTCTCCCCTTTGGCAAAGCTGCAATCTTGCATACACACGTCAGTGGATAAAAACCCTTGAAAATAACTCTTCAGAAGAAATCTAATTTACTTTTTAATCTGGTTCGGAAATTTGCCAGAAAAATTTCCACCGACAAGCACTGCCATTTATTACCACTTATCACACACCCGGGCTGTGCTCTGGCTCCTGATGGGGCTAATGTAACAGGGGAGGAATCTTCTGATACATTATTTATTTGATACAATCCCACCCAGATAAGATCTCTGGGCAGCAGAGGACAAAATTTGACCTTATCCTTCCTCTCTAGAGAAGTAAGGATCTTCCTCTTTGGTCGTTCAAGGAAACCTCCCCTCCTTTGTAAAGACACTGCTTCCTTTGGAGCTTGAGGACATTCACTCTGCAGAGACTCTGCTTAGGCTTTCTTTTTTCCTCTGAGATCTACACTCCCACTTCCATGTCTCCTTGTGTTTGACCTTGCAATGGTTTCCAAGGGTTTCATAAATATTCTGATTTGCTTCTTAGGGACAGAGACCTGAATGGCAGTTGGCAGAGAGGCCTACCCAAGATTAATGGGAGGTGGCTCCTTGTTGGGGAAAGAACACTGGTAGACCAGCTGGTGCCCTTGGCCTTTCCAGCATCCTCATCTGTATAACAAGGAAAAGGATCCTTATAACCCCATCCAGTTTTCATCGTCCATGGGGGCCAAGATGCCCTAGGGATAGCAAAACCAGAAGAGCTGGAGTGAAGTTCTGCCCTTTGTTGCTTTCTGGCTCTAGTTTTCAGCAGGTGGACATCCCTGAGCCCTATTCCCTGACATGTGCACTAGGGGTGACAACCTTTCCCCTGCCAACCTCATAGTTATTCGGTGGCAATGGATATGGGCGCTTGGAAAGCATTGATAAATATATAAATGAATAATTAGTTGCAAATCAATTTGGTAAGTGATGAAAACATTATGAGATGTTTGCAGAACCCACTCAAAGGGGAAACAAAGTCAGGGCTTCTCCCAACCCGTGTTGATAGATACCCTACTGCAGTCCCAAGCAAAAGGAGCCATTGCTCTCTACTGTTGAATGTTTTTGACTGACAGCTCCTAACACACATCCCCAGGGTCCCTCAGGGTTCTTACGATCCATACAGTTGGGATTTAGACTTCACTCTACTCCCTGCCACATTTCCTCTGTAATAATGAAGATCAAAGATCTTTGAACATGGCCAAACTGGGTTGACACCTTGGTTTGCCGGTTCACACAATGAAATATATGGGAATTTATATAAATTCCTGAGGTTTTTGTCTTTCTCTGTAAAATGAGAGAAAGAACCCATGCCCCATAGAGTCGTTTAGAAAAATCAATGGTATAATTATGTTTCCTTTCGTAGGTTTCATCTGTCCGCCATAAGTTGGGGTCTAAGAGATGTCCCTGCCCTTCTTACTGACCCTTGCATTGTTGGTGGCTAGAACAATGTGAGCAGGATATAGGGGAGTCAACCACTAACTGTTAAATGGAGGAATGCATGAGAGAATGAATTGATACAACATACATCTAGCAGCGTCATGAAATGAAGACCGTGGACATAATGCTGTCAAGACTGTCTTGAGCCCTAATGAATTCTAAAAGCTTTATCTCTTCCCAGTTTCAGCCTCCTGTGGGTCTCAAGCTTTTTCCTTCTCTTTCTTTCTCCCCTTTCCCATTCTATTGATTTTCAGAAATTCCAGCTCCACTGACCCTCCTAGATTTTCTCTCCTCAGCAGTGAGTGTTCTTGACCAGTGTGTTGGTGGTGAGGTTTGCCCACAAAACTTTTGTGTTCCCTTCTCAGAGCTAAGCCTCCTGTGGGAAGAGTAAATATAGAAAAATGACAACATGTACATTAATGCTCGTTAGGATGTCATCATTACACTCCACAAAGTGTCTGCCGAGGGTCCCTAAAGGACACTTAGAAAGGAAGCAGCTGCTCCGGATTTGTTCCAGCTCACATCTTGAAGAAATGACATTGAGATAAATGCAGTTTTTCGGCTTGAGGGAAGGGAGAGAGTAGGGCTTCTTTGGAGAATTTAGAGATGGTGAAGAGAGAATCTACGCATTTCCCCCAGTGCTCAGAGCAGCAAGTGCAGTGATGGACAGAGCTGAGGACACATGGGAACAGGAGCGAGCTCCATGGCTGGGACAAGCCAAAGGGCTCTGCCTCTATTTAGGGAATGGGGAAGCTAAAGAACACACAATTCAATCTTAGCAAGAACAGCCTCTGAAAGAATTCCCTGTCCCATCAGGAAAAGTAAGAAACTAGCTGTACAATGGGATGGGAAAAGCATTGTTTATTATCAGGAGCAAATGGGGACAAGTCATTATGGGAAAGTCATGATGTCAGCATCATATCTATAAGGCTAAGGACAAATAATACCAACTAGCTTTGCTTTGAGGGATACAAGACTCAAAGACCCCAAAAATGTTTCTGCTACCTGCTACTCTTGTCCTAAACTCACTCAAGTCAACATCTAGGTGAGTAGCGGACCCAGTAGCCAGGACAAGCACTGCTGTTATTTTTATCCCACCAGCATGAAAAAGTGCACATGATACCATTTGTCAGTTCTCCCAGACATCATATTTAACCTGTTTTTTTTAAAAACCAACTGATAATTTTGAGCTCGAGCTGATCACTTCTCTATGGATTCTCTATGGATTCATAACCATCAATGCTAACCACCATTAATACCCTACAAGACAGAGCAGCTATTATAATTCCCATTTTATGGATGAGAAAAGTGAGATCGAAATTTTCAATTATTATGCACATACCCACATATAGGCTACAGTATTAAGATTCCACGTAGCTCCATAAAAACACTTTTAATAAAGAAGCTCACATAAATAGATGTAAATGTTCATGCAGTTCATAAGATCTGAAGTTCTTACAAATCCAGTAAACTCAAGTTTATTCAACCAGCCATCAGTAGCTGAGGCCTAAGGCTGCTGAGGATGAGAAGTCTCCTTGAGTGGTTGGATCATTGATAGGAAAGTTCATTGATAGGAGAGAACAGGTTGAGATCAGCCACCTTGGGAGCCTACAGTCCCTAGGCAGGTTACCAGACTCTCCGTAATGGATCATGGTAAGAGGTCATGGTAGGGGTCATGGCAAGAGGCAAGAAGCATGTTTCAGAAAATGGATGCAAACCTCGACCTGCCACTCGCTAGCATTATAAATGGTCTTCAGTGTCTCTGGATCCCCGCTTTCTCACTGGTGAAATGGGAGATTAAATCTCCCCACTTGCCATGCTCCTGGGACTGCTGGTTGCCATTCAGACCTGGATTGGGCAGACACAGCCATCTCTGCTAACTGATGGTCCACAGCCTCCCAGAGTATGCTGAAGGGATTTACCACTGCTCTGCAGATAAAGATGCTGGGCCTGAAAATCTTCCTGCATTTCTTGCCTCAGCTCCTCAAATATGGAGCCTTCTGTGTATAGTGCCTATCCCCCTCAGCCCTTCTTTCCCAAGACTCAGAAAGCTGGACCTTAAATTTAAAACTACCTTTATTAGATTCTGCTCTTTTTGACAATTATGGCAGGAATTGGTGAGTTCGCATGATTCTTTTGCCGTCTGTGTACCAGAAAGGAAGCAAAGTTGCATTCTAGTCTCTCTCCTGGAGATCTTATGGTCTCATGAGAAAGTCACATCTCTTAAATTCCCTGAACACTGGCCCTCTTATATTAAAAGTTAGTATAAATGCCTTCTTTTTAGGGTAGTTCTGATGATGAAGTGAATTAAGGTGTATAATATTCTTGGTACAAGACCTTAGCATGGTAACATTTGAGATTCTTGCTACTAGTTGCAGTGTAAATTATGGGGTAGGAATTATAGTAGAGTGATGGATTAAGTGGACTAGGAGACAGCTGAAGGGAATGGTGCTTATCTTTCTTTTTTTTTTTTTTTTTTTGCTATAACACAGTATCTGAGACTTGGACATTTTAAAGGAAAGAAGGGTTTTCATGTATCATTGTCATATGAGATTTTTAACTCTTTGAGAAGATACCTAGAGGGGTAATAGCTGAGTTTTAGCTTTTTGAGGATTCTCTATACTGATTTCTAAGGTGATTGTACCAGTTTACATTCCCACCAACTATGTAGAAGGGTTCTTTTTCCCCCATGGCTTCATAAGAAACCCAGATTATAAATAAAGAGCAAAACAAAAGATAGGTAACAGAATATAGGGAGTTAGATTTTTTTTTTTAATGGAAAGGTGATCTAGAGATGGAGGAGGATGAGAGTAAGGGGATATAAAGATGAATTAAGTTCTGTGATGTATTTGTGCCAACTCCTCACAAGGAATATAAACATTATGTACTACAAACATGTATTAATAAAAAATGATAATTTTTTTAAAAAAAAATTTGGGTGCAGAGGCTGAAGGCTCTGCAGGCCTGTGAAGTTCAAGATTGGGTGGTTACATTTGGTGAGGGCCAAATGTTCATCCCTGCATGACAGGAAGCTGAAACACAAAGTAAGTGCCTACAAAGAGAACACATAGTGAGATAGGAGGCAAGAGAAAGCCGGGAAACAGAACACACTCTTGAGGTAACTAATCCATTCTTGTGAGAGCTACAGTCATGCCTAAATAAAGGTAGAATCTTTATAAGACAGTTACCTTTAAAAGTTCTCAACATTATTCAATATTTACACTGAAGACCAGATCTCCAACATGTGGATGGCGAGAGGGAGACAACAGCAGAGCTATATCTATGCTACTTAGTGGTCTCTAGAGAAAATCAGCGAAAGAGAAAAGCAACACACACCACTGTGTGTTATGGAGAAGATGCTTTCCTCACTGTCTATAAAGGTACCCAGAAGGATAGGGCCTTCTCTTCCACCATCATCAACCCCTTGAGTGCACAGTGCAAGTTTCTGCAAACAGAGAAAAGGCTGCCATGGTCTCTCCAGTCACAGACTCTACAGTCACAGTCTACTTGAGAAGGCTTCACGGTCATTTTGCTAAGATTCACCAAACGGGATCAGGGCACTGGTGTTAGGAAGAGCAGGGTTTGGGACCAGGAAAGCAGATTCGTGTATAGAAATTTTTCAATGTTCTACTCATGACTGTGTAACCTTGAGAGATAAGGAAAATAAGACAACAGTCAAATTATAATCAGGGTAAAGACTTTGATAACTACAGTATTTAGACCAACACTTATTTTTGGTTCTGATTATTATTTTCACTTTTGATGCTGTTACAACAATTTTTAGTAAGCAGGTTGGTCCTTATTTCTACTGTGTTGTGTGAACAAGTCAATACAAAGTAAACTCCAGTACTTAACCAACGATCACAGTGGAGATGAACTCTGAGAAACAGGTTTTCAGTTGCTGTAGGAAGAAATGGAAAACATTAGAAGGCTGACCCTGTCACAGCATGAGGCTGTTCCCATACACATTTTGTCGGTTCACATGACCCTAAGAGCCAAGACCACTTTTTCCTTAACAGGCACATCTGTTGTAGTCACATCTGTGCCAAAAATGGACACCAGATAGAGTAACCTGCCTTGAGACTGAGAGTAGAAAATTAGAGAGAACCTGCAGCTCTACCCTACTGTCCTCCTTTGATCAATGTACCTTATTAAATAAGTCCATTTGGAGAGCTTGGTTCTTAGCACACACTTCTGCTGCAACAGGAGGATGGGATGAATTATTACCTCACCCCCTTTCTTTTCTGCAGCTCCCACAGCTGGTCATCGGGAATAGTATAGAACGGAATACAAAGTGTCCTGAATCCTGTCCAAGGAGCTTGGACAGACAGAGGAATTCACAGAACTGAACCTGGATAGCATTCAGAAGGTGGATGTCAAGAAGACGGGGCTGGTTTTGTACAATGAAAGATCTGTGATACCAGGACTAAAAGGCAAAGGATTAAGTGGGCTTTCCATAGATGAACAGCAACCCAAGCAAGTTTTAGGTGAGTAACAAAGGAACAGTTCAACATTATAGCAGCCTACTGAAAGCGATGGAGAAGGAGAGACGGAGGAATTGAAGAGGGAGAGGGAAGGAGAGAAGCAGGGAGAGAAAAAGACACAAACAAGAGGCTCTTGATTTAGACCTTGCCCTGGTTTAGAAAGAGCTGACTCAAATTCAGCTACTGTTTACTTGTGCCACCATATGCAGCATGCAAAAATAAATAAGACAAGGCATCGCTTTTACAATCAAACGAGGGAGGTGGGAAACTAACACACAATGGGAAAATTGCTACGTCAAAAGTGTCTGTGAAGGGTACGTGAGCCTGCTTGGGACATCTAGGAAAAGGAACTGGTATTCAAGGAAGTTTCCTGAGGTAATTAGCAACTAAAAGGAGTTTGTAAAATAGAGAAGGGTCTTGGTCCCTTTCTTTCACAATATTGCGTGCGGTTATGTCCTTCTTTGGGGAAGTTATATTTTGGATAAAAATGAAGTTCTTTCCCTCTCTTGAGACTTCAGGCTCCTCCTGCTATGGCAAAAGACCAGGGCGATGATTGAAACTTCTATGCGAAGAAGAGTCTTTCCTGACTCTCTTTTCCCAGGTAGGTGTCACTCCCTGAGTGACAGGAGGAGTCTCCCACTATCTGTCAGCTGAGATTTCACACCTCCATTTCCCTGGGTCCCATATTATCATATCTCTTTTCTGTGCTTGGAAGAAGGTTACTGTTTGAATCTCTCTCTCTCTCTCTCTCTCTCTCTCTCTCTCTCTCTCTCTCTCTCCCTCTCGCTGGGAGCCCCCAAATAAATGCCTTTCTCTCTTTCTCGCTCTGGTGTTAGTATCAGGACTGCACATAAAATTTCTCCACCCTCTCTATGTCTTACAGCCACTGCTTCCCACCGTCTTTTGTTCACTCAACAAGTATTCACTGAAAACCAACCCTATGCCTGGTCTAGAAGCTAGGAATACAACAGTGGGAACAAGTACAGTGAGTCCAGTCCAGTGGGAGGTGCAGACAATAAGCAATTAGACAAGTAAATATGTTAATATATTGCCAAGCAGCCATCAGTCCTTGTGAAGAAAAGCAGCAGAGTAGGAGGGTATTCAGGATGCCCAGTAGGGAGTCATGAGGTTAGGAATGCCTCGTTGAGGATGTGCTACTGTGAGCTCGGGAGAGAATTAAGTCAATGAAAAACCAAAGGCTAATGGCAGGTGGAAAGATGTTCTAAGCAACAAAGATGGAAAATAGTCTTGTTGGAGCTGATGAACAGGTTAGAGAGAGAGTGCAGCTGGAGGGAGTAACTGAAAGAAAGAGGGGTCATTAGTAAGATCGCTGGTCAAGGCAACCAGCGGTCTTTTAGGGTGTGTTAGGACTTTGGAGTTTGAGCATGATACAGACTGCTCTGTGCAAAACAAATAGAAAGGAGAAAAGAAAGAGACTGGTTAAGAGTGCAGAAGACTGAAAAGAGATGGCAGTGCCTTGGATTGAGAGTTTGGGAAGAAAGTAGTGAAAAGTGATCACAGAACTGTTTTTTGGTGTTTTTTTTTTTTTTGTACCAGGAATAGAACTCACAACTTTGTGCCTACCAGGCAAGCACAGAAATATTTTGAAGGAAGAGCTGACAAGATTTACTTAAAAAATTAGACATAAGGAATGAGAAAGAAAAGTCAGGGATGATTATGTGGTTTTCAACTGAAGCAACCAAATGAAAATTGCTATGTACTGAGATCAGATTGATGGAACAACAGGCTTGGGGTGTGGAGTTGGTGAAATCAGTGCCTGAATTAGGAGGTGTCAGTCAGGCAATCAGATGTTGTTGCTGAGTAGGCACAGGAGGCATAGTCTGATGACTTCAAAGAGTTGGATAGTTTTAGGGAAGAGATGGAACAACCCTGGACACAGCACTAAAGAACTAAGAAAGCACCAATCCTGGTGGTATAAGGGAACAGAAGCAAAGAAAGAGCCATACTTGAGTGGGTTTCAGTGGGAAACAAAGTCACCAGAAAAAAATCTGGACACAGATAAAGCAAGAGGACAACAGAAGTGTTGAAGTATGAGATTGAGGAGCCAGAGGATTTTGTCACAGCCCAATCACAGTGCCACAGGGCTCAAGAGAAGACTTCATACTGTAAGTAATAAGGGACAAAGAATCTGTGAGACTCGTAGGGCAGGAGGTAAGGGTGGCGTCCTAAAGCCACCTTACCTAAAGCCAAATGAGTTGTCCATTTCACCTATTTCCCTTAAGCAACCACAGTGCACTAATATCTACAAAGACTGATTTCTCTAAAATTCCTAAGTAAATCATGGCAGACCAATCCAAGAAAAGGGCCCTGAATGAAGTCTCTAAGAATCCCTGATGCCTAGTTCTTCCAAAACACAAGCCTGGGGCTTCTGAAGGTCATGTCAGCACTGACCCGATAGCAAAAGTCCTGCTATGGATGACTACAAGCTGCTTCATTGCCTTTTTCCTATAAATCAGTCCCAGGTTAGAAATGTCTGCTTCTATTCCACGTCTTGTGGAAAGAGATTGAAAACACAAAATCACAAACCTAGGAAAGCTCACAAAACATGACCATTGCAAAGAAAATTACTACCTCAGATCAGTGAAAGATGGGCCCCAATGGGTGGACCAAATGTTCATTTTGTGGGAGCTGGAAAAATGGGAAGATCATTGAAGCCAGGGGGTGACCAGAAAAAGGAAGGTGAGCTTCAAGGTGGTCCTCAAAGATGAAGGAAGGGCATTCACTCAAGCACCTGCAGCGGTGGTAGGAGGCTGCCTGCCTAAATTTGCATCAATCAATTCAGTAGTGTGCCTCTGGGTGAGAAAGACCCATTTATTCCTTATCATTATCCTTAATAATTCTAAATCAGGTAGTGATGGAAAACCAACCTGACTCTCATTTCAGAAGGATGTGGGAAAGGGAAGAAAAACACATTACAAAACAAATTCATCTTCTTCACACAGAGACAAAGAACTAGGGCTTGGTCCAGAGTTACAAAGACTGATCCTTTCAAGGCTGAGCTAGTTTTTCAAGACATTCAAGTCAAGTAGTGATAAAAATCCCACTATTCACTGTTATATTAATGGCTTCTTCACTATATGCAGATAGGTAAAAGCATCATATCTTTATTTGCATTTCTTTTTCTATTGCCTCCAGCTCACTGAATTTCTCCCTTATCTGCCAAGAAATGTCTACTTTTAAGGTATTCTTTCATTTCCTCATGCCATTGGCTGTCAAACGACTTAATAACTTGCCCATCATGGAAATCAAATATAGTTTATTAAAAATGCATGTCTCACTCCATAAGATGCCCTTTGGCGGTCTTCAGACCTTGACGACTCTGTCTCAAATCTTGGGCACATAGAATGGTCTTGGCTGGCCAGCTGTGCTGCCTCTCTTCATGTCACACTCGCTGCCCAGATTGTGCTGGAGTGACACTGAAAGAGGAGGGAACTGTCCAAGGAACAACGGAATCAAACCATGCATCTCATTTAAGGAAGTGGGACCTAGGCCTGAGAACCCCGGGTTCCTGAGGACTTCCAGGTCATCCAAGCAGAACTTAGATAAGGAATCCAGTAATGAAGATGGACCTGGCACCCTGGGGAAGGGGAGGGAGGGAGGCCTCTCGGAAGAAAGGGCATGGAGGCAGGCGTGGGCTGTGTCAAATCACTGCACTAAAATGATGAATCATGCCTGTGATGGCTCCCATAGCAAGTCTGCATCGCTATTTGCAGGGGCTAATGAGGCATTTTCAGGCACAAATTCACAGAGACTGAATGTTGCTATGGCTGAGAGGGAAGCAAGAAGACTCAACTGAAAAAAAAAAAAAAAAAAAACAAGGGGAGCTGGAGGTTGCCTTTTCTACCATCTGCCACAGAGAAAAATAGCACCAAAACCACTCTACAGGGATAAGTTGACCCTTTTCCAAAACCATCTTAGAGCAGCCCCACAATCTCCCTAGGTTCTGCTCCCAGCTGCTCTTAGGTCCCTTAGCCAGATCCAGGACTTCGGTAGGCTGGGGAACAAGGATTCAAAATTGGATCCCGGCCTGGGCGACTTAATGAGATCTTGTCTGAAAATAAAAGAGGGCTGGGGGTACAAAGTGTGAAAAGTGAAGCCCCTTGGTTCAACTCACAGTACTGCAGGGATGCAGGGGCTTGATTTCCCTATGAGAAGGAGAAAACGTGGCTGCAGGAATGAAGGAGCCCGTAAGTCATGCACAGTCCGAGAGATAATGGAACAATGAATATTAAAGGGAAGAAAGTGGGGCCAAAGGTAGCTCATAAGACAGGACAAAGAGAGAGAGGTATTGGGGGAAGGAGATGAACATGGGAGGAGCGAGGATAAAGAAAAGGGCCAGATTGGAGGATGAAAAGCAGAGGCCAGGGATGAGACAGAAGAGAAAGACAAGGTGCATTTGGCCCTGAAAAGACACAAAGTCAGTGACTAGGAAAAATGAGGACAGAGGAAGGTGAGTAGGCTCATCTGCTTAGGGAGATGGGCTGGTCCTCTGTTGAGACCACCACCAGGGGAATTACCCCAAGCCAAACAGGTGGAAAAACAGGACACCAAGTTCCTTTGCCTTAAATCTCCCCCCACTTGGAGAACATGGCATGGGGAAGGCTATGCCACAAACATCTGTCAAATCTGGGGAGGCAAGAAAGGGAGGAGAAAATGAAAGACAACAAAAACGTGAAAAACAGGCAGGTGCCCACATGGAGGGGGGAGAAAGAGAGAGAGACAGAGAGACACAGAGTGACAGAGAGGAGAGAAAGAGAGAGAGAGATGGACAGAGAGACAGACAGAGAGGAGAGAGAGAGACAGCCAGACAGAGAGGAGAGAGAGAGACAGACAGACAGAGAGGAGACAGACAGACAGACAGAGAGAGGAACATAAAGAGACAGAAGAGAGTCTCACAAGGAAGGAAAACAGGACAAAAATGATGGAAAGATTGGGAAAGAAATTGGGAGAGATGTCGTGAGACTGAGAGGATACTGAGAAGAAAAGACGTAATGAGAGAGGAAGGAGAAAGAGAAAGGGAGAGAAAATATATGACGTGCAGTTGGGGCAGTAAAAAATGGAACAGGTACTCATTTTGAACCTTTGCCTGTATCTGAACTTGCTAGCATTCTATCAATTTTTCACCCATCTCTTAAGACAAGTGAGAGGGATAAGCATTGAGATTTGTTGATTCTAGAATATTCCATTCGGATTTGCACCAAGGATAACTTGTCTGAATTTCTAAATGAGCCAAATGGTGAAAGTAAGAGAGGGGAGGTGGGGCGGGAAAGAAACACACTGTGCGATTAAGAATGAGAAACAGAGTCATTTAGTAACACCTTGCAGGGCTAGAGGAGACATTTCCTTGCATATTACTGTCGCTTCATGGGTCAGGAGCTCAGTTCCAGGAGAGCCTGGCTGCCTGCAAAGTTCTCCATTTACCTCCCTTGTTCTGTCAAATAAATGCACAGTCAGAGATCCCCTTTACTATGGCCTCATGCAGGTGACCCCTGCCCATGCACTGATCAACAATCCCAGAGTCCCTGAGAGAAGCCAGTGTTCAGGCGGGTGACAGGAGAGGGGGACCAGGACTCCTGGGTCTCTAATCACTGCCTTCCACAGGAACCCCCACCACAGGCAGCAGCTTTTCAGTTTGTCATTCCTTACTACAGGGCTCACTGGGGTGGTGACACTTAGAAAGAGGGACAGAGTGAGGAGAAAGAGATGGTCGCATGCTTCACTGCACCTCACCCCAGAATGCAATGTGACATGAGACATCGGGAGATGGCAGCGAAAGTTCAAGGGAAAAACACACAGTTATTTATGGCTCGGGCATCTGTCGCCAGATCAGAAACAGACCTAATCTAAGGCAAGTCCAGCAGCCTGTACCAGAGCAGATGGGGAGGTGTGTGCAGTGCTCAGTCCTGTTCGACTCTCAATTTATTATTATTCCTCATCTCCAGAACCCGTCTCCAAAGCAGACACTTGTCCTAGCCACGATGCCAGGAGCCCAGGGAGGGTGGACAGGGAGCTGAAAGTGGCCTTTCTACTGGATGGGTGGTTATTTTCCATTGTGTGGCTTGGAGCCTTCTGTGTGAGAAGCGAAGTTTATGGCAAAATCCAAAATGGAGACAACAAAAAAGAGAATAAAAGGAAAATTTTAGCCCGAGTAAATAACAGGCTGAAATGGGGCCTGACGTGCCAGAATGAGATACTCCAATCTTTTTTTGCCTGATCCACTGAGTGACCTTGGCCACATCATTTTACCTATCTGGGTATTCCTACGGCCAGATGCTCGAGGTTTTGTAATTGTGCATTCCCAAATTTATACAAACTCAGCTGCTTAACCCAAGTGCAAGTGAAAGAATGCAAAATCTGGGGTTCAGAGATGTGGATTAAGTCCTAATTTGATAAGTACCAGCCTAGTGATCTAAAGATAAACAACACTCACTCCCTGCAAGCTCTCAGTAGTTATAAAAATGGTAAATGAGTTTATCAGTATTTTTCCTAAAAATTTCATAATTCCATGAGATGAAAAACCTACAAGTTATCAGAAGGGGGCAATGTGAATCAAGTCTGAGGGTCTCAGCTGCGGTACCTGACCTGCACTAAGTACTCAGCGTGGCTGTGTGAATAAAGTCAACCTTCAGTGGGGTCCCTCACTTGTGGGACCCAATCCTATCAGTGCAGATTCTTAGTCCACAGGGACACAGGCAGATACTCCTCCCACCCTACCTTACCATGGTAACAACTCACCTATCCAAAGGGTCCCCACATTAGCAAATGTCCAACTCCAAGATCCCTGTGAGGCAATAGGCAGAGAGGAGAGAGAAGGTAAATACGCCAGAGAATCAGACCTACCCAGACCATGTTTGTCGACCTTGATTTCAACATCCATGCTTGTATGGATTGGACTACCTTAGGAGATATTTTAAATAAGGTACTGTAACCCTAGTTTTCTCATTTGAGATGAACTTTCTCACCTAGAATATGCATTAATAAGTTCTGTATGTTTTACTAAAAAGCAGAATTAAATTTCCAAGCCTTCCCTTTACACTTTGTTAGTGTGACTCAGAGGCAGTGCCTGGTGAGGTTCAGTCAAGGCCAAAGGACTCAGTCCCCACCACAAAGCAGGACAGGTAGACTTTCTCCTGGATGACTGCAGACAGGCTCACTGGGAGCCCAGGCCCCAGAAGGCTACACACACCAGGAAAACTGTAGAGTCTGGTGCAGTCATAATGGTAAATAGAGACCTGGAGTGACGCTGCAGATAGACAGATGTTTTGATTGACTAGACACAGGTGTGTGTCACTGGTACCGTGTGGGGGTGGAAGAATAGGATTGTAGCTCCCACTTCCAGGGGCTCTCAGCTGCCTCCCCTCACCTGTGTGCTTTGTGTTCCTCTCAGCGCCCAGACAATCAGAAAGAACTGGAGGCTGCCAAGCAGTCCTTGCTAATTAGCATTTGAGAGTGACCAGCAAGACCTCGCTCTTCCCCAGGCTTTATGCTTTCCTTGGGGTTTCCCGCTGGGAAGGGAGAGGACCTCAAGATTGGTTGCCCCTAAGTAAGGTCTGGCTGGGGTTTCTCTGAGGTTTCTCTTGTCTTGAGACCAGAGTTCACCCTAAACCCCAGCCAGAAGCCTTGAGCAAGGAGGGTTAGGGAACCAGATCTTCTTCTCCAAGGCTGCCAAGTAGAAGCCTCAGGGGAGACAGGGGCCACATCTGGCAAGATGATGAGGTATACACTTGTCCCTGTCCTGATGGGCTCTCATAGCTGCAGCCCGAATTCCTGCAGTTTATTTTCTCTATGTTGGCACCTGTTTGTAGCTTGCACTGACTAATGTCTGTCAGTGGACTAATTATCATCAAAGATAAGAAATTATGAACGTGTAGACACTTCTGTTCTCATCCTAATGGTTTGTGTATTTAATGGTTTGTTTATTATTTAATGGTTTGTTTATTTTATTGATGGCATCTGTCCCCATTTGAATGTCACAAATCAGAATATTTGCCCTTATTTGAGATTTCTCCATCTCTGCTAACTTTGGTTTTCTTACTTCCCTTTAATGAAGGTAGAAGCCATTGTTTAAATAGATAGATAATAGATAGGTAAATAGCCAGACAGATGGATAGATAGAGGCATAGATAGACAGATGGATGGATAGACAGGTCTAGGTATAATAGATAAACAATGCAGGAATACATAGAAATAATCAGATGTTTAGAAATCATGCTTATTCAAAGAAGTAATGATGTATAGCCTAGAAAAGAGAAAGTTTCAACAGGATATAATAGCTGTCAATATTAGAACTATAGCTTCAAAATTTTTTAAAACTCATGAAGTCTAATCCACATGCAGAAAAATATGAAAAATAAATCTATAGCTTGTCCAATCATGTAAAAAGAAATTCATATAACCACCCGCAATGCAGGGCATATAGCAGCCCCAGCTCCCCACCCCTATCCCTACACCCTTTTGCCTCTTCTGTACCATATGCTATTTCCTGCCTCAGAGGGGACCACAATTCTGCCATTCTGTTTCTACAGAAATGGTTTTTGGACTCACCCAAAGGTTTAGGACTCACCCGAATATGTAAACCTAACAATACAGTTTATTTGTGCCCAGTTTTGAATTTTACATAAGTAGAGAACTATAGTATACCAATCTGCTTTGCTCACCATTGTGGTTTTCTGAGATTCAATAATTCCACTTATTATCATGGCTTGACTCAGTGTGTAATATTTCCTTGCACAGATATACCATTATTTATTAACCCAACCTGACGTTAGTGAATAATCAACCAGTCTGAAGTTTCTGATCTGAGTCTGTTACACTCAGAATGTTGTTGTCAGCACCTCCTTTGTGCACTGTGGGACATCCATCCAGGGGAATTTCTTGGACATAAAAGTTGCCTATAGTAAATGACATCAAGCCCTGTTTTTTAAGCTGGTTGTTCAATTTACTACTCCACTTTCAGTGATGAAATTTAACTTTTCACCTTATCTTTTTCCATACTTGCTATTGTTAGACTTTCTATTTCCTGCTGATTTGGTAAGTATGTAGCAATATTGTGGCATGCTTTTAATTTGCATGTACCTAACCTTTTCCCATGTTTGCTGGCCATTTTTGAAATATTTTGCCCACATTTTCTTCAGCTTTTCTTACTTCTCATTGCCAGGAGGAATTGCTGATCGATTATGGACTGAAGTCCTTTGTCAGATGATGCCAATGACATATCTTACCCTATAATGGAATCTTTGGCTGGACAGAGTCACAGTTTTAATCTTCTTGTATGTATCAATTCTTTTTATTCTCTATTTAAGAAATGCTCCCTTCTGCAGCCCATATTCCAAGTTCATATGCATATATATGTACACTTTACATAAATATAATTTAGATGTATAAAAGTACACATTCTCTCTCTCTCTCTCTCTCTCTCTATATATATATATATATATATATATATTAATTAAACTGGGACCAATGGATCTGCTGCTGCAAGAAGGCATATTTTTAATACAGATAACATTTTCCAGCCTTTCAGAATGGATAACTGAAATTGGACTACCACTCAGGAGGTTGCAGAAGAGAGCAGTTAATATCCATTAGGGATGCTACAGGGGATAGCTGCCTTAAGTAAGATCTCTGTGGTCTACTCAAACTCTAAGAATCTAAGACTCTAATTAGTAATAAACACTACCTCAATAAATATTGAATTATAGCAGCAGAAGGCTTTACATCAGTTGTGATATATCCAAATGCTTGTTTGTGTAAACAGACATGCATGCACACACTCACACCTCTTGTGACTTGTACTGCATCACCTCGTGTTGTCCAATGACAAGGGATCCTGTTTCTTCTGTAATCCACACCTAGTTCATGCAGGGGACTCAGCCTACAGTACCCAGCCAGTTGGTGCCAGTGACTAAAGGCATAGACTGTGGTAGAAGATAGGATTTCTTCCAGTTTGACTCCATTCCTCCTGGCTTTTTGGAGAGCAGGGCCAGGGGTAAGAAGGAGCAGAGGCTTCACCCGATACAGAGAACAGCAGAGAGAGATTGATCAGCCTGAGGACGTGGGCTGCAGGGACGGATGCCTAACCCCGAGCTGCCCAGGCTCTGGAGGACAGAGTCCAGCAGCAGGCAGCATGGCCTCTGCTAATGCTTGGACAGCAGAGGAGATCTAATCCTAATTCCCAAACACAGACCTTCCCGGGTTTGTTTGTCTTCCCCTAATCCTCTAATATTTAAAAGCAATTTCAAACCTGTTTGAAGCGACTTCCAAGCAGTTTGAGTCTGGAGCCTCTGGAGGAAGGGAGGGACAGAGGGAGGGAGAAAGGGAGAAAGGAAGGAAGGGAGAGAGAGAGAGACACAGAGAGAGATTCCAGGAGGAGCAGCATGAGAGGGAGCAGTTTGGGGAGGAGAAGGGTAACAGGCTGTCACTGCCAGCTGAATTCTAGCATCCAGACACTTCCTCCTGTACAAGCCTTTCTTATTGTGCCTGAGAGAGTGAGGAGGAGGAGGGAGGAAGAGGAGGGACTTAGAAAGATCTTGCACTTGAATGAAAGTTCATTCATTCAGTCATTCAGTCATTCATCAGTTAATTAGTCAATCAGCTAGTCAACACACTATATACAGTACATTTTCTGCCAGGCTGAAGCCACACTGATCTTGAACAGATAACAGCAGAATAATAGTAACTATAAAAGGGAAGCGCAGGCTGTAGTACTATCTTCTATGGGTTACACAAATGAGACCAAGTCAGATGTGTCTGTAGGAACAGAGACTCGTCCACTCATTTGTGGGCTACTTGATCTCTATATTGCTCATACTTATTGAACTTGTTGGAAAATCTGAGTTCAGAATTGGCTTCAATTTCTTTCACAATGGCATTCTGCAGTTCTAGAGCCCATCGGCTCCTACTCCATTAGTTTGGACTAGACAAGATCAGAAAGCAACATAATGGACTCTGTCAGGTTCACGACCATCGTATAACACATCACCAGGAAGTGGCCACCCAAATAGAGCAATGGAGAGGCCATTGAGCCCCATTTAAAGTGCCAGCTTTAGGGCAGCACCCAATGGGATGGGGAGCTGTTTGACAGGGTAAGGCACACGCACCAAACCAACTGCTAATAGGTGGATATGACTTCACAGTTGGAATACAGAGGCTCAGGGACTGAGGCGAAGGCCACCATGGTCTCTCCCACATGCAGAATTTCTGCTTGCCTTCCTAGGAGTCCAGGCTGAAACATTGGTGTTCCTGGGTCCCAGCCAGTGGGAAAGGATGGAAGAGAACACTTCCACCAGAGAACTGTAAGGCTCCCTCCGAACCCTGCATCCCTGAGTACACCTCATTACTTCAGACTGCTCATGACAGGAGGTCAATAGGTAGAAAACGAACCATGATTATTGTAAGGAGCCAGGGCTGTTGCTAAGGAGAAGCAGTGGAGATTGTACATGTAATGGCATGGGGCAGGGTTGACGAGCCATTCTTTAGTGCTTTCTTGAATCACGATGAACATGAAGGGGAAGAAACTGTAGTTTGAAAGGTAAGGAGCTTATGCCTCTTGGGGATAGAGACCAGGGTCCCCCTGAGAAAGCAAACAACCTTCTACAGCCGAAGCTGTGACTGAGCCTCAGAGGACTCTGTAATGTAACATGGCAAAGGAAGATTATGAGGATCAGTCACAACCTTAGGATTGGTCACAGCCATGGAGACTACTGATGGATCTATTAGCTACATCTTGGCTTTTCTAGAAACTATCAGTGTCCACTATTTTGAAAATCTGGTGACAGGATGGACTTCCTGCAGGACTCAAGAGGACGTGAGAAGTGCTAAATGGGTTTGTATACCCAGTCTCTGATGCTTATGCACTCACAGACTGATGTCAATCACAACGGCAAAGGGCAAGGAGTGCCAACAACACAAAGGCCTTTTACATTCTGCCCAGGGTCTCCATCGCTGCAGATGGAAAGAAGCCCACTCCCCCACACACAACATGAGCAGCCCAAAGTATAGAGAATTCAGTGTTCCTGGGGGAAAGGCATTAACCACGTGGAGGAGATGGATGGGTAAATTCTTTTCCCAGTTGACATTGCCATGGACAAATCTGACATTCAGTGTGCTCCTCAGAGGGTCCTGGGTAGAGCACAGCTCAGTCACTTTCAGTTGTCACCTCCACCATGCACCATCTTTCAGCTTACTGGGTCCCTCATTCTGCTTTTTGCCATTACCTCCCTGCGCATATATATTTCCCTCAGGTTCTGTTTTCAGCGGAAACCCAAGCTAAAGTATCACTGTGAACTACAAACTATGAACTACAGGCCCCACAAATCCCGGCCCCTTTCTTGCTCAGCAGCAGCAGCACTCAGTTTGGGGCTCAGCATACTGGCATTCAGATATGGTTTGCTAGACCTTGGGAAAAATGGATGTTATGGTTTAGATCTAAATGTCCCCCCAAAGGCTCATGTGTTAAGAGGTGGGGTTTGGGGAAGATGATTAAATTATGCAGGAAGGAAAATTATCATTGAATGAATCTATTGATGATTTCATAGGTGGATACACTATGAGAAGATGGAGCCTTCTTGGACAAGGCTGGGTCACTGGGGACAGTAAGGGTATTTTCTGTTTTCAGTCTTTTCCTCTTACGTTGGCGTTCTTGCTGTCCCTGCTTCCTGGTCCCTACGTGTGGGGCAGCTTTCCTTCACCATATCTGTGCTGTTTCTGCCTCAGGGCCATGAACTGAAACCTCTGGTACTGAGAGCTAAAACAAACCCTTCCTCCTTCAAGGTGAGTGTGTCGGGTATTTCTTTCCTCACTTCTTTATCAAAGATATGTCAAAAGCAGCATGATAGAGAGGGTTGTAAGAATGTATTCATTGTATTCATTTCTCCCCAGCAATGTGATTTTGGATTGCTAAAGAGCAAAGTTCTAGGGTGGAGAGCAACAATTATAACCTCTGATTTCCTGGTTTAGGACTATCATTACACTTCAGTTTCAACTGCCTCTTCTGAAATTTCCAAATCTGTATTTCTTACTCTAACTTCTCTGATGGCTTCTAGACCTAGTCTCTTCCTCTTTCTTTTTCTGCTTCATGGCCACTGTTTGTGTCTGGTTGTCTTCCCAAAGCCTCATGCAGTAGTAGGTGGGGCTTTTTCATAGTTGGCTGAATCTAGAGTGTGTGGTTGATTCACGGTGCAGTGCTAGGTTTGAGGTTGCTGGGATTAAGGGTGGATGATTACTAAATCAGTCCATGGATTGGTTTGGCACTACCCTAATTTTAGTAGCCTAGATACTATGTAAGGGACAGAAAGAGGCTTCTCTTGACCCTTGCTACTTTGCTTTGCTACCTTCTGACCACCATGAACTATTTCTCCTCTGCCACTCTGCCTTTGAGCTAACTGACTATGGACTGAAACCTCTACAAACCATGAGCTAAATAAACCTTTCCCCTTTAACTTTGGGTGTTGAGTGTTTTGTCTCAGCAATGAGAGAAAAATAACTGAGACAAGCACTTAGTAAACAACTGACAATGTACCAGATACTGTCCTGTCCAGCCATGAAGGTTATGCTCTGATCTTCATTTTAAAAAATTGGAAAGGTGCAGTAACTTTGATAAGGACACGAAACAAATTGTACTTTGCTCAAGTACACTTTGCCTGTGATGTTTAGATACATACAACAACCTGTTGTCTATCACCAATTCATAATTCATTGGTACCTCAAACTCAACACGTTTGAAACAGCTCCACATCCCTAGCCCCTCAGTCCCACTCAGAAACCTGCTCCTGTGTTCCAGATGTGGGTGAATGGTATGTTTATTCATCCAACCATTCGAACCAGAAACTGGGGGACTATTTTAGGCATTCCATTTCTACCCCATTCAACACAGTATTTTATAGACCCTTCCACATGACACCTCTTAAATCTATCTGCTCTGCTCTTCCAGTGTCTCGGGTTGCTCTTCCTTTGTTTGTTTGATAGCATTTCTCAACAGCCTCATCGCGACTTTCCTGCTCCCAAACTACCCTCCTCCCAGCAGCTCCCAGATGTTCAGCTCTCTCTGAAACACAGACCAGTTCCTATTATGCTGCACCACTTAGCACCCTGAAATTGTTCTCAACAGCGTACAAGACAAACATCAGCATTACCCTGCGGCCCTTGCAAAGCTTTGTGCCTCTGGGGGGTCCCCTGCTTGGGGTGAACTGTCCTCGAATCTTTTCATGTCCCCTCATAATTAGTGTCAGCTGTGAGGCACCCCAAGTCCAAACTGAGATATGATTAGGGAGTCTTGCTTCCTGTCTTGCCCTTTGAGGTATTTCCTGACATTCTTCCCTGCATTTATCAGACCCACAGAAGAAGCTCAGAACTCCCACCTACAGGGTTGTCCTGGGTGTCAGGACCCAGCGCTGGCTCTACAAGGGTGACCTGCTTCATGGATCTTTCCCACTGAGGAGGACAGTACGGCAGGAGACTAGTGTCTGATAGATTCTTTGTAGTGATCCTATTTATGTTGACAGGGCTCACGCTCCTTTAAGGCAACCCTGCCTGGCACACTAGTCCCATTTGTCTCCTGCTTCCTAACACAGTTTCTGGAGGTCCTGGGTCCTGTAGGTTCTTGCTTCAGTGCTCCCCATCAGCCCATTACCCCTGTCCAGCCCACACTCGCTCCCACTCCTTTTGACTTCTCCGAATCCAGCCTAAGTCCCTTTGACTTGGATTCCCACCCCCACTACTCCCCCACCCTCTGGGTGGTTTAGATCCCCTCGTGTTCCTGGAAGGACCCAGTGCACATTTTTATCACCTTCTATCATAATGTCTCCCTCATTAGACTGTAAGTACCTTGAGAATAGTGATAAAGACTTAATGGAAGAGTATTATATGCAAATATTTAGTAATGTTTGTTGAATTAATGAAGAAATACCTCGTAAGGCTGCTTTGAGGATTCAATAAGATAACCAAAGTATTCCAGCTGTCAGTAAAGGGCACTCTGTCCTCTGACTGAGAATGGACTCAAGCTTTCTACCTGACATTCCACAGGACACCTAAAGGCCGTAAGGCATTCAGGGGAAATATCTCACGTTTCTCCCACCGCTATGGGTTCCAGCTCTTCGTCCCGTCACCCTTACTCTTTCCTCCTCTCCTCTCAAATCGTTTCTACTCTCTCCCATATGCAGATGCCTATTCATTTCTCCTCTTAAAGAATTTTAAAATACTTCCATCAAAGCAATACTTGCATATTATTTTCTTAAAAATTAATAGTGCAGACATTCTCCTAATTAAATCAACAGTTTCCTCCTTTACCGCTCTCCATCTCTAATTCCGCTTCCCAGAGCAAACAACTCTAAGCCATTTCAGCCATTTCAGTACTGAGGGCTTCTGATGGTTTTCTCCCTACACTGATATATATTATCGGTATCTTGATTTATTAACCACAGATATTACCTATTGTTTTACCCACTGTAAAATACAAAGATTTATATTCATACCACTTTATCATTCACCTTCCCTCCTCTCGGATTTTATTCCTCCTTTCTTTGGGTGGCAGGGTCACAAGTGCCTGCAGGGAGCAGACTGCAGTCTGTATGAGTCAGTGGGACCTAGAGTCATGACAGGGGAGTACTGAAGACTCTGGAGAACTAGACAACTTAAAATATCCAAATATTTTCAAGCCAGGCTAATCTGCAGTTTCCCTTTGTTCCAGTTTATAACCTCTCATAAGTGACAGTATTTGAAAAGTTGGATGCCAACACAAAATGGCAGTAGGCAGTAATCTACACTAAGTGCTTCATTTGCTCTCCTACATTTTTTATCTTCTTATTGTTGGGTGGAGGAGACAACTAACTATAACCAGTGACATCAGCCAATGAAGTATGAGATATCATGTGAGTATTTTGAAGTTGAAACCTTAAAAACCAATGGAATTGACTGATCTCTCTCTCTGTTTCTCTCTCACTCTCTCTCTCACTCTCTCTCTCATAGCTGAGGATGTTGGCATATCCTTAGTCATTAGGATTTACAAGAATTTATCACATGGAACCATTTTTGTCCTATAAAGAAAAGAAGAAATAGAGGCGCTAGCTGGAGGACTGAGAGCGTGAAAATAAAGCAGTGTTGTTAAAATGTTTTCATGCAGATAGGAGTGACCATCCAGAGAGGGAGGAGCTAATGAGAGAGAGAGAGAGAGAGAGAGAGAGAGAGAGAGAGAGAGAGAGCCGTGAGGGTCGCCAGAGAGGAGAGAGCACCTGCACCATGCAAGGTGTGAACGCACAGGGCTGGAGAACGCAGTCACAAGACCCAAAGCAGGTGCTCAGGTACAGACTCGGCAATGGGTAGACGTGGTGTCAGGTGTGAGGGGATATTCTCTTCTGTCACCTCCATTTTGTCAGCCAAGAGAAAAGGGAGAGTTGGTGGAGAACTGAGAGAGAGGAGGGTGGCTAGGAGACTGACTGGACATGGACAGGTGGGCTGTAGGGCACCCTGTGGGCTCACTCCAGACTGAGGGTGGCCAGCTTTTAAGCGGAGGCCAATCCACATGGTCACATGCTTTCCCTGCCCACTTATTTTTGTTCTTAAGTGTCTTCAGTCTGTTCTAGGAATGGATCATTTTCATTCTTTGTGTCAGATACTTGGACCTTTTTGGTCTCGTGCATGATTTTCTTTGTCTCTTAGCTGATTTCTCTTCTCTTTCCCTCTCAGTCCTTCTCCTCCCTCCCTCACTATCTCTCTGTGTATCTCTCTGTCTTCCCTCTATACTCTTGAGGCATCTTTGGCCTCCTCTTCTAGCTATCTACTATTTTTTTGTTATTTTGGCAGTCATATATTTTTAATTTTCACAAGAACTTTTTGTTCTCTGATATTTCTATTTCATGGACTTTTTTCTTTTTAATTTTAAAAAATTTATTATTTTCTTTTATTTTTAATGAGAAAAAGTTTAGTGCAGTGGTTAAAACACAAACCGAGAAATCAGACTGGCTGGGTTCGAATCTGATCTCTGCCCCGTACTGGCAGTGTAGAATGTGTGAGTTCCTTAACATCTCTGTGACAGTTTCCTTGCCTGTAATATAAGGATAGTGTTTTGAGGATTAAATGAGTTAATGTATGTAAAGTGCCTAAAATAGCGCCTGGCTTAAAAGAGTGCTAAAAACATTAGTGATGGTGAGAACAGTGGAGACTGTAATAGTTTAATGGACACAATACAGATGTTCTTGACTTACAATAAGGTTACATTTCAATAAACTCATCATTAGTTTGAAAATATCGTAAGTCAGAAATGCCTTTAACACACCCACTTTACTAACATCATAGCTTAACCTAACCTACCTTAAATGTGCTTGGCATACTTAACAATACCCCACAATTTGGCAAAATCACATAACACAAAGCTTATCTTATAATAAAATTTTAAATACAACATGTAACTTATTGAATCCTGCACTGAAAGTGAAAAAACAGAATGCTCATCTGAGTATAATTATTCATTCTCATAAAGTCAAAAAATTGCAAGTGGAGCCACTGTAATTGGGGGCTATCTGTAACATCATGAAGTTCTTCAGGGTTACTAGAATTTAGGAAAGTCTCTCGCTCTTTGAGTCCATGCTTTCCTTCCAATGGGATGTTGTTCTATTTCTTTACCATGGTCTTCATACTTTCTTCTGATGGTTTCTTGACATATTTGGCAATCTTTAAAATGAATACCATGAATGGCTGTTTGGTAGTTGACTGTTTCCTTGATGGGTTTCTTTAAGTGAGGAGAATATCACAGAACAGAAATTTTCAGTTGCAAGCTTGAGTTTAAAATGTAGTTTAAAAGTCATCTGTAAGGTTAGGACACCCGCGAGAAGCTTGTGGGATTCCAGAGGCTACACCAGAAGTTCTAGATTGCCCACCTTTTGTAGGACAGTAGCCTGTACTGAGGAGAGGCAGTGTTGAAAATATTTCACCTGCAGCTGCACACCTCAACCTTCTTTCTAAACCTCTTGACACTGAGCCCAGAGTGGCTTTGAGTTTTGCCAAGAAGACTGGTTTACAGTTCCTCTGCAACCACCACCGAGCTGCATTCTAGTTTTATCTTCCTTGCTCCATTTCTTTTATCAACACACTTTCCTCTAGCTTTCTTGTGCCTAGAGTTTGTTAAAACCTCTGACCTGCTGAAAATTCTGACCTCGCTTCCTAGTCTCTTTACTATTACAGATTCATTCACATTGTATAATTTACCACCATTTAAAATGGGGGCTCCAGAGAAATGGGAGTTTAACTTATGTGCCTCAGTCTGCCATTTTGTACCAAAATCTCATTTCAGTTCTTATGTAGAATATCTGGCTTTCTCTTTATTTTTGTTTAAAAAATGCCCTCAACATAGCAGCTTACTGAAAGTATTTTCTAAAGACTATTTTTTTATTCAGAGAAATGCTGGTGTGACATATTTAATTATTTTTCCAAACTGTTAAACCATTTAAGAAGTTGTGTTATCTATAGTAATTTTTAAATAAATACCATTTGCCTTTCCCCTCTTTCCTTGTCTTTTAGTATCACCATCACCCAAGTCTAATCACATTAATCATTACACCAGCACTTGTACTCTCACTGAAATATATGTATAGCATTACATTTACTTTTAGATAGGATTGCATGTGGTTTTAATGTGTCTGTATTTATGTTTGTCTTCTTTATGGAAAATGAGCACAAAGGTGCTAAATGACTCACTAACATAAAAGTAAAAATCATGAAACAAGGCTTAAGATTGTTTTTCAATATCCAGCTTTGTACACTTTCCACTGGACCGTGCTGCCACCCCAGAATTCATGCAGTAACTAACACTAAGCTTCTCCTCATCTAGCTCATCCAATCCTAGAGTCTCTAGAGTCAAGATCAGAGGTGAAATCTGTCTTAATTTCAAAGCTAATGCTAGTCATTCTTGACAATTGACTCACCGCCCTGTGTTAGTATGCTTTATGTTGCTGTAATAAAATACCTAGGACGATAAACTTAAAAAGAGTAAAAGTTGATGTTGGCTCATATCCTCACAGGTTTCAGATCATGGTCAACTGCTCTATCACTCTGGGTCCAAGATGAGGCAGAATATTGTGGTGGCAACATTTAATGGAACGTAGCTAGCCAGCTTCATGGCTGCCGGGAAAGAGGCCGGGGTGGACGGGGAGAGAGCGCACCAGAGAGGTGGGAACCATAAGCAAGATACAGTCCCATGTCAAGGCTTCATAGCCCATTCCTTTCAATCAAGCTCCACCTCTTATCTTTTTATTGCCTCCTGGTATTGCCACCAAATTATGAATCCATTAATGGTTTACTCCTCTGACAAAGTTAGAGCCCTATTCATCCGGTCACCTGCAAAACCCCACCTCTGAACATTCTGCACCAGACACTAAGCCTCTAACACATGAGCATTTTGGGAGACTGTTTAGATTCGAATCATAACAACTCTCAGCCCCACTTCAGAGGACAGTATTAGGCTGAACCAGACACTCTGGCTTTACAGTGGCTTGACAATTCAGCATGGCAGTCTAGATTCAGACTGCCAGGGACTCTGTTCACAGAATTCTAGGGAAATTTGAGGAGATTCATGTTTCAAGGCCACCATAAGGTTAAATGGGCGTCTGTGGGCAAGAACAAGAACCTAGTCATCAATCATGTTTGATGGGAAAATGTGTCTCCAAGTGATGATACGCAGCCATTCATGAATGAGCTACATCTCATTTTCAAAGATGTTCCCCTACTTTGCATCCTCTACTTTAAACCTGCTATTTTAGATTTCTGAGGGGGAAATCAAAGAGAAGAAAGAAAAAAGGAAGGAAGAGAGAGGGTATAAAAGCACATAAAGACTCTCCTGAGTCATGATAGCCACTAAAAAAAGAAGGAAACTAAATAAATCTGCCACCGGAAGAGTTAGGGTCTTTACTGCAACTAGCCAGGCCCCTGCTCTGTGGGTTCATCCAATGGATGACCTCTCAAGGTTACTGCAATTCGATGTGATTCTTCATTTCCGGGAGACTTCCATCTTCCCAATTGGAGAGCTCTCCCATTCTCCAGGATTTGGGAGATGGTGAGTAGCATTTGACAGCACACCCCATTCTGTGCCTCTTTCCTCCTGCCACAGGCAGAGACATCTGGCACTTCCCCATGATTCCCCAGGGGTGCCATGCTCTGCATCTTCAGATCAACAGGCAGCTTTTGCTTGTTACCTGCCGAGTAAAGGAGAAGGAACACAGCCACTCTCTGACCCTCCCACCATCACCACACAGTCTATGGAGCTTCAGTTGAATACCACATACTCCGAGCTAATGGAAAAGAATAGAAAAGGGCACAGATCCCCCGTTGGCTAAAGGAAGAGAGAATCAAAGGATTTTTTTTTTCCAAGAGACCAAAAAAACACACAAAGTGCTGTTTGGGTTTCATTTTGATTTGAGAAAATATTTTTTGTTGTTGTTTTAACAAACAACAGCACAATGAAGAAAGAGGAAAGTGGTTAGACTCAAGCAGAAGACAGGGCAGTAGAGGAAGGAGAACATGAAAACTTAGGCAAGCTTGGTGCAGGGTGTGAGAGAAGAGGGACCTAAGTGGGTCGGGTCTCTGCCCTGTGTTTTCTCTCCTTCCAACGTTGAGAACATAGTGATTTCATGGGTGTCAGGGTCAATAAATCAGCTGGCCTCTTTCATATCTGAGTGGTAGGAGGTGAGCTGTGAGAAGGAAGATAAGGCTTTCTCAAAGGGTCCCCTCATTAGGGGGAAAAAATCTAACTGTCCCACATGGAGGAAAATGTCCAGGTACAAGCCACACCACATGGGTCCCAGAGCTTTGGGAAGAAGCTATGGAGGATTTGGATGGATTATAAGGAGCACCCCAGCAGGTACCTCCAGAACCCCAAGATATGCATCTCTAACAACTGAATCTTGTAAACAAAGCTGTCCTGAGTTCCCTGCCTTGTCTCTTGAGGAAGATCACCATAGTTCAGGCAATCTCATCAAGACCAAGACTGAAGGGCGAGAGTGGAGCCTGAGCAGGGCAGACCTGGAAGGGACCCTGGAGATCATTTCCATAGTGCAGACCACCTGGGAGAGACCAAAGCCCAGACCAAGCTCAAGGCCTCCAAGAGAGTTCCACGATGGCGAAGGCAGCGCTCTGCACTGGGAGAAGAGGAATGATCGAAAGTCAGAATGCAAGGAGAAAGAAACCAAAATTTACTGACTTATATTTAACATTAAAGCCCCAGCATAGCTTTAAGATGGAGCTTTTACTATTGTCATTTAAAGGTTAAGGAATTAAGATTCTGGAGGCCAGAATCCATGTTTGCAATAAGAGGTGGGATCAAGATCTTAACTGCAAAGCAGATGTTAGTGGGTCATTAGCCATTTCCCTATTACCCCAAATTTATCCCCAAAGCCCCCAAATATGACTGAATTCTAAGAATCCCATAAATTAGCCATTTTCTAGCTCTCAGTGGGAAAACATGGAAATCCAGTCCACTAGTCACACTGGGAACACTGATTTTGGAAAATGACAGTACTGTTAATGGAAACTGGAAGACAAATGTCCATCTGTCCATGTTCTTCCCAACTAGCCTCTGACTCTCTGCCTATTCATCACTGACATAGCCAGGCCATCTCTGCCTCGGGCCCACCCTTCACTTCAGGAGGCCTTCGCAACATTTTCTAAGCCC
Source organism: Hydrochoerus hydrochaeris (assembly GCA_004027455.1). Lineage (NCBI taxonomy): Eukaryota > Metazoa > Chordata > Mammalia > Rodentia > Hydrochaeridae > Hydrochoerus > Hydrochoerus hydrochaeris. The sequence goes on from PVLA01002150.1 coordinate 27,954, forward strand.
TGGCTCTCTTCTTTGCTTAGTGTTGGGCTATCAAATGTTCTCTTCAATTATTTCCCTACTCCTCGCTTCAGAGCAGCCAAACCAATAGCGCTACTCCATGGGTTATGTACCATATGTCACCAGGCTATGAAATATTAAGCCTTCACAATAGGTCCGAAGTCGCGACACACAATCCTTTAATGGTTTAGCTCACTCAGGCTATTTGAAAGTGGCATAATATTGCTATTTTTAAATAAATGGGATCTGCATTAATGAGAGCTGACCTCTCTCAGCCATGCCGAGCTGCTTCCTGCATCGTGCCTACATTGGAGATTGGGCAGGAAAGGGAGGGGGAAATAGCTTTTCAAAATAGGAACCGTGCAGCCCTTTAAATAATGCACACAGATGCTAATCATCTTGGGGGGAGGAGCGGTGTTGGGATGATTATTTGAGAGGATAATAGATTTCATTTTCAAAGACAGCTTAGCATCTTGCTATCAAGAAGAAGCAGGGGTGGAGAAGAGGGTGTGTGTGTGTGTGTGTGTGTGTGTGTGTGCAGGGAGCAAGCATAGGCCAGCATGGGCTGGCACTGCAGGGACAGAGACACACTGAGACTCTGAGAATCATGTGTTTTTGGAGATTCATTGGGGAGCTTGTGAGGAGTGAGCAGGAATCCACATTGACCAACTAGGGGAACAGTGGTGACCAAAAGAAGATGCCCTTAAATGAATGTGGCTGGCTCAAGGACCCCCAAAGGGAGGACTCTGGAACTCTGCATCCCCACCCCAAGGTGAGGAGCTACAGGAGCAGTGAGGAGGCTCTTTCGGGCTCCCACCCTGTGCTCTGGCAGCCTGCTCCTCATTGCCAGGCTACAGGTACAAGACAGACTGAGGGAACACCATGCAGGGGTTCCTCTGGCTCTGGAAGCTCAGCACATGCATTGTATTTGGAGATGCTGAGGCTGCAACCAGGGCCAGAGTGTCCTGGTCTCAGAGCCCCTGATGGCTAGGGCCCCTGGGCCCTGGAAGACCCTAACAAAATTGACAAAACCACTTCTTCCTTAGTTGGAAGGGGGGGCTTTAGCAGCCGGACAAACCGAGGCAGGCCTCAGGAGTAGGAAGAGAGTCACACAGGAGAGGAGTTGAGAAAAAGGTGCCTCTCCTGGAGAATCTAGTCAGGAGGATGCACAGGGACCAAAACACCAGCCCTCTGCCACCTGCATGCCTGGGACTCGGGAAACTCAACTCTACCTCCAGTTGTGCCTCCACAGGATCCCCTACTTTCACAACTTAGAGACCCAAAATAGATGAAAGTCAGAAAACACTCTTTCTCTGTCCCCTCGCTATTAGTTATTTATTGCTGCATAACCCATTATTTATTACCCCCAAACAAGATTTACTATCTCATATTTTTAGTGGATCAGGAATTAGACAAAGCCTGAGAGGGTGTCTCTTCCTCCAAGCCTCTCAGAAGGCTGCGGTGTGTGTTGGCTGGGATCGCTGCCTCACCACTGGGCTCAGCTGGAGAGGATGTGCTTCCAAGTCCACTCGCAAGGTTGTTAGCAAGGGTTGTTCAATCCTGGATGCTGGACGGAGGACCATGGTGACTGGCTGGCTATTGTCTGGAGGTTTCTCTAGTTTCCTGTCTGAATAGGCTTCTCCATAGAACAGTTCAAAGCCTGCCTACTGGCTTCCATCAGAGGCACAGTCTAAACAAAGAAGTGATAGGTCATCACTTTTGCCATCTTCTCAGTAGAAAGGAGTCACTAGAGCCAACCTACAACCAAGGAGAGGAGCTTGGAGATAGGACTGTCTGGAAGCAAGGCACACCTCCTCTGCACTCAAGTACCATTTCCTAAGAGTAGGACACAGAAAATCCCTCAGCCATGGTCTGGTTTTTACTCACGACTGCATTCCCCAGCTCAGCACGGACCTCAGCCCCTGCACAGCATACTTTAGTCCAGAGACTCTCTTCTTCTAAAGGGGTATTGTTTTCTTTTTTTAAATGAGATAAAAAAACATTCATATTATATTTATATTACACCAACATGACGTAATATTATTTTAATTTCATATATACATTTCATACTTAAAATATACAAATCTTCAAACATTTAAATGTTAACATTGGAAGTAAATATATTAAGTTATTCACAGAATTTCAACTAGAACATGCTTGGTTTTATTGATCAATACACTGAATTTTTTCTAGGTAAATAGTACTAGATTTAGTAACTGCTTCCTCAGAGTTAAAGATTATCTTGCATTATTTGAGCCATGTAAAGTGAAAGTTTGAAAAGTATTTAGGTCAACTAGGTTTAGAGGGAGGTGCTGGTAGTCCCGGACCCTCAGGGGGATGAGCCGAATATCACTGTCTCAATGAGACTCATTTTATGAGACTCATTTTATAAGCTGAGGGCTTTTGCACCTCAGCTGGACCCATTGTTTACAAACAGATCATCTCTTAGCTGGGTGGAGAATCATCTCCCTCTTTTTCCCTTTAAGTATCCTATACTCCTTCTCATCCATCTCCCAGTAGCTTTGTGGGGAAAGAGAAAATAAAAGGCCAGGAGAAATCACAAGAGATGACAAAAATATCAAGAAAAGTCACCAGACACAAAGAGAAACAGACCAGTCACCCACTGCCCTCTGACCCAGATGCTACTGGGTTTAAAACACTCTGCTCTGGGTGTTTCCTTGAATCAGTTCACTTAACCGCCACAACAGGTTTTCAAGGTAAACATTTTTAACTTCTTTCCATAGTTGGGAAAAGTGAAAGTCACAGAAATCAAATGACATGTTCAGCCTCCCACAGCGTGTAGATAACAGGACCGAACCCAAACCCAAAGCCTCTTAACATCCGCAGTGTGCTGTCCACATCAACAGGTTGATGGTAACAGAGGGAAGGGAGTGTCAGTCTATTGTACCAAGAGCCGACGCTAGCAGGGTTGAGTGACTATGGTTGTGGTCATTTATTTAGAGCAAAACAATGGTTATAAATGGCAGAGCCAGGGGAAGGGTATGGTTATGCATGCTGCCATTACCCAAGGCAGACAGGCAAGTTGACAAAGACCAGAAGATAGCCAGGCTCACTATCACACAGACACACGTGGTTTGTGACCAAAACCAGCCCTGCTGCTGGTCATCGCCCTCCTTGTATTCACACCTGGTTCTGCACGACCTGGTCCAAGTTCCAAAGTTAAAAGTAGGGTTTGATGCATATATAACGAAAAGTTTCCAGGTTGACCTGGGATATGACAGCCCTCTGTACAGGGAAGAGAGTGGACTGAATCTCTTAAGATCACCAAGGGAAGCGAAAACGATGTGTCCCTTTGAATGTAGAAGTTCTGGAGTATTCATTTTTAAAAAATTTGTTAGCAGAGGGCTAACCTCTAAGCCCAGCAAGAGAGACACTGAGGAATCCTTGCATTCTTTCTGGAAGAGTCTGAAATTAAAAGGAGGGTTGGCAGGAATGGGAGGAGAAAGACCACCTTGCCTACACTGCACACGCACTTACACACACACACACACACACACACACACGCGTTTGCCACTTTGTCTATTCACAGTAGGTATCTTTTTATAAATATTGAGGCCTTCTTTATACTTCTGCTTTTCCCTAAGACCTCTCAATCCCAGGAGCCCATGGTGCTTGAACACTCCCACTAAACAAACTTTGGGTGGGTGGCTGTGGAGGCCTGGAATGACCTCACCCAAGGGCTGATGGAGGTATCTGGCGACCGTCACCTCATTCTTCCCTTTGCTTCCACACAAGTCCACCCAGCTCAGCCCTGATGCATGTGGCTCCCTCTGCTACCCTCTTGGTGAGTTCCAGCATGCACACATTATTTTCTATCACAGCAGTTGCTGCAGCATGAATTTATAAATGCTAAGGCAAAAGACAAAAACACATTTTACTGTAAGTAAACTGTAGTAATAAATGCAGTGAATAAGCAATAATGTACTTTTTTAATTTAGAAAAAGTCAGAATACATACTAAGTTGGAAACAATAAACCGACCACTAGAAATATGCTACTTTTTTCTTTGTCTGTTTTAATTAATTTCTCTTTTCGTCCCCTCCTCTGCTCACATCAATATGGGGTCAGGAAACCTGAGTGCAAGTTCCAACCTGGCCACACTCTCTTTTATTAACTAAACAATGTGTGCATGCACAGAATCAGCAGGCGGGGCTGGAGGTTGTCTGTTCCCATCCAACTCCATGTTTCTGTGAATGATACATATGCACCGCCATGCCAAGGAGTCGAGCTGCATTGCAATCATTTCGTTACGCCACCCTGTCAGGAAGAAATGCCTTGGCCTCCTCCTCGCGGCTGCCACTGCTGCCACTATGGTTGTTCAGAAAATGTAGGGAATTTTACAATTGGCAGGTGGCTTTGCTTAACTCATAGCTCCCAGGAGCTGGCTGTCAGGGGAGAACTCGAAGCTGCTGCCAGTCCCTTCTGAATTGCTAATATAAGAGAGCTACAGAGTCTCTCCCGGAGGTCCCCACACTACTGACCCCATCAGCAGTGGACAAGGGCTGCTGCCATTCCTGGGTATGTCAGCCTTCCAGCCGCGTGGTCCTTACCCACTGCTAATGGCATTCAGCACAAAAACACTGCTCTGACAAATGGAGTCCAGCCCTTCTAGCCTTCCCGGAAGAGCGCCAGTCAAATCTATCTCAAACACCTCCTGCTTACAAAGCAGCCTCAGGCCACTGGGGCTGAAATGTTTAGGGCTCTTGGCTTCTGCAGAAAGGTGCCCATGCCTGACACGATAAGCAACTTATATGTTGACCCACTGATGAACGCCACCACAACCGAGAACGGGAAGCAAATAACCTGGAGCAGAATCTTAGTCAAGCAATGTGTGAGGATGGGGTAGTGGGTACTGTTCTTCCACCCGTATTTCCTGGTCTAGAAGGAAAAGTGTCCACCTCTGTCAGAGCCCTGAATAAGTATGGCTTGTACAAGCCATGGGACTGCATGAGTCTCTTTGTTCTGCTATAGCAAAATACCCTCAGACTGGTTAATTTACAAAGAGTGGAGATTTATTTCTCATACTTCTGGATTCTAGGAATAAAGATGAAGATGCCAGCAAGTCTGATGTTTAATGAGATCTGCTCTCTGTCTCCAAGATGGCGCCTGACTGCTGCATCCACCAGAAGGGACAAACACTGTATCTTCATTGGTGAAAGAGACAGAAAGGAATGGCCTCTCTCCTTCAAGTCCTTTTATAAAGGCCCTGCTCCACCCTCATGACTGACTTACCTCTTAAAGGCCTCACCTCTTACCACTGTCAGATTCATTTCAGCACATGAACTTTGGGGATACATTCAGCCCATCCCAGATACCAAGAATCAAATTTCCATTTTGAAGTCATGGACACAATATAAAGATCAAAGTAATAATGCAAAAGAGGTAAGAATAGTAGAAACGGAGTATGAGAGTAGAGGGTTTGTACTCATAAAATGAAGGTTCTAAATAAACTCCACGTTCTGAGAACTTTGATATCCTCTTTCCAACAAACTGTTCCAACCTTCCTGCCCCACAACTCTTTGCTTTTTGAAAATGGCCTAAATGCTCTTTCCTTCTCCTTTAAGCATTGTCTCGTCATTAATAGTGAATGAACTTATGCAATACATACCTGTGTACAAACAACATAGGAAAAACCTGAAGAGTTCCACATTCCTCTTCTATTACTGTGTTTATGCTGTGCCTTTTCCTATTCTCTAAATGTGCAGGGTTTTTTTATTTCTGTTTATAGTTTATCTTCCCTACCAGCCGACTGTTCATTGTACACAGGGGCTATATATATTTTTTTCGTTTCCACAGTGCGTCCTGCATGGACATTGAAACTTAACCAATTATGGAATAAATTAATATATGAAAAATGGAGAAGTGCATAAATGAATCAGGTATAATGCTATGAACTTTTGCATAAACACCTGAGCTGTGGTCATAGTCACTTTACAAGCAGCGGGGCTGTTTGGTAACAGTGTCCTAGGATACGTATGAGTCCAGCCTCTTATCCCATTCATTCTCCCATCATGTGTAGTGGGGTGCCTCTAGTATTCCTCACAACAAACGTCACTCCCAATGGTGGGACAATCTGGTTGACTGTCCTGAGCAATTATGTAACATACTAAACTCCCATAACCATCCATCAGGTCTGACTTGGGAGCTAGAAGAAGACATATGTCTCTTGCACCAGGGCTGAGTCTCAGGAACTGCCCTGTGGTTTGAACAACCAATTGCAGTACCAACCTACAAAACCCCATGGAGACAAAGTGCATCCTCCCTGCCTGCTGCCCTCTTTTACTTCCACCGTTGGCCTGATTTAAAGGGGTTCCTCACAATACTCCCTTTTTCCATGCAATCCGTGAAAGCATCCTAATCAGATGTCTCTCTCTCACCGAATCTGCCCAATCAAATGGGAAGGGTTTATAGGCCAGAGCAGGCAGGAGGTGGAGAACCCTGACTCAGCAGGCCACGCCTGCGTGGTTACCATGCCCGCGTGTTTACTGTGCCGGGGGAACTTTTCCACAAGCTTCTCACAGCACAGGGGGAAAAAAGAAACAGCATCCGCCATTTCTCATCACAAGAAAGAGACAATTTCCAAGATGCTGCCTGATTTCCATATCCTTTTCTCCCTCCTTTCTGAAACACGATGTAATCTCTCCCTTGCCATATAATAAATATTTCACTTTCAAATCCCGATTCATTAAAGAAAGCCCAGGAGGGAGAAATAATAAGGTGCCGCTTTACAGCCCAAATAAAACAGTGAAAGATATATTCTACGATTTATACTTCTGACTTTAGGTTGAGATAATTCATATATCATGTTCAGTTAGGGACCCAAAATGGTGCTGTGTCAGCATATTGGCTGAAAAATAACTTTCTGCATTATTTTATGCCTTTCAGTAACGTGCCCTGGTTATCATACATCAACACTAGGTTGAGTTCCAGTGTCTTGGCAGCTCCTCCTAAGTCACTGCTTTCCCCCCTCTGTGTGACTCATTCCCCTTAATACAGATGGACCTGCTGGCTAAATGTGCACGCGCTTTCTCCCAGGCAAAGCGCAGAGCTTCAGCTGGAATCAGCTCAACTGGAGCCATTTCTCTTGCCGTTATTACCACAACCTCACTATTCTTTACCTCTAAGGATGAGAGAACTAAATTAGCCTCAGTGGGAAACATGCTCTATGACATTTTTCCAATAGAAATACAAACTTACTTCTGTATAACACTTTACAGCCAGGGAGTTGGTGAAAAAACATAAGTTTTGGTATGGTGGGTGGGCATCACTGCTCAAATTCTAATTCTTCCTCTCACTAGGTGGGTATTATTTGATATCTCCAAAGCTCAGATTTTGGATCCACAGAGTAAAGACAGTGTCAACAGCTAGCTCAGAAGATTGTCAATAGTTTTAAATGAGGTGGATGCAATAACCAATTTAGGGACACACACACACACACACACACACTGGGATGTGGTTTGCTGGCTTGTCTCATTAACTCTCATGCAATACCCATGACTTGGAACCTTTTTACTCTTCATTTTATGAGCAAGGAAACTGAAACTTGAAAAACTGAACAGCTGTCTAAGACCATCAGGTGCACAAAACGGACATTATTGTTGTTATTATTATTATTATTATCATTGTTATTATTACTATTTTGGTACTAGGGTAGAACTCACAACCTCATGACCTCATGCTTGACAGGCAGGCGCTTATGCTGCTGAGCTAGCCCTGAAATGGATATTTATAAAACAATACTTTTAGTTGATTTCCAATACAAAACATGTCCCTAACCTTCTTATTTGATCCTTATGATAGCACCATAAGGAAGCAAGGGAGAAGAATTATTATGAGAAAGAAGGAAGAAAGTGAAAGAAGAAAGAAAGAAAGAAAGAAAGAAAGAAAGAAAGAAAGAAAGAAGAAAGAAAGGGAGGGAAAGAAAAGAAATACAGTATCAAGCTAGAACTCTTAAGTACATATTGCTTAGTGAAAGAAGCCAACCTGAAAAGGTCACATACTGTGTGATTCCAGCTACAGGACATTCTGGAGAAAACAAAGCTGTAGAGACAGGAAAAAGTGGTCGCCATGGGTTTGCAGAAAGGGAAGGAAGGGAAAAGGGGGAACAGAGGGATTCTGTGGCGCTGGCAGAATAGTGAGACTATTTTGTGATGTTGATCAAGATACACGGCATTACACGTTTTTCAAAACTCACGGGTACACAAGGAAAATTGTGAATCGTAATGAAAACTGTGAACTTTCATTGGTAAAATTGTATCAATATTGGTTCATCAGTTATAATAAGTACAACCTGCTAAAGGAAGATGTGACCAGTGATGAGAGAAGGCATGTATTAGAATGCGGTACTGTAGGATCAGTTGTCTGGAAATGTGTTTTGATTGCTATTTAACATGTCCTCTAGTAAATTTATTGCATTGAATGCCCAGTTGCCTGCTGATGGGCTTTTAGGAAGTGACTGCATCCTAACAGCTTTAACTCTGTCAATGTATTTATCCACTGAGGAGATCATAATTTGGCAGTATTATTAGCAGGTGATAGGAACAGGAGTGGTCGAAGGGACTAGGTCACAGGGCCATGAATCTTGGAACTGTTCTGCCTCCTGCCTCTTCCTCTGGTCTCCTTCCTTCTCTCTCTGCTTCCTGTCTGCCATGAAATGAGCAGGTTTTCTTTGTTACACCTTCCATGGTGACATTCTGCCTCACCTCGGATCTACAGCAATCAAACGAACTGGCCATGCTGAAACCTCTGCAATAAAATTTTTGAGCCTAAATAAATTTTTCTTCTTCTAAGTTCATTTTCTCAGGTGTTTGATAACAGCAACAAAAACTAATACAAAATATAACATTACTTGAAAAATAAAGACTATTACTTTTTTTTAAAAGAAACTATAACAAAAATATAACTTTCCCAGACCACTTGGTCAGTAAATGGGCAGATAAGACTTAAATGTAGACATTCGTGGCTCCAAACTCCATGTTCTGAGGCTTTAAGACAAAACACTCAGCAATTATTAATTTCAGCCCTGCATCTCAGTCCCATTTTTCTCACTTAAAAAAAGGCAAAACACAAAAACAAAGCAAAACATCAAATAAACAAAAAAACCTTCTCTCAAGCCTTTGCTCAGAAAGTGCCAACCAATGGTTTATTGTAATGAACAGGGAAAAAAAAAAATTATAAACTGCAAAGTGCTGTACAAATCCACAAAATGACCATCACTGATCTGAAATCCTATCTACTGTCCCTTTGGAAAGACCTGGTCCCTCAAGCACCTCCACTGAGCTTGCAAGGAGTGACTCCTCCTTGTCCAGGGATACCCACGTCCACTGAGGCAGAAGCAGTGAGGAGGACTGAATATTCACCAAGATGCAGTATCCTGGCTACAGAGGATGTAGGAGATGTGACTCTGAAAAGCTGTTGGAACACAGGGAAAGAAGGAGGGAGGGAGGGAGAGGGAGGGAGAGGGAGGGAGGGAGGGAGGGAGGGAGACATGAAGGCATAGAGGAGAAGGAGGAAGAGAGAGAGAGAAAGAGAGAGAGGAACGGGAGAGAGAGAAGCGACAGGAGCACCAGAGTAAATGACCAGAGTCATTTATCATAAGAGTGATTTCCCTGCTAATAAAGTGACCTTGTGTAAATAGCTCAACTTCTCACAGCTTCCCTCAAAAGAGGGACATTCACTGATCTATCATGACCACACGGGCTGCTGAACCAGGGTGAACTGCCGCCACAGAATTATATGTGACTGAGCCCAGCCCCTGAGCGCAGAGAGATGGCATGGTGTCGGTGGAGGGAGGTTCTTTGTATCCACCCCTTATGGACAGAGCAATCAACTTGATGTGCCACAGTGGGCCAGGGCAAGACTCCCCAGACACTCGGGACCGAGAGGCTGGAGTGCCATCGGCTGGGAGCCATCTTCCATGCTCCATTGCATCCACAGGTCATTCTGTGCCAGCCCTAGAAAGTGCTATAAAGATGGTTTTGTAAATATCCCAAAACCTAAGCTCTGTGGCAGTCAGGAACCAACCCCTGTGCCTGTGATGTGAGAACAGCATTGAACAGTGGCTTCTGAGCTTCGGCTTCTCCTAACTTGCACATGGCATGTCATGGCTCAGCACATGTCGCTCCTGGTTGAAGGGTCACTATTCCTGCAGCATTCAAACCAGGGAGAAAACGGGAAGCTGCCTGTGTCTCAGCCCCACAAAAAGGGCCTGGATTAAGCCCAGCTCCTCTTCAGCAAAGCCTAGGAGAGGAACTGGGAGATGAACTGGGAACTGGCGTCACTGGCTGTGTGATCTGAAACCCTGTCCTCACCTCTCTGAAATGCAAATTAAAGCAGTGGATCTCCATGACACCATTTGTTCCAAGGATGCCAATCATGTGGGACTTCTCTCAATTAAACATACGCATAGTAAAGCAATTTTTTAAACTAACGTGGTGGGAAACCACCCATGCAACCTTCCACTCCCTTCCTGCATTCTTATCCTCTGCTCTCCGGCAGATATTGCATATAATATTTGCCAGTTCTTGAAATTTTTTATAAAAAGTTCTTATTTTCTTCAAAGACAAAAGGTATGGCTTTGGGGGGGTGGGGGCAGGCTGTCTGGAATCCTGTGCAAGAAAAGTCTCCATCATCTAGGAAAAAAAAGAGATTGTACAAGAGACTCAAACCCACCATCGCCCCATTTCCCTCGTGCTGGAAATATCCAATTGCCAGGCTGTGCTCCGAGCCCCAGAATTAACCCCCATTATGTTGCAGAGCAGCCAGCCACAAATTGCTCACAATGCAAGCAGAGGGCTTTTTGAGGCACTGATACAATTTAGTGAACCCAGCAAAATTTTTTTCTTTCTTTTCATCAGGATTGTGCTTACCTTTTGTTCCATTTCTTTAAAGGCCACTGATCTCAGCCTGGCTAACATTAAATTCCTCACTGAGGTGAGAGGTTTTTTTGAAAAAAAAAATCTCAAATTCTCCGCTTCCCAAGAGTACCTGCCTGTTAACAAAGATCTCTGAGGAATTAAAAAGCTTCAGTGAGGGAATGAGTGAATCTCTAATGGTAGAGTCTCAGACATTAGGACAGAGCTGTTTTGTGGCTGGGGGATACCTGCCTGCCTGGGTCACACCTGCTTAATCTACACATGTGCCACGCCTGTGCGACTTCAGAAGGACAGAGTTTGCCTTCATACTCAGCAGAAGATGCAACTTTATATGCGCAATTCTATAGTTCTCTACAGGAATGAGTTCGGTTATACCCGAAGCTCGTCCTGACTGGGAAAAAAAGTGAGGGGACCAGTGATAATCTCCCTCATTTGAGGCTCTGCAGGCCACCCAGATGGGGGTTAGAATGCAGGTGTGCCCACTGCTTCAGGACCAATCTCTGGAGGCATTTAAACACCAGGAAAAGTTTAGAGTGACCCGTGCCAACAAATAATAATTAAGGCCAAGCTGTTTAAGAGGCCCTGTGTTAAGTCAGGTGTGTGTTGGGGGAGGTGTCAGTTACTTTAAAAAACAAATTAGGTAAAATTATCTAATTTGCATCTCCATGTCTGCTGGTCAACATATCTACGGGCACAGAACATCCTGCTCCCAAACATTAAGTATGTGAACGATGGCTATGGAAGCCCGAAAGAGGAGCAAATTAGCCACAAGTGTTAGCCAAACCCTCAAAATTCAAAGGACTCTGTTTTCCACACTGTTCATTGTACTCACTGATCTAGGTGTAAGTGATCTCTGACTGTAGCAACTTCTAACAATCATGTTATTAAGCCCAGTGTGTCTGTGAGCTATGAATCTAGAAAAACAGAGCAGTAGTGACTTGTATGTACTCCATGATGTTTGGACCTCTGCTGGGGCTACAGTGATTCAACAGCTAGGGCAGGAATCACCCAGAGGCTTCTGCGCTCCTAAGTCTGGTGATTGGTGCTAGCTGTCTACAAGGACCTCAGCTGAGTTATGTAGCAGAGTCACGTGGTCTGGGCTGGTTTGTGCTTTGAGAATAAGCATTTGAGTAATGTGCATGGCATTTATACCCAGCCACAGAAGTCATAGAGCAGCACTTCTGTTATGGTTTGTAACTAAATGCCCGCACTCCAAACCTTAGGTGCTCATAGGTGGGACTTTCAGAGCTGGCTGGATCTAGGGTGGGTGATGCTGGGATGAAAGGTATGTGGTATTGTTACTTCACTGATTGATGTAACATAGTTCTGGATGTGGATAATGGGCAGATCCATGCTGGATTTGGGTGGCCCACCCAAAAGGCTGCAGCCTAGGTGGGAAAAAGGGGAAAGGGAGGCTCGCTGCTTTCCTCTGCCTTCTGCCTGCCTTACCATGAGCTGTTTCTCCTCTGGGATGCCCCTCTGCCTTTCCACACTGCCTTAGAGCCAGCCAAATACAGACTGAAACTTCTACGGAGTGTGAGCTAAAATAAACCTCTACTTTAACTTAGGGTGTCTGGTATTTGATCCCAGTAAATGAGAAAGTAACTAAGACAACCTCTGTGGTGCTCTGTGGGTCAAACTAGCCACAAACATCAGTCCGGCTTTGACATACATCACCACTGCATGGTGCCAAGGTGACCTTATAAGAATGAGAGATTTTGTCATGACCATTCTTGGAAAAGACAATCTGCTACAATGCTCTTTTGAGAAACTTTGTCAGTTCTCACTCATAGTTATAAAAGCCCATCTTGCAACTGTGAACAACCAAGATGGTTCTTATTAACATCACCTTCTCCCACAACGTCTTGCATCCTACTTGTTTTCAGAAGAGTTTAGTAACAATTTGTGGGATGGGTGGATAAACAAATGAATGAATAAATGAGTGAGAAATGAGTTGCCAGAACATCTCCAAGGCACCAGACACAGACATCTGCCTAGGGAAGCTGGAGCCCCTTAAAGGAAGGAACCACTTATGGAAAGTCAGTTTTATTGCTCTCATATCCCTCTTGTATGTTCTCAGCTAATCCGGCAATCCATTATTTATGTGTAGCCTAATTAAGGTTTTGAGTGTCTTGATCCTTGTTTACTTAAGCCTATCCCGGAAGATTGCCAAGGTTAAATAAAATTACCTCCTGGCATGTAAGGCTCACAAGGGCTGGGCTGAAAGAGAGGAGAGGAGTGGCTGAGAAGCTGCCCTTGATCTTCTAGAAGACTGTACCTCAGAAAGCTTTATCTCTCAATCCCCTACATGCACACATCACATGCCCATGCCTCATTCATTTACCCAGAGACCCAATGGACCACACACATGCACAGGCATCCAGGAACATGGCACCTCTGCATTCTTACACAACAGCCACTCCCCCTGAAGCTGTTGCTGCCAATTGCAGTTCACTTAATAAAGATTCAGATAATCTAGACCAAACAAAACTCAGTGAAGTCCGAAACTAACTAATCGAAAACGATTAGCTCTTCTCGGTCTCTGAATCCACCCTTTTCTTGTAAAACCAAAGGCCAGTTCTCATTTGGATGCTGGCCTTGTACATTTAATGAAGAGAAAAAGCAAACTGGCCCAAGTGGCAGGCATAGGTTAGTATTTTTGAATGATTAATAGCAAATTAGAAAACTTTTCACAGGGCCATTTATATTTTTTACCTCTACCCTTGAGTCTGTTTTTCTTTGGAATAGTAATTAACTCATTCATATCCAACATGTACTGAAAACTAACTAAGGAGATGATTCTTTCATGGTTTGCCCACTCTTACACCCCAGAGCCTGTAGGAGACCTCAGGTAGGATGATAAAAAAGTACCCCTCCCTTTCTTCATCCTACAACAGTGACAAAAGAAATGCCACTGGAAATTGTTTACTAGAGTTGAACCCTGGGAGGCAGGGAAAAATATATATATATATATATATAGTTTTACATCAAGAGAGAGTAAGTGTAGAGAAAAGAACAAGTTCTGAATACTGAGGAGGGACAGACACATTTGGAATTGTCCTTTATTCATTTATTGATCAGCACTTGTTGGAAGTATACTCATACCAAGAACAGTTCTACTTTATTTCTTCTGGTTACTCATATTCAGTAGGTAATAAAAATAAGCTGACAAATTGATAATGCTAATCACAGGGAGACAGAAGAGTACAGAGTAGGAGCTTTTTAGCCTGTTTTAGGAGGGGTTCGGTGAGGTTTAAGGCTGGGGTTGTTGATTAGGGAGTGTAGAAGAGAGACAGGATAAAGCTGTGGAGAAGAGATAGTAGTGGTGAGTGATATTACAGAGAATAACTACATAAATAAATGCATCAGTAAAAGTAGCAAGAGAATAAATGGTAATGACACTGCTACCATATGCATCTGGTACAATAAAGAGCTTTGTACAGATCATTGCATTTAATTCTAATGACAAATCTAGCTTCTGTCTTTAGTCAGATACAAAATATAACCATGTTACACTGAGATTAAGATTTTTCTCAAGTCACAGGTGATGAGGGTGGAATTTAAACCTGTAAAGAAAGCCAGGCTCCAGTTTTCACAGTCAACCTCTGTGCTGTTCTGCCAGCCACCTTAAGGCAAGTTTTGTCCTACATCCTATAAACAATTGTATGCACTGAAGAATTTTAAGCAGGAAATGGACATGGCCAGGTTTACATTTAAAAGCAAGTCTAGAGTGGATGAAAAAGATGTGGTATTTTTATACAATGGAATATTACTCAGCTATAAAGAGGATGACCTTGAGGCCTTTATAGGTAAACGGAGGCAACTGGAGACTATCCTCATAAGTGAAATAAATAAGAATCATATTTATAAATATCACATTGTCTCTCTGGTGTAAAAAGTAATAAAAACTGTAGGAGGAATAAGTTCCAAAATGTGTAGTAGCTATTGTAAAAAAAGAAAGGGAAGGAAAGTGCTCTAAAGGATATAACTACATGTATGTTTAAGTGTGTAAGATAGATAATCACATTACTAAGTTTTTGTTGGATCATTGAACGGAACGGTTTGCACTCTCATTATTTGATTGTCCACTTTCTATGTTTTAATTTTAGGACTTAGAACAGCTATTTCTAAGATGACAATATGTAATTTATCAATTAGTGATTTCTTAGTGATAATTTCTTTTGAAATTCTGTATTATTTCTACCTTTTTTTCTGTTTTGCTTTTTTTTCTTTAAATAAAAAAATTTTTAAAAAAAGATACAGTCAAGCTGTGCCCAGATTCATGACCCATGCACATTTGAGGATGATACATATGTATTGTTTTAAACTATGTGATGTGTGGTAATTTGCTACACATCAATAAAAATTAATATACTAGAAAATAAATAAATAAAAGCAAGTCTGACTGCAGAGTGGGAAGGCTTGGAAATTGATGATGCTGACTAATTAGGAGGGTTGCCGGGTCCTGATGGGAGGATATGAATACCTACGTTGAAGATGGGAAATGGGAAAAAGGACTAAGTTGAAGAAATATTTGAGATGAAAACATGGATAGTATCTGACCGTATGAGAGAGAAGGGTGGATGCGAAAAAAATCTAGGATGATGCCAAGATATTTGGACAGAATGTCTGGTATTCCATCAGCCATTTAGAAAATATTGGAGGCAGGATGAGCCTGGGAGTCAGAAGGTGTAGGGAGACCTGGTGAGAAATGTGCCCCTTATGCTTATTCCTCTTATGCTTTGGGCCCGTTGACTCCAAAGAACAATGAAATATTCAAGTGGAGATGAACAGAAGCCATGTTGAACCTGTAGTTGAGTTAAGAGGTTGAAGCTGAAAATAATAGTCACAGGAAGATGGTGGTAAAACCATGAGCACTGATGATATTAGAAATGGAATGTGCTAGAAGAGGAGAATCCCTAAATAACACCTGTGTTTAAAAGGTGAGCAGATAAAATGCTAGAAGTTTGTCCAAGAAAAAACACGTAAGAGGCAGGAGGAAGATGAAGGGATGCAGTCGTAATGGATAAAAGAAGGAGCAAAGTTTGAAGAAGGACAGAGTAGTTAATATCACTAGTGATACAGAAAAGCCCAGAGAAACAAGGGTTGACCAATATCCTACAGGTTTAATAATATGCAGTCCCTCGGTGGCCATCAGCAGAACAGTTCACTGAGATTAGGGAGCAGGAGAAAGGAGAAGCAGTAAACTAGGTCCTAATGAAGGGAGTGGGTGAGAGTTGGGAAAACAGGTTGGTAGAAGACACTTCCAAGTGACTTGGTTCATTGGAAAGGAAAAATACGAGGCACATGGGATAAAGGGAGACTTGCTCAAGATTGGAGAAGTATGAACTTCTTGGAAAGATTCAGAGAAGGAATAAGAAGGAAATTGGTGATGAAGGAGAAGGATAACAAAGGAACAAGAACCCAGGATGGTGGAGTCAAGAGAGTGCTGGAAAGTAAGCTTGGACAGGAGGTGTTCTTCCTCTCTGGGTAGGAATGGGCCGAGAAGAGGAGCATAAATCCAGATGGAGAGGACATAGGGAGAGATGATGCTCTCCAACTCTTCATTTCTCCAGATTTTAAAGAAAGCAATGAATGAAAGCATCACCTTAGATAGTGAAGACTGAAAGAAAGATTTAGAAAGGAATGGGCTAAGAGAAGAAAAGACTAAGGTAGCTGCCTGGTCACAAAATAATCAGTCGGCTGAGTTCAGAACTAAGAGTATCACTTAGTAATGAGATTGCGCACTCGACTTGTCAACAATTCAGGCATAGAGGATGGGAAGGTTGCCAGTGGGGGGAAGAGAGTCAGATACATAGAAACCCAGATCACAGGTGACTCGGTCATCTTTGCATGTGTGTGGGTATTAAAGAAGCCATTGTATGTGCTGGCATGCAATGGTGACTGATACATGGTGAATCCTCGGTAAATAACTGCTATACTTAATGGCAATCGGTCTGTGGTCTTCAAGGTCATTTCCTAACATAAACTGGAAAATTTACCAATTTTTTATCCTACTAAAGAAGAAAATGGAGACAGTCTACCATTTTATACAAAAGACAAGGATTAACACTAAAGAATTTTGAAATACAAAGTGCTATAAAATGCCCACAGAGACTAATAAAAAAGCTAATAAAAATCCTGTATGAAACCAGGATCCAGATAGGGACTCTATGTCAAGAATAGCTGTGAAGAAACTCTTTCAAAAAATAACAACAAATCACTGGGGGGTGGGGGCGTATAGTATTTTCACAGAGCAGAAAAGAACAATACTATGGCATGATATTAAATCCAGATAGCTAAGAATGGCTACCCAGTACTGGGATGACTGTGGAACCTAACACTAACCCAAACGATAAGCCTAAACCTAACCCTAACCCTAACCCTAACCCTAACCCTAACCCTAGCCCTAACCCTAACCCTAACCCTAGCCCTAACCCTAACCCTAGCCCTAACCCTAACCCTAGCCCTAACCCTAACCCTAACCTCTCCCTCTCTCTGTAAGAAACTAAGATCCAGAAGAAGCATATACTTTGGCCATTGTTTAGTGGCAAACCTGGACAATGGGACAGCTTTTCTAACTTACAGCCTGGCACGCTGTCCACACTGCTAGCTGCTATTTCCAAGGCACTCACAAACAATACAGACATCACAAAGAGAAACCTAAAAACTGTAGGGAAGACCAAGAGGGGGCAGATTTATAAATTAAGATGCTGTTTTTATGTCTGGGCATGGGGGAATCATCATTTAGCATAAATAAACCAAAGCATATGACCTCAAGTGATCCTGGGCAAAAGCAAAGTGCTGAGGGAGCTGGGCTCCTGCTGTGAGGTACTGAGGATCCATTCTAAGCCCATTTGAAGCATGTAAAAGCCTAAGGGTCTGCACACGAGCGTCACAAGCTTTGAGGAGAAGGCTGTTTTAGTTGGAACATCATTGTTTGGCACCTGATGCTTATCCAGCACCCAGGGTGGTAGGCCCAATTATAAAATCAACATGGCTCATATCTGTTTAGTCAATTAGAAAGTAACTACTCTATAAAGGGGCTAGGCATCCAAAATTAAACAGCGGGGGAAGCCCACTAATTGCTTTTTTTTTTTTATTTTGCCCAGCAGCATGGGGCTGGTCTCAGAATCTCCCAAGCAGATGGAAGGAAAGGAGGGGTAGAAAAGAGATAGGGAAATTACTTCACTTCATCAAACACCTCCTCCCATTCCCACATTCTTTCTCTTTGCTTCTCCCTGCCCCTCTCTGCCCAACACCTTTTGTTCTGTCTGTTAATGTTTCCAGTCTTCTACCACTACCCCTGTCTACAAGCAGGTTCTGCTTGGTGAAGTAAAAAGAGCATCAGAATCAGAGAGGTTCTGAGTTTGAATCATTCTTTCACTAATACCAGCTATGTGACCTGGGCAGTTACCTTATCTCCCTGAGTCATACTTTGTTCATCTGAAAGTGGGGGTAAATACTCTAATCCTTACCTCTTACTGTCTTTCTGAATGATGAATAACAAGACAGCTATTAAAGGCTTTCACATGCCATGTCTTGCCCGCAGTATGCATTTGCTCTGACATCAACTAGATCAGACCAGCTCTGAGATTCATATTGGCCAGGCCCCCAATCCTACTTGTAGGAAGGAACCCAGTCTCTCAAAAACTCTTGGTGAAGGTATTAATACTCCTCAGTGCTTCTGAATTTATTCAGTTTGGGGCTCATTTTCTTATCTAAAAATAATTACTTCCATGCAAATGAACACAGGGTTCCCCCTTGGTTCCATCATTTCCCCCGAGGTATTCTTGCTATGAGTCTGTAGGTTCAACTGGACTTTACTGAAATGTAGAGGAGCAAACAGAGTTTGCATCACAGTATGCCAACAACCTCCCTTGATTTTTATGTCACTCGCCCAGTTTTAAATGTCCTTAATTTAAAGGACAGGATCCCCTGCCTCGCACCTCTCTGTCCTTCCGGACACTCAATCCCCAATTCCTGTCCACTTCATCTGCAAAGCATGTTGGTTATTCCCTTGTGTTCCTGTGTTCTTCCTGTTCCAGGCTGAAGGCCTCATCTTTCACATTAAAAACACACTGTCAAAGAATTTTCCTAAACAAAGTGTCCCTAGAAAGAATCTGGTGCCAGCTGTTAATGCAACAATTATGTTCTCTCTGCTGTACACATCTTCAATCAGTGGATGCCAGTGCACTCTTTTTCTCCTTCATCTTTTCCCTTCCTTGCAAGTTATCTCTTTCTCACCTCCAGGGAGCATCTTGGAAGAAGAAGGTTTCGTCTTCTCCTCCTGTTCACCTCCTCATTTGCTTTTCTGTAAGCTGTCCCCACCAATAAATTCAGACTGAAAAGTCAGTTAATTTGCCAAAGGCAATGACCTTATCCCTATTTGCACAGCAATACACTCTGTTGACACTGCTATCATCTCTGTTTCTCCAACCAGCTGGGCCATCCCCTCTCAGTCCCCTCACAGAAGTCCTTCCCCCATCTACCTTGACCACCGCACGCTCTACTCTGCCTACACTCTACGGCTTCCCCAGCCAGCCTATCCACCCTGAGAAGTCAACCTTTCAAGAGGCCAGTGAGCCCTCTCCATTCCTCTGTAGTTAACGATTCTCCCACGGCTTACACTCCCAACTATGAAAATCTTCTGAAACTCTCAGACTGAATAAGGAGCAGGTACTGCCAAATCCTGGCCAAAGCTGTGCTCATTTTCCCTTCCCTTTCCACTACCAAGCCCACTCCTTTGGCTCAATCACGTTCTCCTAAGAAATCACCAGGCCTCCCACCTCCCTTTGCATCCACTCATTTAACCAGTGAATAGTTACTGGGTCATTCTCGGAGGGATCTCACCCATTTCCATGGTTTTAAATAACGCACACATGCTGATGACCCGAAAATCTTTATCTCAGCTTTGAGCTCTCCTCTTGGTTAGACTTGGGTATCTTGCTGCCTACTCAACAGCTCCTCCTCTTACTTATCTCTTAGGTACTTCAACCTTAAAATATGTAACAGCGAATTCCTGTCTTCTCCCACCATAAGACTGTTTCTTTCCCAGTCAAACCCATGTTGGTAAATAACTCCTCCAACCATGTATTTACCTAAGTCAGAGATATGGGAACCATGATTTTGCCCTCATCCACCTGTGCAGTTCTGCCTGGTAGCAATTCTTAATCTGAAATAGTTCCAAAACCTGCTTTTCTCCTCCTTTCACTGCTGGCCCCGCAATCTGGGTTATAGGCGTGTTTGCTGTGCATGACTGTGGTCACCCGCTCCCCTCCAAGTATACCCACTCCTGCACAGGAAAATTCTTAAAAACATAAACAGGGTCCTGTTATCCTGCTAGATAAAATCCATTAGTGACTGCCACATTCCTTTGGTGCCCTGTGAGTGCTTGTTGACTTTCCAAAGTCCCTTCATTCATTCTATTGGGCATTAGGTGTATCTGTAACAACTGTTTCTCTTAGCACCTCAAATAGCTTTTTTTTCTCTTGCTGAGATGCTTTTTTCTGAGATTGGCTTCCTCTTCAATGTTAATTCTGAACTTAAATTTTAACTCTTCAAACAAGCCTTCCCTGACACTCCTAAATTTATGCATACTAATCCACTATTATCTTTTATCATTTCAATCTGGATATTTCTTTTCAACATTTAATTCTTCCTGACTGTTTGCTTTATTTTGTTTTTGTTTTGTTGCTTGTGCATTACTTGTCTTCTGCATGAGAACAGGGATCATACCATTTTTATTTTATTTTATTCCAGTATTTTTATTTTATTCCAGCATTGAGGACATTATCTGGCACTTAGCAATTGCTCAGTAAGTGTTTGTTGACTGGATAAGTGAGTGAATGTAGGGTTGGAAAACTAAATGAGCCTATAAGATATGAAGTTTTGGATAAGCCACAATCCCTGTTCTCAAAGAATGTCCGGCTCCATAGCAAACAAGCGTAATTATAATGGAGCTATTCCTTCTATGAGAGGCAAGGTCAAAATGGTGTAGAAATACAGAGGTCTCCTGCAGGGGGGAGAGAGGGAACCATGGAAGACATCGCAGGCAGCTGACAGAATGGGCAAGGAACAAGATAAGAAATGGGTAGATTTTTGGCTGATTGAATTGAAAAAGAAATTGATCCTTACCTTTTAGCTCGAAGTCAACTCAAGTAATCGCTTGATACTGGAGGTAAGAGCTGGAAATTTGGGATCTCAATATAAAATACAGTGTTGGTATTTGTAAAAAATAGTTAATGTATGTAAAATGCACTTGTTCTGCCTTACCTTCCAAAAAGAGTGTCTATCCTCAAGTCCAATGTGTCTATATTATGAATGACAGCCACAGTGCACATTAATGTAATTAATGTCAATTAATGAATTAGATGAAGGACAGAACAAGGGTCACATCATATCACACTGCATCTCTCCTTTGTATATGAGACAGCCAGTCATCTCAGGGTATGTGACGCTGCAGTAACAAACACTCCTAAAATCTTAATGGCTTCTACACCAGAAGTTTATTTCTCACATTGCGTGAAAGTTGTGTTCATCATTTCTTGATCCACACTGAAGAAGCAGCTGCTCCCATTGAAGCATTGGTCTGAAGGCAAATGGGAATAAAGAGATTTCACCAGAAAGGCATGACAAAGTTTACACTTGGAAGTAACTAATATCATTAACAGTTCACTGGCCAAAGCCCATCACATGGCCAAGATGAGCATCACTGAATCAAGGATGTAAAAATTTCTGAAAATACTTGGCAATAAAAACACAGTACTCAACAGCATATATAAATCAAGCAGATTGCTTATACTATTTCATTGTTGCAAGAATGCTAAGAAATACTCATAAATGATCCAAATACGAACGTTAAGAAACATTTCTATATAATCTAAATATGAAATTTGCCCTAAGGGCAACATAGCAGCTGATGTTAGTGATGCAGAGAGGAAGCAGAAATCATATCATCAAACATACAACCCTCACACCCTCTCTGGAGACTTCCTGCAAGGCCGGGATTTAGAATTTTCTACGAGATTTCAGTATACAACATACATATGAACAAAACAGTCATTCCTTCTTTAAGCCCACAGTAATACAAAGTTACATCCATAAATAAGAAGTAGTTATCCTTTTCTCCAAAACTT
This sequence comes from Hydrochoerus hydrochaeris, assembly GCA_004027455.1. Classification (NCBI taxonomy): domain Eukaryota; kingdom Metazoa; phylum Chordata; class Mammalia; order Rodentia; family Hydrochaeridae; genus Hydrochoerus; species Hydrochoerus hydrochaeris. The sequence goes on from PVLA01002150.1 coordinate 49,983, forward strand.
ATAACTCAAAGATAAAAGTAGAAGCATTTTATATGCCTACTTGTTTTGTAACATGGCAAATACATTGTACAGAAAAGTGTGGGTTGGCATCAAAAGTTATAAAGGGTTTATGTGTGTGTGATAAAGTGTAGTTAAAAATTAAATTTAAAATTTAAAGCCAAAATCCTGTCAACTAAATCATTAAGTACTAATTCAAATAGTCGTTTACAGGAAGGACAAAAGTCTATCATTTAGTTAAAGCAAATACTCAACTATAAGTCCTCCAATAATAGAGAATACATCTTATATATTTTTAATTTTTTATTTTAAGGATAATAAAATCCAACAAAATAAAATAGAATAAAGCCAATCAAAATAAAGCAGAGAAATTGGTACAGAACTTCGAAGCAGGATAATAGGAAATCAATAATAGCTACCATAGTATATCTTCTTATCTTCACAACAGTTGTCCATTTCTTCAGATATAGCAAAATCAAACCAAAAAAAACCAGAATAAAGTCAATCAAAGCAGAACATTGAATAAAGCAAAATAATCAGAACAAAACAATACAATTGTGAGAGCAATATTGGACCTCAAAAACAAGATAGAAGGAAATCCTCCATATCTGCTATAGACCATCGCCCTCCCAGAAGATGCGCAGACCTCTGGCCCCAGGCCTGCCAAGTCAATCAAACGTCATACGCCTTCAATTGCTCTTTGTGCCTCAATTGCTATCAACTCAGCCTGTGCTCCGAACCAGCTTCCAAGTGAGGAAGAGGAGTACTTGATTCTCAGTCCACACCACTAGGCTCATGGGAGGTCGTTATCAGACCTCTTCTTCCTGGTCCCCCATGGCCTGTGCGGCTTACCAAAAAGGCTGGCACTAGGCTTCCTGGAAAGGCTGCTCCCAGTCGCGATTCTTGGGAGGCATTGACTTCTCTCTTCCTGGGCCCTGCATGACTTGCCTCCATCTTACATATTTTTGAATCCCCAGCAGCTAACACAGTGCCTGCCATCCAGTAAGTGTTTAACAAGTATTTCATACTAACATCTTTTTGAAGAACTATTTATATCAATTTTTGAAATTCTCATGCAGTTTGACCCTAAAATTCCAAGTTTAGAAACTTATTTTATGAAAATAATTAAACAACTTGTGGGATGTTTATTACAATCCTATATATAGTACCAGTACTTCACACCCAAAATATCCAAAAAGAGTTCTAGTCAAGTATGTTATAGTATATCATACAACAAAATAAAAGGTAACTATAGAAAACCATATTTTCATAACAATTATAACAAAAATAAGATGTCATGTGGGAGGAAAAATTAAGTAGAAAAAGTTGTAGTTATAATACAGTGTCATGGTAGTAAAATGCTCATATAATCTATGGGCACCTACCTGTGCACATACTTAACGTTGTGAATGAGAGAGAAAAATGCATTATGAGGAGAAAGTATTTCTTGCAAGTTCCTTCTGGCTTGTGGAGGATGCTAAAACAAGTCCCTCGTTTACTGAGCAGAAAGATGCATATGAGGAGGAGACAGAAGAGAGGCTGGGACCAGGGACAAGATGAGATGCGTGTGGCAGGACTAGCAAGAGGCAAGGAGCTGAGGTAGTTGGAAGTTGATGGGAATTAGAGGAGCAGCAAAAACTCAGATGTCTAGTAGGGATTTTCTTTTTATCAAGTTTCATTTTACAGTGCACACTGTAGCCTTCAGTTTTGCCTAACTCTGAAATTTTCAGCAAAATCTTCATTTTTCCATTACTTCATGAAGGCTGTTTGGTTTGAGGGTAGGTGACCGGCTGGGAACACTTGCTCAGCGGGAAGAAGTGAGGTTGCCTGTGGGATCTCAGTGGAAGGAAACACACTAAAACACTGGAGGGGAGAGAAGGTGATTTTCATTTCCTTCTTTGTACCTTAATGGCTTTTCCAAACTCCTGCAATGAATATGCATGGATATTATAATAACAAAAAATGTTGTTTTTTAAAGATCAATTGATGTCAAATGAATGAGTATGTGAATAAATCAATGAATGAATGAATGAACTACTTAGTGAAATGATTGACCTGGGCAGAAGCAGCACAAACAGAATTCTAATTGACAAATTTGCTTGTTCTTATTTCCTGCTGTGGACATTAGTCAGCCTCTATCTTTAGAGGAGGCATATCTTTAAAAGAGAAAAAGAAAAATACTCTTCAAAAGGAAGCAATATTTTCATGCTTTCTACAACATTTGCAAAATGCCTCCACTAGACTCAGCTTGGGTCATGTTTCACATGCCTCTTATCTTTCTCCAGGGTTTGTAGCCAAAACCCCCAGAATTTACTAGCACAGAATTCTATGAAAATCAAAGAAAATAGGCACAGATAGTAGAAGTAGTATAAACAAACAAATTTACCACCTGCCTGCTTTGAAATTTTGTGAGTCTGTGATTGTAGGTAGTCCTATTACATCAATGTGTGTGTGTGTGTGTATGTGTGTGTGTGTGTGTGATACATAGAAGTATGAAGGTAAGGCTTCATACCTAGTTAAGTACATATAAGACCTAGTTAAGCACACAGCCATATACAGTAAGCCAGAACCAGTGCCAAACCACATGCATTGAACACATCAACAAACTGTCTGATTTGTTCTTTTCTCACACGTAAATGCAGAGGCAGAATTGGAAATCAGGTGTGTCATGTCAGAAGGGACCTACAAGGGCTTCTATGGAAACCGTATTGTTTGCCCATGTGGGCTGGTGGAGGTGGCAGCTGGGTGAAGGAAAACCTTGCCACCTGCCAGGGTGAGAGATAAGCGGCCCCTCAGAGTGCTGGAACCCAGGCTGAGGACAACTCAAGGGCATGGGGAGCTTTCTGCAAAATCTGGGGAAGGCAAGGACTGAGTACCCCCGTGGAGAGGAGAAGGGAGGAGGGGAGAGAGAGAAAAAGAGAAGTCTGCCTGACAAAGCTGATTTTTTTGTACAGATGCTTCTGGCAGAAGAACAGGGTGGGAGCAGTGTTCAGCTACATTAGTCAGGGATAGAGTTTTAATAGGCTGCAGAAGGAAATGATGACGGCAAAGTTAGGAGCGGTGAGTAACTCAGTTTGAGAGAGCCAAGCTCTGAGGGAGATGATAACCCAGGCGCCATGTTCTGGTTGGCCCTGTGGGGGCAGGGCTGGTGTTGGGGTCACGGCAGACACAAGCGCTGGGAATAAACACATGCAGGGGGCTCTGGGAGGTGACCCAGCGGCTTCTCCTGCTGTGACCCAGAGATATCCAGGGTGCATCAGCTATGCCAACCTGTGTGGAAATGATGGTGAGCAGCTGGGGACAGAGCTGTCACTCAAGGTTATGAGAGGGCAGGGAGAACACCTATTCTGCACAAGGATGGGGCTTTTTTTTTTTTTTTTAAGAGAAGGCTTTTAGTGGCTTCAAGGCTTAAGGAATAAAACCTCCACCTCTTGGATGGAGAAGGTGACACCGCAATGTGCCTGTGGTCAGTGAGCCAGGTAAAGGGATAAACTGGTGACAAGGTTGACAGTGTCCTGAGTACATTTGTGTAAATTAGAAGGAAGCGTCTCTCACACAGGAGGAGGATTCGCGGCTTGAAGGAGAGTGGGGAGATGAATTCGACCCCATCTGTACCCCTGGCTGGTCACCCTGGGTAGAGTGCAATCTGCCCAGCCACAGATAAAAACTCTGAGAACGGCCCTCTGTCATGGTCCCTTGCTGGGATTCCGGGCCCTCCGGGACCTGCCCCAGGCTGACCGAGCAGGCTTCTCTCTCATGCTGCTTGTACAAACCCACATTCCAGCAGAACACTTCCCCAAGCCTCAGGGCCTCACCTTTATGTTTTTGCTCCTACCCTGCATCTTTGCCTAATGTTACCCCATGAATTTTAAAGATCCTGCCCTAATTCTTCCCCTCCAAGAATCCTTCTCTTGTTGGCTCTAAATTCCAGTGACCGTACCATAATCTGGGTTTGTGTAACGTTTCATCTCTATATATTTCATGCCATCATTTTTGGGCCACCATTTACCTTTTACCCTTTACTGTAGTATTTAATATACATTTCTTATGTACCCTAGGGACTGTCAGCCCCTAGAGGATAAATCTGTTTTCTGTTTATATTATATACTTTGTAGCAGCAAAACATGGCATCTAGCCTGCTGAGGGCATCAAAGGGCAGACCTGTGGAAGAATTTCAGGCAGGAGGTTTAGACCCCAGATCTTGTCACTTGACAACAATAATCACTAAGAGTCATTGTTTTTATGTGTCAGACTCTGTTGAAAGTGCTTAACAAGTAGGTAGTTACTAAATTTTCTTAATTAGTCTAGGTAGGTTTTGTTCCATTTCTAAATATGGAACAGGAAACCGAAGCACAGAGCATTATGCCTAAGTTAACTGGCCCAAGAGTTCATACTTGCAGACATATGGTACGTTTTCTAAAGTTGGTGGCCTTGGATTCGGTCAGCCTGGTTCTTATCTTTGTCTACATCTGTACAAAGAGGATGATGACACTTACCTATTACATACACTCACACAGCAATTATATATGACCCATGTGGACTCATGAGACATAGTAAATCTTCAATTAAAAGGAATCATCTTTGATAAATATATTTTGAATGAAAAATAGAGAAAGCAAGAATGCTGTTATCAAGAGGAGTCTGTCTAGTAGAAAATAATCCAACCCACAAAGATGATCCACATTTGGAATCTAAATTGCTCCAGGAGTCCCAGAGGTAGAAAAAAAACAGATAAAATCAAGATATTTTATTTGACCCAACATATTATTAGCTGGACATGTAATTGCTAAAAATTATGAATGAAATATTTTGCATTATTTCTTTATACTAAGTTTTCAAAATCTGGTGTGTTTCACCCCAGAGGCACAACTCTATCCAGACTCAGCAAATTGCAAATATTCAAAAGCCACAAGCAGCTAGTAGCTACCATAATAGGCAACATAGATCTAGCAGATCTAAGGGGAAAAAAAAGAAAGAAATGGTGTTCAAAAGTCTAACTGAGAAGCCAAAATTCTGCCATGTGGGTTATAATGAATTTTCCCTTCTCAAGACCTGCTCATTAAAATGTCAGTACCTTTGGGATTATGAGTGACTCCCGAAGCAGGCACGAGGCTGCAGCCAGTACCAGGTCACAGGTGAGAAGAGTTTAAGCCACAGGTCCGGTGTTTAAAAGAGTGACTCTCTGAACTGAACTCCATTACGACTCTGCTTTGCACAATTTGTGTGACCTTGGCTGAGTCCCTTCACACTGCTGAGCCCGATTCCTGACCTGTGAGGGGAAATTACACGAGGACCAAGAATAACAAAGCATACGGGGTCTGTCACAGGGACCCGCTGGAATCCATCCCTTCCTTCTGCCCTCCACCTCTGTGTGTCTCTAGCTGTCCCTTCCTATGTCACACAGGCACACTCATAAGCCTTTCGCCAGGTCAGTCACCACTAGGAGCGCCCTCTTGGTTCACTCTCGCAAGGATCTGTTGAGTGCCTATGTTTCTACACCATACAGGCACCAACAGCACCTCAGAAAGGACGTCAGGAAGATGAGGTGGTTTCAGAGCCCAAATCCAAGCTAAGAATTTTCCTGTTGTTTAGGACTTGGCCTCTCCCTGAAGTCTGGTCTCAGTCCCTTTATTCCTCGTCTACTCTGCTAAGACCCCTTGCTCCTGGGCGGTGGATTAATGCAGCTGGGACCCTGCCCTGTGCTTGCCACTGTCAGACCCAGATGTGGACCCAGTTCTAGGAAGTGGACTCTACCTGCGGCCCTGTCTTCCAATAGCTCTTTGGATTGCTAACCTGTTTCCTCTTTCCTCTCCTAGCTCAGGACTGGTTCAGGTTGTTTTGTTACGGCTCGTCCCTTGACATTGTCTGGCTCTGCCTAGAAGAAAAATGTATGTTGTATGAAGAGAAGCACAAAGGAAAAGACTCCAGTGACCAAGCCACATACATCAGGTTGTTAACCATGGGTCCAGGGTGAGTTTCCCAAACAGCGAGGAAACCCAGGAATGATTCAGGAATAGGTTAGGCAGCCCAGACGCCAAATGCACAAAGGAAGTATGTATTCTAGAATAAGTCTTTTTACCTACACCCTTGCAGGATCTTGGACATGGGAGCTCCCGAAGCCTCCATATTATTTGCCAGGGCTCAGAATTATTCAAATGCTTGCAAATAGCTCTACCCACAGGTTGAAACATCTACTATTACAACTGGGACTGGTTCTCTCTGCTGCCACCTGTTCACTGCCCTGGCTGCTGAATTGCCATGCAGAGTTTGCCACCCAGAACCCAGTGCCTGTTCTACTCTGACCACTTCAGGTCATGGCCTCACCAGTCTTGCTCTCATTTATGAGTCGTGCCACTTAATCCTAAAATATGACACTCAGGTGCCTACTGTATTAAAGGGGCTGACTGAGACAGCTGGAAGGTGGCATAAAATAGTGGTAAAAGGCATTAGTGTCAGAAATTCCAATGTCACCACTTGTGCACTCTTAAGTACTTTACTCACAATATTCTCATCTGTAAAATAGACACAATAAGGTCTATTCCACAGGATTACTGTGACATATAAATGGCATAATGTGCATAAAATATCTTTCAATGCCTAGCACCTGGGGAGCAATGAATCCATGTTAGCTTAATTTAAATAAGTAAATGAATGGCTCACCATGGAGGAAAGACTAAGGCCTGATGTGTGAGCCCTAGACAGGATTACTTTCCTCATCTGCTTTTCATCTTGCACACTTTCTGTACAATCTCATCTCTCCAGCCACACTCAACCACACGTGGTTCCAGAGTCATCCATGGCTCAGCTGCCTCTGAGACCCTACATGTCATCCTTCTTAGGATGCTGTCCAACTTCTTCATGTGACTGGTCCCTACTCCCCACCAATCAGCCCAGAACCGTATCCTCCGGGGCTTTCCCTACCTTCCACCTCAAAGTGTGCTCCTCTTCTCCAGCACCAGAGAGCATTTTTCAGTCATATCGCCACTGTCTTGTGCCATAACCACTGAAAAAACTCCTTGCAAGTAAAGTCATGTCACTCTGGTTTAGGTGCCCATAGGCCCGACACAGAAAGAGCAATTGTTAGTAGTAAGAGTAAATGCGTAATGACAGCTTATTCTGTTTCCAGGGACTATGCTATGCTGTGTCACTTAATCCTCAATAACCTATAAGGATGACACTATGATTAACTCTGCTTTTTCATATTGATAACTTAAAACTCAAGTGTGTTAAATAATTTGTCCTAGTACTACCAACCAGTGAGGGAAGGGGCTGAGATTCCAACTCAGAGTGAGGTAACTCAAAGCCTGAACACCATTCGTGGAGCAAAGAATGAATCCAATGAATATTTCTCAGCAAGGCCCAAACTGTAAAGAAGAGCGAAATAGAGACGTGCCCTCTTCAAACAATCAGTTTTGCTCTCTTGTAACTGCATATTTGTAATACACATCATCATATGTGAAGTTAAAAAAAAAAAAACCCAAGAGCCGAACCACGGTAGCCTGCCATGAGCCTTGGTGATCAGTACCATGACCAGCCCCCTCCCCCTCTCCTTCTTCTTCCTTTGGAGAGATGCTTATTTTGGGGTCACAGCAGAAATGAGGCAGGAACTGCAGCTCTCCCAACGTCCAGGATGGAAAGCAGGGATGTGGGCCAGCCCTACCCACCTCCCAAGGAGAGGACAGGAAGAAGGAAGGAAACATCTGGAAGCAGCAGCGTTTCGTTCTGGACCTTGCGCACATGAATGATGCACTAAGACAATTCTCTGCCTTATCATAAATTCTGCAAACTCATGAACTTTGCAATCTCTGAAGCTCAGCGCTGTATGGGAGCCACTTATCTTGTGCTGAAAGCAATATAAAAACAGATGGCAAAGAGTGCATCAGGAGATAAATCAGAGGCCTGGCTGCCAGGAGTTTGCGGACAAACCAACAGGACCAGACTCTCCACTCTCGGACACCGGAATTGCTCAGCAGGGCCCCCTGGGGCGAGGCAGCCAGGCTGGCAGAGAAGGTGGCTGGTGAGAGGAGACAGAGTCTCCTGGGAGGGTGTGAGAGAAAGGGCACCTTCATACACAGCCTGGGGGAAGTGGCCAGTCCTTTGAGGGGGAGGCCATGGGTAAAAGACAGTGTAAGGCACTGTCCACAAAACTGTGGCTGAGAATAAAGCTTTAGCATTTAAAAGGCATTTTCCCATTGCTGCCACAGCAAACCCTTCCTATAACCCCTGGAAGATGTTTATTTTTACAGATAGGGAAACTGAGGCCAGGGAAACTGAGGCTAGAGGATCATGATTTGACCAAAGTCACATGGAAAGCCCAAACCTGAATCAAAAAGCCATGACACACAGTAGCTGTGTGTCACATCATAGGGTCTGACTGGACCTTCTTTGACTCACCACAGTTCTGAGAAAAAAGCGAATCAAAAATGAAAACGAGGCTCAGAGTTGTGACGCCTTTGCCTGGTGTCACAAGGCCAGCGTGCACCAGGGCTGCAGGAACCCCCAACTGGTGCTTTTCCTACTCCCTGGCTGCCAGCCAGGCTGGTGTGGCAACAAGAGACCAGTGTATAGTCTGCTTTTGCCAGAGAACCAAAGCAAGTGCCCTGAGATAGAGGACACTGTCAGTATCTGCTGGGGACAGGCCTTACAGAGAGGCTGCGCTAGAGAAGGTCACAAGACTAAAGCAGACAGTGAGAGTTAGAAGAAAGGGAAACATCAAGGGCAAGAGACAATGGACCAGAGAGAGAAAGAGGAAAGAAAGGGGCTCAGGAGGGCAGAAGTGAGAAGCCTGGTGTCTACTGTGGCCTGGAAGTATAACTCACGGGCACTGGGCTGGGGTTGGCGCACCTTTGAAATATGTAAGATGGAGTCAGGGAGCAGGGACACCACCTCTTTGTGCTCTGAAAAGTCCCACAAATGCCTCTTCCAGAGAGGGCTGACAAAGAGCATCCAATTCTGTAATAAGGGATAATATTGTTCCTGTGCAGCAATTTGCATTTAGTGAGCACGTACTAAGTGTCAGGCACTGCTGACTGCTGGGAGGGTAGAATGCAGCCCAAACAGTGATGCAGAGAAATGAGGAAGAAAGTCACCTTCAGATAAGCACAGAACTCAGCTCTATCCCACCAGAAAGGAAATAAAGAAAGCACTCGACAAAACTGTTTGTAGTCTGACTGTTTGAATATTTCCTATGTACCCTTTAACTTTGTAACTTGAACAACTACATCCAGGATGCCAGTACGTAATTTATAAATTACTGATTTCTTAGTGGGGCTTTTTCTCATTCTCCTTTTTCTTTCTGTCTTTTAGAATTCTGTATTGTTGCTACCCTTTTTCCTGCTTTGTTTTCTTTTTCTTCTCTTTAAATAAAATTTTAAAAATGTATAATTGCTATTGTAAAAAAAGAGGAAATAGGAAGCGCTATAAAAGATACAGCTGCACGTATGTTTAGGTGTGTGGGATTGATGACCATATTTCTAGGTTCTTGTTGGATTGTTGAACAGATCTGTTTGCATTCTCAATGCTTTAGTGTCCACTTTGTGTGTTTTAATTCTGTAACTTGAATAACTATTTCTAAAAGAACAATATGTAATGTATCAACTAGTGATTTCTTACTGTTTATCTTCTTTTCTTGAAATTCTGTAATATTTCTACCTTTTTCCTGTTTTTTTTCTCTTTAAATAAAAAATGTATAATTGCTATTGTAAAAAAGAGAAAATAGGAAGTGCCATAAAAGATATAACTGCATGTATATTTATGTGTGCAGGATTGTTACCCATATTTCTTAGTTCTTGTTTGATTGTTGAACAGATCTGTTTGCAGTCTCACTGCTTGAGTGTCCATTTTGCGTGCTTTAATTTTGTAACTGGAACAACTATTTCTGAAAGAGCAATATGTAATTTATCAGCTAGTGATTTCTTACTATTTATGTTTTTCTTTGAAATTCTGTAATATTTCTCTCCTTTTTCTGTTTTATCCCTTTAAATAAAAAATTTTTTTAAAAAAGAAACAAGATCACTTTCCATGCAAATCCAAAAAAAAGAAAAGAAAGCACTCACAATGGGAGGAACCTGGCATAGCGCACGAATGCAGGTTTGTGAGTCAGGAGAACCCAGTTCTGTGCTCCTGACATGATGCTTTCTGATCTGGGGTTAGGCGAGTGCCGCCTCTTTATTGATTTGTGACAGGGTTGGAGATGAGGAGATGGAGGAGCCTCAAGCACACACCCCGCAGGCACTCTGCAGATCCACTGTGCTCCCTCAGCCACCCGAGAGTTGCTTATTTGCTGTCTGCTAGCGATGGCCGGAAGTCCCTGACCAGCCCTTCTGGCTCTGCGCATGCTTTTGCATCCCTGGACACTGCACCACTGGCCTAGGCCATCTTGTTTGCTCTGGGATTAGAGAGAAAGTCTCCAAGTACTGCAGTCCTTTCCCTTTGGTCTGAACCTCTCCAGGATGGAGACTGCTCCTGACATTCCTGAGACCTCAGATGAAATGCCACTGTGGGTCTCCCGACATCCACACATGCGAGGGGTTTGCCTACAGACACACAGGTCCTATACAGCTAAAATGGGGGTTCCAAAATCAACGACCACCTTAGCAACTATAAACACATCACACACTCATATGCCAAGTACTGTGCCAAAGCATCTTATGCTCATCATGTCATTTGAACCCCTCCATAACCTACCCAGTGTGCGCTGTAAGTTCTCATTTTCTCATTAGGAGACCAAGGCACAGAGAAGTCAAGCAACTTGCCCAAGAGCCGGTGCATCACAGTGGTTTGGGCCTTGAACTCAGGAGGGTCTGACTGTAATCTGAGAGCCTGGGCACAGTGTACCTCACTCCTGAAAACGCCAGGGGACTTAGTGCAGGTCAAGATCTGCATGGTTGCTGTGACTCTGGATTCAGTCATGGGCACCGGGAGGGTTTTGCCACAATTCAAGATGCACGTGGTGTGGGGAGGAACCCGACTCTTCCCTGCCAGCCCAGCCCTCTCCAGGGAAGGGCCAACACCAATTTGGAAGCAAAACAGAGAAGACCAGATGTGGAGAGGGGCTGAGGCGAGACTGCATTTCACTTAGTGCTTTTTCAAAACATCCCTTCCCTCCTCAAAATGAGCAGGCTCACAGCCGCGGCTGCAGGGAGACAATAATCACTAATCAAGTCGAAGTTTCCTACTAATCAGTTCAGTTGTTGGAGGAAGTGCTGCAGCAGGCCTGCGTGGGAGGGTGGCTGCGTACCGCGACCCACCGACCGTGCGCTAAAGGGTGGCGAGGGCCGAGTTTGCAACCTGCCGGGTGTCCTGGGTCATGGGCCCTCCCGGCAGCCCTGGGCAGTCGGCCTGGCAGCTGCTTTGGGAGGAGGCTGCTCTGCGTGCGTTCTTCTCCAGCCTCCCAAGATAGAAGGTCCTTAATCTCGGGGCTGTAAGTGGTGGGAATGGAATCACAGAAAGAGCACCGCCTCTGTGATCAGGCTCCTAGGGGTGGAGAGTGGTTCTACCATTAACCACCCCGATCCTTGGAAATGTTACCGAACCCTGCTGGCCCTCCATTGTACCCTGGAGATAAAACAAGTGTTGTCTTCCTGCAGAATCCTCTGCACCCTTCAAAATATGCCTCAAATATTACTTTCCTAACCAGCATCTCACCCTCATCCCTGCGTTAATTATCCCTCTTCTGCATTTTCCAAAACATGCTACTCAAATATCTGCCAGAGCTCTTATGGCTCTGAGTGGTGGCTTCATCATTTGCAATTCTATTTTATAGACCAAGAGCACTTGAGGAGCAGAAATGATAATGTATTCATAACTGCGACCCCCGTGCTGGCCTACCACAAAACCTGGCACATAATAGCTGCTTATTAAATGTTTGTTGAATGAATAGTGAATGAGGAGTAAATAAGGGGTATGTATACTTGAACCTGTCATTGGAATTCAAACATGAAGCTTCCCATCTTATCCAATGTCGTTATCAAATGCAAAACCTTCTGCAGACTCTGGCACTCCAGCAATAATAATCATCAACAGGACCAGAGATATGCAGGAAATAGGAAAATTGGATGATCAACAACTCCAGCAAAATTCCATCAAGAGTTTCCCAGTTACCAGCAAGTGTACAGATCCTACTTTATTCAATCTAGATTAAACCTCTTATTGGGGAGGCTTTAAATTAAGTGTGACTGAATTAGCTGCTGTTATTTCCCCCACCTCCAGATCAGCTAATCTCTAAGCAGAGTCTTCTCTTCCTCGACTGATCGGTTCCCTCTCTGGCGCACTGGGATTGATCTCTATCTTCAGAGATATTGAGTGGCCAGGCTCTCAAGCAGGGAGAGATACTGAGTCTGCTGGTGGAGCCAGGTGCTGTGTGCTGCGCTTCCCCCTCAGGAGGTCTGTCTGGCACTCGATGAGCTGGGACAATAGGTACATTGCTTGTGAGTTGCTATCGCTAATAGTAATCTGCGTGCTCCGAGGAGCTCCTGCAGCAAACGCCAGGAGTTAGCCAGGCCCAAAGCCGCTATGGCGTTAACTCTCCTCAAGGGCAGCAAAGGGCAGATGGATTTGCTGCTGTTGTTCCCTTTTAGTCAGCCCTGATCCCCACCCTAAAAGAAGATCCCCTCCTTCCTGCCTCCCCTCTCTGCCATGTTCCTGTGTACTGGAGCCCAAGGCAACACCTGAGTATCGCAGCAGGAAGCCCGTGGCACCCCAGGCGAGGGAAGGCTTATATAAAAGATTGTCAGGGGTAGAATTGTGTCCCCAAAGATGCTGAAGCCCTAACCCCCCAGCACCCTCTAATGTGACCTTCTCTGGAAATAAGATTTTTGTAGATTACCAATTTAGCATGAGGTCGTTACACATGGATCTCATTCCACAATGACCGGTGTCCCTACAAATGGCACATCTGTATACAGGGATGTGTACAGAGGCAAAACCCCACATGAGGACAGGAGTGAAGCTGCCACCCACCAAGGAAACACCAGTAGCTGGACAGAGACCTGCAGCAGAACCTTTCTAGTTCTCTAGTTCTAGAGAGAGTCCAGCCCAGTCAGAAGGTTGATGTTGGTCTTCAGCATCCAGCACTAAGGGACAAGGACTCTCTGCTATTTAAGCTTATAGTGTTTTGTTACCATGGTCCTAGGAAACACAGGCAGAGCTTGGAACAGAGGGACAGTGGAAGCCACTGCAGAGGAGATCTTCACTTTGGAAGAAAAGAACCCAACACAAAAGAGAGTTCTCTCTGACTCGATGTCCACTTCCATGGCCATCAATGTATATTAGTCAGAGCTCAGGTTTTGGAAACAAGAGTATTTGAACCACCACTCACCACTTTTCAACTGTAAAATGCACCTAGAACCTGAGCTTGTATTTCTGCCCAGAGACTAAACCTAGAATATGAGAGCAAAGACTGATTTACAGAAAGTGCCTGATTCAATAAACTGAAAGTGTCACTGTTGTGGTTGTGATGGTAATTATTAGCTGCTATTAAACTAAAACTTCTGCAGCACTCAGAAAAGACAGCCAGGATGGCACATGGGAGAGAGGGCTTTGGAGGCTCCGAGCCACGGGCTGCCCAGTCCAGCTGCTCGCACAGCCCCCTGCCTCACGGCCACAGCCCCAGTGTCCAGCAAGCAGGAACAGACCCAGGGCCGCCCACACCCCGGAGTGTCCTTCGGGTCCTGTTTGGTGGGAGTGGGGCGCTGTGGCATCGGTGATTCATGATGCGGCAGCAGCAGCACAAGGACTCCGGGCAGGTTATGAAGCCATCAATCTTGAGCTGAGCGTCTCAGGAATGCTAAGGCCAGAGAGGGAAGGTGGCGCGGGCCTGGGGCTGGGTGGGGGATGGTATGCGAAAGCCCTTCTGAGCGGCCCAGCACAAGATACACAAAAAGATAAAGGACCCATGTCACACGGGGGCTGCTGGGATATTTTCCTCCCCCTCCTCTCTAAGCCCAGCAGTGCCCTCCCTGCTGCCCCATCTCAGCATGACCCAAAATGCACACACGCTGAGTTCATTTCACCCAGGCCAAGGAGGCCCTCAGGAAAACACCACCCTGGCTAATGAGGAGTTACCTGGCTTGGGTCATTTGAAAGCCAAGGAGTTTTGGAATTTCTGTCTTACCCTGGACTCTGCCCTTATCTGATCCCAAAACACCCTTACAACTCTTTCTCCTGCCATTTGCCACCCAGCCTCCCTGCCTCCCGGCTCATCCCCACCCTGGACTCAAGCCATGGCCCCTGCTGAGAAAGACCCAGGCTTCAGACCCAAAGTTAGATCAGTTCACAAGGAAGAGAAGATGCATAGCAAAAAGAGAAATGACAGAGAGAGGAATACGGAGAGCATTCGCAAAGGCACGGGCAGCATACAGGAAACTAACCAGAGGCAATGCAGGGCGGGCAGGGGCAGCAGGGACCGGAACTGCTCTCATCAGAAAGGCAGGAGAAGGGAAACTGGAAAGATGGGGAAAAAAGAAGAAAAGAAAACAATTTGACAGAATTGCGACAGGAAAAATAGCAAGGCTGGTGCCACATGCCTATAAGCCCAGTACTTTGGGGTCCTGAGGCAGGAAGATTGTGAATTCAAGCTCAACCTGGGGAACTTAGTGACTTGGGAAGAACTTGTCTTAAAAATAAAAACTTACTATAAAGGACTGGGGATGTAATTCAATGAGGATCTGCAGTATCACCAAACACACACACACACACACACACACACACACACACACACACCATGGCAGCCCATGGAAGAGGAGTGGGAGAAATGAATATCCTGTCCTTTCACTCACAAGCATCTCCCAGTGGCAAAAGATAATATAACGAGGGCAGCAAGATCATTGAAGAGAAATTGCAAGATGGCCGACTGAGTGGCGGCACAAGAGAGCCTCTCTGAGGAAAAAAAATACAAACAACTCAGACGCTGGAATCTGGCAACATGGAGAAAGCCAAACAAAAGGAGAGGAATTCTCACGACCCAGGAAGAAACTGAGGAAAAAGAAAAAGAAAGAAGAAAAATAAGCATGGATAGAGGGCTGGAGCTGGGCAAGCCCCATTTGCTGTACTGGCACGTCTTAGAGTCAGGTGACTCACAATAGAGCTGAAATCCCGGCCCTGCTGAGAGCGGGGGGTTAGTGAGCTCCAGACCCCCGGCTGCAGGAGGCACTGTGGCAGGGAGTTGAAACAGCCAGTTGAGCTGCATGAACTTTGGTGAGTGATGGGAACTGGAATCCCCAAATCAGAACTGCCTGGGCGACATTTTGGAGTTGGGCAAGGCTGGCTTGAATCAAAACCCAAGGCAGCATCCGCTGATGACTCCTAGTCCAAAGCAGATTGGTGGGATCTGCTCGGGCAGGGCCACGCCCCTGGTTGAAACCCAATAACCAGGGATGAGGCTTTTCTGGGCCAGTGGCATTCCCAGGGAACACACAAACTTGTTGAAGCATAAATTGGTTGACTGGCGTAGGGAGAGGAGCCAGCTCTCAGCCTGCAACTCGCAGATTTGCAGTGGACTGGGGGGCGGTACTTCCCTAGCAAGAGTGCTGCAGAAAAACTGTAAGCAAAATGAAAGGCCCAGAGACCTCCACCACCCACCAGTCTGAAGGGGGCTGAAAACATGACAAGACAGAGAAAGAGCAAAAGGTCCCCAACTGTGGAACCAGGGAAAGTGAGTCCAACAGAGGTAAATGCAGAGGAGGTTGAGAGCAGCAAACCTGTAATCTCAGAGACAGCCTCATCGGAAATAAAGAAATACATCCGTGACCTCATCGTCGAATTTAAATCTGAAATTCTAACTCAGGTGAAGCAAGATATAAGAAGATTTATAAAAGAAGTCCTGGGTAATCCTCAAGTAGGCACAAATGAAAGAATACAGGAACTCAGAGAAAGCAGAGAAGCCTTTGATGAAGAATAGAAACAAAATCTAGAATATATGAAACAGATCCAAAGAGAATATCAGGAAATTAAAAACTGCATTAAAACCTGGCAAAACCTTTTAACAGAAACTAAAGACAAACTTTCAAAACTTGAAGACAGATTTGCAAAGTATGGTCGTGAAAGGAAGGATCTCTTAAAAATAACAAGGAACCAAGAAGCAACGATACAAAGGCTAGAAGATGACAAGAGGATTTATAACCTAAGAATAAAATATGTGAATGAAGATGCAGCAACAAATACAAATGAAATAAAAAGTCTATTCACAGAAATAATTAAGGAAAACTTCCCAAACATAGGTAACCAAAGTGAAGTTCAGATAAATGAGGCATATAGAACTCCAGCCAGCTACAACCCAAACAGATCTACACCCACACATATAATAATCAGGATCCCAGAAATCCATCACACAAGAACAGAATATTAAAAGTGGTCAGACAAAAGAAACAGATTACCTATAAAGGAAAACTCATCAAAATCACAGCAGACCTCTCAATGCAAACCATCGAATCAAGAAGAGCTTGGAGCAAAATATTCCAAGCCCTGAAAGAAAATAACCTCCAACCCAGAATGATGTACCCTGCAAAACTGTCTCTCAAAATTAATGGAGAGACAAGATATTTCCATGACAAAGAGGAACTGAGGGAGTTTGTGACCACAAATCCAACCCTGCAAAGAATACTGAAGGACATTCTAGAGGGAGAGAAGAAAATCACTAGGGTTCCAGGAATAATGGCAGAAAGGCCTCAAAGAACGGGGCAGACAGTGGAATGAAGGAGAAACATAAACAAATAACAACAGAAAAATAGCATGGCAGAGATAAGACAGAGAAGATTGGCTATATCACTGTTTTACCTTGACTGATTTTATTTGAATCTGGTATGCTTGAGAGTGTCAAGTCTGAGAGTGGGGGCAACTACTCTGAAGATGACAGGATTCAATAGGATACCCATTCTGGTTTGATTGTTAACTGCCTTTGAAGTCCTATAATGTCTCCAATGTTTAGATTTTATTAATAGTGTAAAGCAATGCTGTTTATATTATATTTGACGATATAGACAATTCTATTGAAAATAACAAGAGACATCATAGTGACTACCGTAGATCACCTAGTGTTGTGTTTTTGTATGTTCTTTTCATTTTGTGTTTCTCTGGGAATTTGTATTGCTGACTTGTTTTGATTTGTTTCTCCCTCTAATACAGAAAGACTAGGTATATGTGTAGAGACTTATACATGTGTAGAACTTCTAAGTAGTTTACGAGAATGGATTATGGTTTTTGTAAAGAAAAAAAAGGAAAAGAGAGTATTCTAAAGGATATAACTGCATGTATGTTTGAGTGTGTGAATTAATAACCATGTTGCTAAAGTTTTAGTTGGATGGATGAGCAAAACTGACTGCAGTCTCACTGTTTGGATGTCCACTTTGTGGATTTTACTTTTGTAACTTGAACAACTGCATCTAAGAGGAAAGTATGTAATTATCAACTAGTGATTTTTTACTGGTTACTATTTTTGTTTTTTTTTCTGTTTTGTTTTTGAGATTTTGTATTGTTTCTACCCTCTTTCTGTTTCAAATTTTTTTCTTTAAATAAAAAAAAAATTTTTAAAAAGCAAGAGGAGGAAAAGAAAGTGCTCTAAAAGACATAACTGTATGTATACTTAAGTGTAGGATTGATAACCATGTTACTAAGTTTTTATTGGATCAGTGAACAGAACTGTTTGCAGCCTCACTGTTTGAATGTCCACTTGGTATGCTTTAATTTTGTAACTTGAACAACTATATCCAAGAAGACAATATGTAATGTATCAAATAGTGATTTCTTACTGTTTATTTTTTTTTTGAAATTCTGTATCGTTTCTACCCTTTTTTCTGTTTTGCTTCCCCTCCTCTTTAAATAAAATTAAAAAAAAAAAAAAGATCATTGAAGAAATATCCAATGTCCTCCTCGGCATGGGGCATCAGGTGGAGATGGGTGAGGGAGGAGCTGGGGGAAAAAAACAGATACATCCAGCTCGGGCATATGACCAAATTCCAATTCTTCCATTTGCCAACGTGTGATTTTGGATTAGTATCTTAATTACTCCTAGTCCTGACTTCCTGTCAGTCAAAAAGGAATGAAATAAAACTTTTATTGTAAGCATACTATCATCAGAACAAGCAAAGCAATGTATGTGAAGTACTTTTCATAGTACTGACACACTATGCATGCTTGGAAAATATTAAGTATTTTTAGTCTTATTTGAATTTCAATTAATTCCCATCTCTTCTGTTGCCCTTTGTTTGGTTTTTCTTTTATTTATTGTTCCTTTGCAGGGTTCCTAGGGTCTATAATGGAAAAGTGTTTCTGTTGTTGGATTTTTGTCATACTTAGAACTGTTATGACCTGTGTCTAGATGTCCCCCAAAGCCTCCTGTAGTCATAGGGGTTTTGGGAGGTGACTGAATATAGAGCATGTGAGTGTGTGATGCTGGGATTAAGGTGCTGGAATTAAGGGTGGGTGACTGCTGGATTAGTCCACCGAGGGGACTGGCACTGCCTTAATCTTGATTGACTGGATACAATATAAAGGACAGAAAGAGGCTTTTCTCTCTCTTGTTGCTTTTACTACCCTGTGGGTGCCATGAACTGTTTCTCCTCTGTGTCTCTGCTCTGCCATATACCATTCTGCCTGGAGCCAGCCAACTATAGACTGAAACCTCTACCAACTGTGAGCTAAATAAACGTTTCCTCCCTTAACATTGGTCTTGCTTTGTTTTCTTGAGACAATTTCATCATATAGTCCAGGCTGGTCTCAAACTCACTAACCTCGAACTCACAGCGATTTTCCTGCCTCAGCCTCCCAAATGCTGGGAATTACAGGCATGCACCACCACACTCCATGGTTCCATGGTTAATGTGGGATGTTAGGTATTTCATCTTAGGGATGAGAAAAGTAACTAAAACAACCTTTCTGCCTTCAGGATTAAAATAATCACCAATATTTTCTTCTGTTCATAAATGTTATGCTTGAATCTTTTATCATCTGGAATTTATTTTGTTGTAAAACAAGAGCTGCAGACACACACGCACAGGCAGATCACATGGATAAGCCAGGCAGGTGGTTCATATGAATACAAATGACCAGGCAGTGTTGAGGTCAGCGTGGTGAACTGAAAAGGCAACAAGTCCCCTAAAAGGAGTAATTACTATTCAGGTCTTACTCATTCCAAAGGCACAGGGAACTTTTTTCAAGTTGACATTTTGCAAATCATGGTAAAATACATATAACATCAAATTTACCATCTTGGCCATTTCACAGTGCAAAAACACATATCAGATTATCGTGTGCCACCACCAGCAGGGCAGCACCTACTAATGTCTTCTCATGGAATTTTAGAGTGAAGCAAAGAGCCAGCTGCGGCCAGCGGCCTCCTCAACCTGCCAGTAGCCTCTGCGCTCTGGGAGCTTCTCGCCAGCCCCTCTCCCCACTCCCTGGGCAGCAGCCACCTCCATTCGCCTCCTCCACACACAGCCATCAAGCTGTGGTCCACTGACGTTCCCTGTGCTTCCCCCTCCTCCCACAGAGGCCTTGCTGAGCTCACTGCATCAAACACACATGTTAATATAAACTCTGCTAGGGCTGAAAGGCCAGAAGTGAATGCAGCTTCCTTCTGTCCAGTCTTCAGTTTCAGTGAAGCTGAGTCAGGTCTCCATCTGGGCCCCTTCCATGGTCATCAGGTAGAGTTCAGCATCTCCCTCCCACCAAAATACTGGCCAGTGGACCAAAACCTGCTTTTCAAAATAAGCCACCATTACTGAATTGAAATGCCACTTCCAGCATATTCCAAACTCACATATTTATTTGGGTTTGTTTCCAGGCTCTATTTTTCTTTTTCTGTTCTAGCCGCCCCATAGATTTTTAAATTACTTCAGCTTCATAATACATTTTAATTTCTGACAATATCTTCATATCTAGCTCGCCATGCATAATGCTTCTTTTCCTTTCACACTTTTTCCAGCTATTTCACATGGTTTGTTTTCAAGATAGATGAACGTAAGCATTATTTTGTCAAATTCTTCCTAAATATCCTGTTTGTGTTTTGGTTGGAATCATAGTGAATTTATAGATTAAATTGAGAAATTGATATAATTACAAAGTCTAATCATTTTATTTCAAGATCAGTACATCTTTCTATTTATGTAATTCAAAAAAAGATAAATCTCACTAGAGACTCACTTGCCTACATCTCTTGCCATCTTTATGCCTGGGTATTTTATCTGTTGTTATTATGAGAGGAAAGAGTTTCTTCTCCCCATTATATTTTCTAACAGGTTATTGTTCACTTTAATTCTTCTTTTAGCTATTAATAGTTTTTAACTACTTCTCAGTTTTTCCAGGTTTGTACTCTTATCTAAAAATAATTGTTTCTCAACTTCCTTTATAACATGTACGTCTTTTATTCAACACACATACCATTGTTTCTAAAATGATGTGAAATAATTGTGGTGACAGTGAGCATCTTTTTTCTTATCAATAGCCTTAACAAGAATGTGTTTTAAATTTTAAGCGTTCCATTGGCTTTATTTTTATGTGAAAGAAGTGTCCATCTATTCTGAATTTAAATCAGAAAGAGGTTGAATTTGTGCTTCCTGGGCTTCCTGGATCTTCCCCTACATTTCATGCATTTTCATTCAGCATCTATCCCAAGAAGGACTATCCTAGTTTGACTCCCACAGGGAGACCTCCACTCCAACAACCAGAAAGAATACAGAGTTTCCAGCCTCCAAAGCTAAGCCTACACACTGCTGATCTGACCACCCCCACCTGGCTGTGACAAGTCCTTAGAGCTTCACTATAGCAGAAAACGGCTCCCCGAGCCAGTACATTTCAGTTTCTTAGTTGCCCAGGTAACAGTTCCTGTTCCAGTTCCAGTTGCTCCTGTCTCTTAGAAATGACTGGTCACTGTGATGCACATTGTATAAACCAATCCCCAACTCACAAGCCGTTCTGCCTCTGTACTTCCCACTTGCTTATCCTATATAAGCCCTAGACCACCAGAGATGAGGGCCTGATATTCTGGGAATGATCTTGATCAGTGCCTGCCGATGTAAATGAATCTGTCTCCAAATCCTGGGTGTCATTTTGGTGTTTCTGCTTGCCTGGCAATATTCACCACTGTCACGGTGATGTTGCCTAGGAAGCCAATCCCCACAGGAGGGATTTTACTCCTGTAGAAATGTGACAGGTGTTCACCCCAAGACTTTCAGGACTAATTTCACCAGATCCAGTAGCCCTATTTATTTTCCTTCCTATCTTACTCATAACAGGAAAGTGTTTCATACAGATTTTACCCAGTTTTCCCCTCATCCATACCCCAGTCTTCCCTCTCTCCATACCCATTACCCAATGCCCTCTGCCCTTTATCATCCACCCACAGACATAAAGACCTTCTCTGAACATCTCCATTACCTTCTTGCTCAGTACCCAGGCTCTGCCCTGAGATCTTGCTTCTCCAGCTGTTGATAGCTGTCTCTGTCTGTGACCCATGTGCTGCAGTCTGGGCTGCAGCTCATGTCCTCCCTGTTCTTCTGTGCTGCTTCTGGGCTATTCTTCTCCCCTCTTTATCCAAGTCCTGCACTCCTCTGAGGCACAGCATCCATTCCCCTGTTTCAGTTAGGCATTAAGCACCCTGCCATCTCTCTGCAGTGATAGGTTCACTGTTCTCATCACTGTTGGACATCTTGTCATGTTGACACAGATGACTTGCACAATACCTTAGGCCTTCCATATCCTCGAATTCCTCACTTCCAGTGATCTGAAGATGGCCCTCCAACCCCATTTGTGCCCTGTACTTGTCTTTCCCAATGACTGCATCACCTTCCTGTTCAGACTGTCAACTACTTTTCTTTCCGCTCACCCTCACACCAACACTATTTGAATCCTGCTGTGGTTCGAATATGGTTTGTTCCCTCCAAAACTCATGCTGTAATTTGCTTGTCATTGTAACAGTGTTGAGTGGGGAGCTTTTAAGAGATGACTGCTCATTAAGAGAAATAATGGGATTTTTTTTGTTGATTTAGGGATTTTGTTGTTGTTTTGCGTGTGAATTTTGTTCTCTCGATTCATTACCAAGAGGGCAGGTAGTCACAAAATGAAGCTGCCCTCATGTCTTGCTCTTCTACCCATGCCCACTTGCCTTCTGCTTTCTGCTCTAGGTTGCAGTAGTTCGAGGCTTTTGCCAGCACTTGAATGTCTAACCTCCAGAACTGTGAGCTAAAATAATTTTTTCCTTATAAATTACCCAGTCTCAGGTATTGAGTAACAGGCACAGAAAACAGAAAATACTAAGAAAAGCCTTACCAATAATTTCCTGCTTTCTCTGCACTGATTTCTCCTCTTTTGTTGTCTAAAGCTTCTCTCCAGTTTTTTCCTGTCCTCCCATTTCTTATTATTCAACTTAGATTTCAAATTTAATAAGTATAATTTCTCTCTTCTACACACCTTCATCTCCTTTGTTCTTTATTGACTTTATCCTACAAAACCCTAGTTTATTGTACTCACCTGCACTGAAACAGTAAGACTTCGCTACTCAAAACTTTTACTGTCTTTCCTGCTTTCTTATTCTACTCTCCAACGCAACAATTTCACCCCATGGCATAGACTGAGAGTCATGCAATATATCTGTAACTCTTCTAAACTTCCAACTCACGTAACTTATGTTATTGTGAGTGTAATCATAGAAAAATACTTTAAATACGTATTCTTTCCTTAAACCTTCAATACCCTCTTCTTACTCTTCATTTTTAATCGATAATCTTTCTTCTCGTTTCACTGAGAACATAGCAGCAATCAGCACAGAACTTCCACACACACCTAACACCAGATCTATCAGATCTGCTCTTGTCTGTGCATTCATCCTCTGCCTGTCCTTCCTGCAGGGTGCATGAGCCGGGCTGCTCCACCCCTCTCTCACATGCACTTGCGTATTACCTTCTCTCCCATTCAAGGACTTTTGTCCTCTTTGTCCTTCCCTCTCTTCATCAGCAACTTTTG
Source organism: Hydrochoerus hydrochaeris (assembly GCA_004027455.1). Lineage (NCBI taxonomy): Eukaryota > Metazoa > Chordata > Mammalia > Rodentia > Hydrochaeridae > Hydrochoerus > Hydrochoerus hydrochaeris. Next base: position 72,933 of record PVLA01002150.1, read on the forward strand.
TTGTCCTAAAAGATCTCTCCAAACAATGCAAAATATTTCACTTTTCTCTGGTTTTAAAACTGAACCCAGATCCCCATCATCCTCCTCCGTCTCCCCTACCATTGCTCCTTCTTCCTTTGCAACACAAGCCCTTACTCAGCAAATGTCTCTTGTCAAAGTCACCATTTCCTCTGCACCCATTCTTTTGTGAACATAATTCCATCAGCTCTAACCTCCATCATAAAAATATTCTAGTCAAGGTCATCATGACCTCTACTTTCCCAAACCCAAAGGTTTACTCTCAGACCTCTTGTTACCTGATACCCGAGCAGCATTCAGCATAGAGGAGAAACACCTCTGTCTTCAACCTTCACTTGGTTTGGGGGACAATACTCTTTCCTGACTTTCTTTCTGCTTCACAGGTTGCTCTTTCTCAGTCTCTGTTGTGGCTCTTCCTCGTTTTCCTGAACTCTAAGTGATTGTGCGCCCTTGGCCTCAGGCCCAGGACCTCTTCTAATTTCATCCAGTCTGGAGCTTCGATTGCCATCTGTATGCTGATTGCTTTTCATTTTATATTTGTGGATCTGACCTCTTCCTTGAACTCCAGACCTGTATTTCCAACTGTCTATTCAACATCCCCAATTGAATGAGTAATAAGCGTTTCAAACTCAACATGGCCCAAATCAAATCCTTGAAAATACTAGGCTTATCATGCAAGCAGGAAAAGTCAGGCTGGCCTCAGATGGGCATGTCCACACTGACACTGAGTGCTATCTGCCAAGCAGGACCATCCTAACAAATGGCTCCTCAGTTCTTCTAGCTGCCCTGCTCCACATACTTTGGAGTTTCTTGACTCCTCCTTCTGCTTTTATTCTTATCCTGTCTGTCACCTCTACCACCATAAACCATCAGCAGACTTTGTCAACTGTACCTTAAAAATGATATCAGAAACTTACTTTTCTACCTCTACAATTACTACCTGTGTCCAAGCTGCAGTTACCCCTTGGTGGGACAACTACAAGGGTCTCCACAGCTACTTCATTCCCCAGCTCTCTCCTTGATGCCAAATGTGACCACTGTGCCCATCTCCCACCCTCCCCCAGCCACACACTACCCCCTTGCAGTGCCCCCCAGTATGTCAAAGAGGTCCCTCTTCTGGAGCCTCTCCCCATACAGTTTCTGATGCTTGAAACACCCTCACCCCTGAAACTCGCATTTCTCTCTCTCCACTCCAGTTGGGTACCTGCTTAGAAGACACCTTCCTAGAGCCTTCCCTGCCTGTCCTATCTAAAACAGCAAGCCCGCTCTGCCACCTCATCATTCTCTAGCACTTACATTGTTATATGTTTCTCTATAGCATCTACCACCACCTGATACTACACTGTTTATGTGTTTATTTCTTTGTTTCATTTCATTTGTGCCTGTTTGCATTGCAAATGTAAACTCCACCAAATCAGGGGCTTTTCCTGCTTAAATCCAGCACCCAGAACTGCCTTACAATGGCAGCATCAAACCTCTTCATTAGTCCATTTATTCTTTAAGTTTCATAAAGCAGAATTAAGTGTCAACAATGGTAATAGGACAGGATGAGAACCTTCTGATGATCGGCCTCTTACAAGAAGGGAGCTCTCTACTTCAGATGCAGAAGTTTGGGTCTGTACTCCCGGCTACTCTACTACAACTTAGTGAAATAGCGTCATACAAGAGACAAAGAGGGAGAAGAAAAAGACCTTCTCACTAGGGATGGGGAAGAGGTGGTTGTGCTGTCATGTACTGGGATCTAGAGTACACGTGCTGACCTTACTGGTCTGTGAGATAAGACACATCTTCCCTCAGATACCACCATTCCCATTCTTCTTGCCAAGTTTTAACCGAGTTACTTGAATAAATATTTCCTCATATTTTTACAGTGGCCTTTGAGTCATTTCTAAAGATTGATTGTGTTTTGGAATAATTTTCACCAATTTTGCTGGGAGGCAGTTATGCTGGAAGTAACACTTCCATTCCACACAGGTCATCTCATCTAGCTCCCATTCTGCTAGGCTATCAGCCTGGCTAATTTTTAAATTTTATACCTAAGGAAGAAAGAAGGAGGGAAAAGGAAAAAGACATCAATTTGTATAAATATACATAAGATAGCTAAGATGACTATACACTAACTCTACTCATTCTCAGAAAACAACAGTTAATACGCTTATGATTAGATCACTTTTGCATGTCAGTATCTGCTAATCTAAGCAACTCTTTTGAAGGTAATAATATGCAATATTACACCCGCTGTTAAATTCCTATCATCTTGTTTGAAAACTTATACTGTTGTTGTTTTGGGTTTGTTGTTGTTGTTTGTTTGCTTGTTTTACTTTTTATTTTCTTTTCTGTCTTGTTTTTCTCTAAAATAAAATAAATTTTATACCTAAAATAGAGGGTTGAGTTGATCATGGTCCTCAGTACGGGGTGTGTGCTCATATTATCCTCTGTGCTGGGCACCTCTCTTGTAATGTTTTTTAAAATTTCTCCCTCTTTATTTCAATTCTTCTCTCTCATTCCAGATCCAAACCCCCAGGCAGCCAGACCACTGTGTTTATTTAATACCTTTTTGTTCTTTGTGTCATTTAAAAGGCATACCCTCTCCATATCATCTTTTTCTTTCTTTTCTCCCTGAGCACTGTTTTTAGGACCTATCAAAACTACATTCAAGCTCCTGCTTTTAATGCCCCGTGGTGCTCTGTGACATGCACTCAGTCCATCCCATTTGCCCCCACAGCCCGCCATGGACACCCAGCAGCCCCTCAGCTCCCTTCACACAAAGAGCACTTTTCTTCTCATGGATCTGTGTGAGCTATGTCTTAGCTCTGTCTCAGAAGTGGCATTGCTGCACAAAGTGCGCTTGTGGGTCATTTTTCTAAGTGTGTGAGGACTGCGCTTCAGAATGCCCTCCAGCCCAGCACCAGGGCTCTGGCAGCCTCATCTTCCCACCAACGCTCAGTAGTAACCTAATCTCGCCAGTCTAATGGGTATAAAGCAATGTGTCATTGTTGTTTTATTTGTTGTTTTGCATTTCTTTGATCTCTAATTAATTTCAGCTTCTCTTCACACGCTTAATAACCCCTACGGCTTCTTCCTTTCTAAATTGTGCATATCTTTATAAGCGAAGATTTTGGTTCGTGTGTAATATGTGTTTGCTACCATGTTAAGTGAGTGATATATCATTCAGTTCACGTAATGACCCTGTGATACAAGTAGACATTCTTTTCCCATAACTAAAACCATGGTTTAAAAAATTTTAATAACTCTCTCGGTGTCATGTACATTTAATCTGATGCAGATTGGTGATTCAAACCCATCTTTCTGGCTCTAACTCTTCTTCCCAGTCATAATATTGCAGTTTCTCACTGGTCATCTGTCCAACAGAGACTTCTCATATTGATGCATATTGGGCAGGACACTTGGAGTCTGTCTTAGGGGGTTTTAATGCATTAATTTCTTTAACAAGTATTTGTCAAGCATCACATTAGATGCAGAGGATAGAGAAATAAATTAAGCAGAAAAGTCCTTCTCTTGTAGAGCTTAGAGTCTAATAGGGAAGATAAATATTAAACAAATATATAATCATTTATGCATTATAATTATGAAAAGAGTTATTAAGAGGTACAGGCAGACTTAATCAGTCAATCTTTTCTGAAAGCTAAGCTGAGATCAAAACAAGAGAAAAAGTGGCATAGTCAGAATGCATGAGGAGTCAGAAGCCCCAGGGCCAATGAAGCCATCAGGGACAGAGAAAGAAACATGGAAAAGAGGGCAGAGAGGCTGACGAGGCGGGAGCAAGCACGACTCGAGATCACTGCTGCCAACGGTGTTCACAGACGCAACCACTGCGGAGAACAATTTGGCACTACCTAGTAAAGCAGGAAGCATATTTCCCGTTGCATAACAATTCATTTGCTACCTGCAAACTCTAAAGATACTATCACGGATACATGCAGGGGTGTTCACCGCAGCACAATTTCTTACAGCAAAACATTAAGGAAAAATATGGATGCCCATCAATAGAAGAATTAATAAATAAGTTATGGGATGATCACAGACAATAAAATACAGTACGATAGTTAAAGGGATAAGATACATATATGCATATTGACTCAAAACTATTCAAAGGGTATAAGGTAGCTATTCAAGGGGTGACCAAAATATGGAGTGAATGTTTACATTTTTAAAAATTCATTATAGTAAAAGACACAAACCCCATTAAAAAATCCCCCCTCACTTTGAACATACTTATCCCATTTTCTTGCCACTTTAGAAAGCAGTTCTGGAAGTCCCATTTTTGGTGGTCTTTGTAAGGTATGATCAGAATTGTAGTGAATACTGCATCCAAGCACCAGAAGAATGGCAGATTCATAAAATTCCAGTGTGGTCTTACACACCTTATTCACTAGATACAGCACCAGGTAACAGCTGGCTCTTCCTCAAACGCAAAATGACCATACAAGGTAATTGTTTTGAATTAATACAGGACACCAGGGGAGCCATGACAGAACAACTAAAGACACTCCCAAAAGAGAATATCCCAATGGCAATGTGTCTTTTATTGCAATAATTTTTAAAATTTAAGCATTTGCAGTATTTGTGCCTCAAACTTCATATACAATGTAAAAGATTTATACAGATGTTAAAAACTCAAAGCATCCTTATTTGTTTTTCATAGATATATTTTCCAGTAGAAAAATTATAAAAACAGCAGGCCAGGGATTTAGCTCAGCAGCATAAGCACCTGCCTTGCAAGCACTCAGTTGTGAGTTCGATTGCCAATAACCTCCCCGCCAAAAAAGAAAAATTACAAAAACAAAGACTGAGAAGAATACACAGCAAGTTCACAAAAGAAGTTTTCTCTAAAAGTGGAGATCAAATGTTGAACAAGAGGTGAGGAAAAAGAAAGTTTAGTTCGATCTGTATTATTCTGTTTCTTTATAAAATGAGCATGAGACAAAAGATACAAGTGTTTCCATTTTTAAATTCTGGATAGTGGGTACATGGATGTTGGTTAGTTTTATATTTTGGGGTATTGACTTTTTAATATTTAAAGGAAAAACAATGTAAACAAAAACAAATAACCTAATCTTTACTTAGTTCATTAAATAGTATAATATTCAAAGTGTTAAAGGTCATGTTGCAGAAAGTACAAGATATCTTTTTCCAGTAGTGTTTCTCTCCCTTCTCTCTGCTTCCTGGCCACCATGATGTGAGCAGCTTACCCACCTGGCAGACCCCTCCACCATGCCATTTCTGCATTAAACCTGCCAATAATGAACTGAAACTTCCGAAACTATAAACCATAATAAATGTCTCCTTTAAATTGTGAATGTTGGGTATTTTGTAGAGCAATAAAGAACATAACTAGGACAGATTCACACATATAGGCAAGAACTTGACCACTGACATCCCCTGTCCATGTGCTGGGAGTTTAATCTTCAATACAACTGTGTTGAGAGGTAAGACCTTTAAGAGGTAATTGGGTCTCAGGGGCTCTGCCTGCAAGAATAGATTGATTTTGAGAGTGGAGTGGTTGTTGAAAGAGGAATTCCTGATAAAAGGATGAGTTCAGCTCCCTTGTGTCTCTCTCCCACACTCTCTCACCACATGGTGGCTTCTGCCATGTTGTGACACAGAATGAAGACCCCCACCAGCTGCAAGCCTCTGTCTGATCTTACAGTTCCCGGTTTCCAGAACCATGAGTCAAATACACTCTTCTTGTTTATAAATTACCCTGTCTGTGGAATTCTGTTGCAACAACAAAACAGACTAAAATACCTTTTATAATAGACAAGAAATTCAACAAGGAAAGCAATCCTTGATATTTAGTAGGAGGTGTTGAGAAGATGATATTCAAGCTACCTCAATGACTGTAGTTTACTGTGCCAGGAGAAAGCAACGAAATAAAGTTCATAGGACATCTGCATACCGTACAACTGTAGTCACAGGGTCCCTCTCTAGAACTGGCGTTTTTACTCCTGTTCTATTCACCCCACCACTGTTAGCACAGTTAAAACCCATCATCCCTCTACTACAGTTAGATCACAAAAGAAATAAAATAAAAAATAAAATAGAACAATGGTGAGAACTATTTGTAGCCTCAAGAAATTTTATTGATCATTATCACATGATCACTGTCCCTGGAAGGGCTGGCCAGTAACTGATCCAAGTTGGACACAGAAAGGAAACGCTAGAAATGATTTTTAAGAAGTGGGTTACTGGGCAGAGTCCGCGTTTAGGTAATTTCCCTAAATACATGTGGGCCGTTCTCCACAGTCATTTGTGTCCCTCCTGCCATGCACAAGGGTTCTGGTAGCCCGATCTTCCCACCAACACTTGATATGATCCCATCCCCACCTGGAACATCTTTGCAGTTTCTTTAGTCTCCTTCCAGCGCAGTGCACTTCCTCCCATAATATGGTACCTGCTGTTGCCCCCTATGTTTGGTCCATTTTTGATGTGTCAGGGTCGGAAATGCCCTCTGAAGACCTCAATTTATTTAACATTTATCTAGACCTGCACTTGAATTTCTATTGGAAGAATTCAAGAAGTCATGTATATTCTAATACAATTAGCTAGGGATAAAAAGAAGAAAAAAACAATTATCGCATACGTGGTCATTCATAGCTATTTCATTCTGAGAAGATAAATTGAGTGAGTGGAAGAAAATTGAGGTGATGAAAACTGGGTCCAGCAATTCAATTTCTGCCCACAGACTCTGAAGACACTGCCACATGCAAGGTGATGGCTGTCCTCCAATAGTCTCGCAACTAAGTCAGGAAGAGATATTGAACAATTTTGATGTTTTGGGACAATTTGTATGGTACAAAGATTATGCATTCCTTCAAAACTGAATATTTCCACTGATAAAGTCCTCAGTTTGAGAACCTTTTTATTGGTCAACTTGTCAAAAAATTGAAATACACTCAACAACTGCAGAATGTATATTTCTCTCAGAAACAAAACAGGATTCTCCAGGATAAATCATACTTTAGGTCATAAAACAATCTTACCAAATTCAGGAAGGTTGAAATCATGTCAAGTATCTCTTCTAACCATAGTGGTGTGAAACAAGAAATCAATTAATAGGAGAAAATTAGGAAATTCACGGAGACATGAAAATCATATAATACACTCTTAACAACCGATGAGCCAAAGTAGAAATCAAAAGGGAAATCAGCTGGTGTGGTGATGCACACCAAACCCAGCACCTCAATAATGTAGTGAGATACTTGTTTCTAAATTTAAAACAAACAGACAAAAAACCATTTAAAGGAGGCGATAAGGTTCAGTGTGAGGGCCCTGACTTCAACCCCTAAAATGAAGAGAAGGAAGTAGAGAAGGAAAAGGAGAAATAAAGGACTTCAAAGCAAGCAAAATTGGACACAATATTTCAAAATTATAGAATGGCACAATTGAGATTTAGGAGGAAAGTTTATAGCTATTGGTATACATGTCAACACTGATTTCAAGAAGATTTGAAATGAACGATCTCACTTATACCTCACAGAAACTAAAGAAGATCAAACTAAGTCCAAACATAGCAGAAGGAAGGAAATAACATAGAGTAGAGCAGAAATAAATGTAATAAAGAATAGGAAATTAGGTAAGATCAACAAAACTGAATTCTTAAAAAACAAAAAAAACATAAACACACTTATAAACTTTTAGTTGGACTGGCCAAGAAAAAAGAGAGCTGATGCAGATACAATTATAAATGATGGAGGAAATATTGTAACTATAACACAGAAGAATGAAGGATCCGAAAAGACTGCTAAAATCAATGATTAGCCAGCAATTATATACCAACAAATTGGATAACTTCAATGAAATGGGTAAATTTCTAGAATCACCCAGAATACTAACACTGAATCATAAAGAGATGGAAAATCTGAACAGATCTGTAATGAGGAAGGAGACTGACTTAATAATCAGAAACCTCTCACTAAAGAGAAGCTTAAGATGAGACAGATTCACTTGTTAATTCAGCCACTCAAAGAAGAATTAATGCAACATCTTCTCAAACTCTCTCAAAAATTGAAGAGGAGAGAATACTTCTAAACTTATTTTTCAAAGTTTATCATTACACTGGTACCAATAACAGATAAGAATACTACAAGAAAAGAAAATTACAGGTTCACGTCTCTGATGAGCATAGGTAAGAAAGTTTTCAACAAAATGTCAGTGTATAAGAGCTGGGCCAGTAACTTAGACTGGGCATATTTGTGCCCTTCCACAAAGCCAGAATATATTTTATGACAAATAAATGCACAAGCTACACTAAAGTCATCAGCTTTATCAGGCCAAATGATCCAGGTTTTCTTGGTAGCTAGTAGGCCAGACAACCAAGGTTCTTCCATTCTAATCTTAGTTACTTACATCTATAACACATAAGTCTCACATCACACACCACACAGTAGCATATGGAAGGTCCTGGGTGGCTAAGAAAGATTTTAACAGTGGTTGCAAAATAAGAAGAGGCAGGACTGAGAGCTAAGGCATTCTGAGGAGATGCAAAGAGCTGAGGCTAGCTAACAAGAACAGGCAGAGTTTCTCCAAGGAGGGGAAAAGATTTGTTGCGAGTTCAGAGTTGGTTCAAAGCCTAAGTCTGAACAGCAGATGGTTTGAGTGGACCTGGGCAAACACAGAGATGGAGCTGAGCTGAAGTTAGAGGCAGAGTGCCAGAGATCTTGGCTATCCCCCTCGTGGTGTGTTCCCCAGGCAACTGGTGAGAGGACAGCTTTCTGTGGCTTGCCACACTGTAATGTTGGTTGTCCCTCCTCGTACATGCCTCAGAGGAGGGGCTTATATCACTTCTTGGTCTGGTGTATCCAACGGGCTCACAGGTCTGTTTCTTTTCTTATGAACACTGGATATGCCATGTGTCCTCGATTTAATTTAATAGGTTTTCAGAAGACAATTTTTTACTAGCGAGAATAATTCATAAGCTTATGCCTTATGATTGTGCCATGCAGCTGGGAGTAGATTTCTGCTGAAAGTTTGGTATATCCAACATCTGGTGGTTATCTGTTTTGCACATACAAGTTACCAAATCATGCTGCCCAAGTATTTGTACTCAAAATGAAGCAAACTTCTTTTATAAAAAGGAGTAACTCAGAGCAAATCATGGACTGAAAGCTACTATTTTTACTATTCTATACATCATGGAGTAACTAACAGCATAGCACAACTAACAAACTGAATTCAGCAGCACAGTGAAAGAATCATTCACCATGATCAAGTAGGATTTCTCTCTGAGAGCCAAGAGAATGGCTCAGTATAAGTAAATCAATTAATGTAATACACTATATAAACAAAATAAAAGGATTAAAGTCACATGATCATCTCAATAGATGCAGTAAAATACCTGCAAATTTTTATTACCCTTTCATGACAGAAACTCTTAACAAATTGGTTACAGGAAAATATCCTAATATAATACAGTAAAGCCCATACACAACAAGCCCACTGCACATTACACTCAATAGCGGAAAGATAAAATTCTTCCTCTAAGATCATAAACAAGGCAAAGGTGTCCACTGTCACCACTTCTTTTCAACACAGTGCCAGGCACCCCAGCCAGAAAAACAAAACAAGAAAAGAAAATAAAAGCATTAACATCTGAAAGGAAGAAATAAAACTCTCCATTTGCAGATGACTTGCTCTCATACACAAAAACCCTAAAGACAAAAAATCTGCTGCTAAACTAATTTTGTAAAGTTGTAGGATACAAAAATCAAAATATGAATATAATCTGTGTTTCCATACACTAACAACAAACTATCTGGAAAAAAAAAGATTAAGGAAATAATCCCATTTATAACTTCATTTGAAAGACTAGGTGCCATGCATGGGCCACTGCCACCTGGGGGACAGCCAGACCCGAGCTTTTTCCCATGAGAGAACAAGAAGTCACCAAGAAGCAAGCCCTCCCTGCAAAGCAGCATGATGCACAGGCCACTGCCACCTGGGGACAGCCAGATCCCAGCCCCTTCCAGCACATAGGTGTGGAAACAAAAAAAGCCAATCCCTTCCCCAGTGTAAGCAACCTGCTGATCCAGAGAAACACAGGCTGCATAAATAGCTATGGAGGTGAAGTGCAATTAGATGCCTGTGGTGCTCTGGTGATTCCCTGACATTGCAGGGCTAGGGCCAGTAGTCTGAAGATAGGTTCAGAGGATTTCAGTAAGCAGTATGACATCTAGTGGGAATCCCCTTGTGAAGGTGATAGCCATTGCTAATTCCCTATTATTTTGTTTTGAAGTCCTGTATCCTTTTCATTTTTTTGTTGGATTGGGTTTTATTCTATTCTGTTTTGTTTGATTTTATTATATCCAATGGCATGGGCAGCTGCTTCAAAGATAACACAATATATTACGATAGCCATTTTGGATTCACTGTTGTCTTGTTATGAAGTCCTTTACTGCATTCATTGTTTTGTGTTTATTGGTTCTCCTCTGTTCTGTTTTGTTTGATTTCTACTATGTCTGAAGGTATCTTCAGCTGATTTGAAGACAAGAAGCATTATGGCAACCATTGTTGACTGCATTGTTTTGAAGTCCTGTGTCACACTGGTTTGTTATGATTAGCTATGTTCTGTTTTATTTTGCTTGTTTTTATTCTCTTTAAAATAAAAAAGAAATACTATAATACTGTACTTATGAATAGACTTATCCAAGGGTGAAAAGTCTGTACACTAAATACTATGAGACTGAGAAAAAAATTGAGGACACAGATAAATGGGAAGATATTATTCTGTGCCTATGGATTGGAAGAATTAATGTTATTAAAATGTCTACACTAATCAAAAAAATTCTACAGATTCAACATAATCCCATTTAAAATTCCAATGGCATTTTTCACAAAAGTATTTTAAAATTCTAAAATTTATATGGAATTACAAAGACCAAAGCTGGAAACATCATACTTCCTGGTTTCAAACTATATTACAAAGCCATAGTAATGAAAACAAACTGGTACCAACCTTTAAAAAAAGGACATAGGCTGGGAGTGGTGGCTCAGGCCTGTGATCCCAGTACTTGGGAGGCTGAGGCAGGAGGATTGTTGCAAGTTTAAGACCAGCCTGGGCTACAAAGTAAGCCCAAGGCTAGTTTGAATTGCACAGCAAGACCCTGTCTCAAAAAGACAAAAAATAAACAAGTAAAAAATTTAAAAAGGACATATAGACCAATAAAATTGAGTAAAGAGCCCCAAAATAAGTCCATACATATGTGGTCAATTGTATTTGACAAGAGTACTAAGAATTCTCAATGCAAAAAGGGTAATCTCCTAAACAACTGGATATCTATCAACAAAAGAATGAACCCCCATCTTATACCACTTATAAAATTAATTCGAAAGGATTAAAGACTTATATGAGAGATTTGAGATCACAAAATCCCTAGAAGAAAGGTTAAGTGGAAAGCTCTTTGGCTCTGGTCCCAGCAGTGACTCTTTTAATATGATACCAAAAACCCAAGGAATAGAAGTGAAAATAAGCAAGTGGGACTGCATTAAACTAAAAAGTCCCTGTACTGCAAAGGAAACAGCCAACCAAATGAAAAGGCAATCTAGAGAATGAGAATAAGTATTTGCAAAATATATTTCTGATAGGGGGTTAATATTCAAAATGTGTAAGGAACTTGTTCAAGTAAATAGCAAAAATAAATAATCCAATTTTTAAATGGACTAATGATGTGAATATTTTTTTCAAAGAAGATATACAAATATCCAACAGTTATGAAAAGATGCTTAGTATCACTGATGAGGGAAATTCAAAACCATGGTAAGATAACATCTGTACTTCTTAAGGTGTCTATTATCAAAAAGATAAAAGATAGCAAGTGTTGGTGAAGATGGTGAGGAATGGGTGTTATATTCCTGCTTAGAATACAAATTAATATAACCATCGTGAAAAGATTATAGAAGTCCCTCAAAAAGTGATCCAGCAGTTTGGTTATATACCTATGTCTGGGTATATATGCAAAGGAAATGAACTCAGTATCTGATTGGTATATTGATACTCTGTGTTCATTGCAGCATTGGTCACTTCAGCCAAGACACGCAAACTAAGGCTCTGCTGAGGGATGAATGGATAAAGAAAACGTGCTGCATACACAGTGGAATACTATTAGGCTTTCAAAGAAAGAAAATCTTGCCATTCATGACATCATGAATGAATTTCTCTCATACCGAAGGCAGTCAGGATTTCTAAACCCAGTAACCTAAACTCCTAGAGCACTCTCCTTCCATTTATCACATCCTGTACTATCTTCATTCTTTCCCATCACAAAAAGCTTTTCCCCTGAAAATGAGGCTATCAGCAGTTTCCAGGCTCCTGTCACCCTAGATTTACTGCCACGGAGGAAGTACCCCCCCCCCAACCAGCTCTGGTATGAAGAGAGAGCTCTGAATAGTCTGATTTAGACCATGTGTCCAGCTTCTGCTGAGTCACTCTGTATAGGGTGGACACAGGGACTTGGACCAAGAGTCTGCCTTTTGCTAGCTCATGCAAAAAGATGACCACTCCCTCTAAAGCTCCAGGTTGTAGGATCAGGGAGATACAGCTGACGAAAAGAAAGGACACCTTTCTGGTCAGGGAAGTACAAGGAGGCAAAGCAATGATTCTTACTTACCCAGAGACATTAATTTGCAAAAGATTGATTTGTGGAGGGGAAGGCTGCTTTAAGTTTGAGCACTTGCCAAGTACTTAGTCCAGGATACCCCTTCACAGGCCCATAAGAAAGCATAGAGCAGCCTCACACTGCCAGTTCAATCGCCCTTTATCTAATCACATTGCTTATCTTTTGTTGGATATTTTCATTTCTGCAGTTCCAAGCCAGTGTCTACAGTCTACAGTTCCGCCTTACTCCTCTAGTAATGTTCTCAGGCTATCTGTTTAGGAGCCCCAATTGCCGGCCCTGTCCCCACCCCTCCTGAAAGCTTCCAGCTCTGTGGTGTGTTCTTGGCAGCGCCTTCACCCGTGTATTCTGGTCCATGCTCCCCCGAAGATGCGACGCAAGTCTCTACAGAAGTCAGTAGTGCCCTTGTGCAGGAATTTCCTCTCTAGTTTTCTGCTCTTAAACTCTGTTTAGCTGTCTCTGCCTCTCCAGAGTCTGAGCTTTCTCTCTCCCCTCAAATTCAGAAGTCACAGTGGGGTTAGGTCTCTACTCCGGAGGAAGCTGGAACAATTCTAGGACTCACTTCTGGGTGTGGGTGTGGGTGTGTGTGTGTGGGTGTGTGTGTGTGTGTGTGTTTCTCATCTCTCAAAGAAAACTGTCTTTCATTATCTGATGTATAAATTATTATTTCATATAATTTTAAAAATTATTATTTCATATAAAAATTATTATTTCATATAATTAACTATCTTAAAAATTATTATTTCATATAATTAGCTATTGTAAAATTTTATTTTAGATGAGAGGATAAATCCAATCTTTGTTTCTCCATTTTGACTGTAACTGAAATTCCATAACCACAGGGTAATTGTTTAAAAAAAAATCCTCATATCTCCTCCTTCCTAGGTCTCTTGAGCTTTTCATCAAAAGTGCAAAGAAAGTAGAGTTGTTGTTGTTGTTGTTGTTTAAATTGCCCTTTATTGCTGGTTGGCTCAAACCATGAATTATATTTTTGCTAAGCAGAAGAAAATTTCTTTTCAACTGACCACTTCCTGCCTTTTCCTTGCTCTCCTTTCCCTCACTCCTCATTAATACTCTCAAATAAGCAGTGTTTGCAGGTACTGTATGTGTTACCTACTTTAATCCAGTCTAGTTCAAAGGATGAACTATAGATTGTTTTCTTTAAAAAGCCTAGCGCTGCCAAAAATGTCTGTTTTTATCAGAATAAAAATAAAATGCTTTATACAGCCTCAAGCTGTGGGAAAATGGCCATTATTTACTGTGCAAATTGTAATTGTGAGGACCAGTATTACTTTAATGGCAAGGAAAAAGTGACTCGTGGGTAGGAGTGAGTGCTGGAACTATTTTCCTTCTTGAATTCTTTCTTCCTTCCTCCTTCTGTATATGCTTCAACAGAGCCAAGCTAAAACTTTGTCTTAAATAGGACCTGTGTTTGAATATGCAAGAAATTGTACTAAAAATTGACACATACATCATTAACTACTTACCTTGCAATAAAATCAATTTCTTTAAAGCACCTCATAAGCTAGATTTTAAAACAGTTTTCAAATTTTCAATAATTTGGACTATACTTTGAATTAAGGGCCTGCTTTCCTGTGTAGATAAGAATGATTTGTAATTAGCACATCAATTATTTGTATGTAAATGACTATTTCTAAAGTAACAGCAAATGGTTCGTTAACTTAAACGGTCACCTCATAAATTTGTTTTAACCTTCTTGTTACTTTTTTTAATAGTACTTTAAAAAGTAAATTTCAGCTTAGGCCACTGATGAATTATCATAAATTCTAAGTGAGGAAAGTCCAAATTAATGAGGCTTCGCTATAAATTCAAGCCAGGGTATAGGGTCTGACTGTCCCAAGAGAGAGCAGATGTGCAGTTGACAGTTGGGCCCCAGAGAAACCGTATTTATTGAGGGCTTACATGTGCCAGGCCCTCAGCTCAGTGCTTTACATGCATGATCTCATTTAATGTCCCCAACAACAGAATGATTTAGTTGATGCTACCCATTGGGGACCATAACACAAAAGCTCAAAGTGGCTGGATAATCCAACCAAAGCACAGTTGTAAAAAGTAGCCATCCATAGATCTAAACCCAGGTCTGCCTAGTGACAAGGTTCTTGCCGTTTACGATGGGACCATAGCGTGTCCGGCCACCCAGAACTGCCCTGGGCGTCTCTCCGCATACTCTCCCTCCTTGCCAGCCTTCTCTGGCTCTAAGTCCATCACACACACACACACACACACACACACACACACACACACACACGGCCTCTTGGGCCTTCCTCTCTCTTGGGACTTTTTCAAACTCATTGCCAAAATGGAAAGTCTCAATCAGCTCAGGTTATTGGTTGTCGAAGGCTGTGGAAAGCGTTATGTCTTTTGTGAAAATGACAGTTAAGATTCTAAATAACAGCAATGTAGGATATTGGAGACAGCTTGAAAAGGGATTTTGAACACTGATTTATAGCCAACTTTTGAAATGAAATTTAATAAATCTAAGAAGATATATGAGCCTTCCAGGGTTTATTATATGAATTGTTTGTAACTGGTTTTCTCTTTTTTTTTTCAAGGAGTCTCATATCAATTTCTTCTATATATTCCACGTATTTTTAGAAAATGAGCCCTGGAAGGAGAATTCCTCACTAGCTGCCATTGTCTTCCTTGCCTCTGGATAAATGCTGATCATTTCACATCAGGCAGGGGAAAGAGAGAGGTGCAGTGGGGTTTGTGAGACCCTAGTCTTTCTTTCCTCCATGTGTAACTCTGGGGACATCACATACCTCTTTTCAATAAACCTGTCCTCGTCTTTTATTCCCCCATCCCACTCTCCTTCAACTCTAATCAGCAAAGCTCAGAAAGACCTAGGCAATGAACCAAAACCCCCAAAATACTGCAGAAAACTAAGACCTAGTCCAAGGTTCAGCAAACTCTGTGCTTTTTCTAACCATACTCAGATCTTGTTTGGTAGCACTAGGGATTAAACTCAAGGCCTCTGCATTGTGTCATATCCCAGAGTTTTTCTATTTTTTATTTTGACAGAGGGTCTCACCAAGTCAATAAGCTGCATTAGGGCCTGGTTAGAAAGCAACCCAAATGAAGCAATTACCAGCAACAAAGCATTTTGCTGCCAAAGGGACAAAAATGTGGTCAGCTTTTAGCTTATTCTTAGCAACTGTAAATACTGAAGTTATCTAGATGGATTTCCTGTGTGGAAAACACTGCTAACTCAGGAAATAAGGACCTTGGCCTGTTATTATGTATAAAAATGATAGAAAGTTCTCAGATATCCAAGGGCTTATAATTATATATAATGAAGCAATAATTGTAAGTGCCCTATTTGTAATTTCAGCATTATATAATTAGTTTGACTTCTTAAAGGTATAGCTATATAAAGTACTTAAAAAGACATTTTACATATTTCCAAGCTATAAAAATTAACTATTATTATTGACAAAATTATCACATTCCTCATTGGGAAAATTACTTGAAAATGTATTCCATTTGCTTAAAATGAAACAAAAGTACAAATTCAGGAATAAGGAAGTCATTACATAAAAAACTATATAAGTATCAAAACTTTAAGCATAATTAAAAGCTAAATCTTTGGTGATTCAAATCCATGACAAAGTTAAATTATGATTGATGTTTATCATTATTCAGAATAATACAAATTTATTTCAATTTGCTTCCCAAAAACTAACTGACAAATAAATTGTACAGTCATTGTGTTAGACAGTTTTCTACTGCTGTGACAAATTACCTGAAAAAATCAACTTAAAGAGAAATTTGAATTGACTCACAGTTTCGGTTTTAGAGGTTTTGGTCCATGGTTAGCTGGTTCCATTGTTTCTGGACCTGCCATGAGGCAGAGGCATCACGGCAGAAAGTCACAGCAGAGCAAAGCTGCTCACCTCATTGCAGCCAGGAGGAGAAAGAGAGAGATGGGGGTGGGGGCACACACAGGAAGGAGGAGGAGGAGGAAGGTACAGAGAGAAGATATAGCGGAGAAGGAAGAGGAGTAAAAGGAGGAAAGATGAAGGAAGGAGAAAAACAGAGGTAGAATTGGAGAGGAAGTGACCTATTTCCTCCAACCAGGCCCAACCTCCAAGAGTTTCCTCCTCCCCACTCCAGCTGTGGATCAACCCTTGAACTCACGAGACTCTGGGGGATGGCAAGATTAAGACTATAACAATATTTAAGGTGTATGTCGTTATGATTTGATATGTGTATACACTGTGAAATAATTACCACAATCAAGTTAGTTAACACATCTACAATCTCAATTATTCATTTATTTGTTCTTGTGATGAGAACACCTAGGATCTATTATCTTGGCAAATTTCAAGTGCACATTATAGCATTATTAACTGTAATTACGACAGTGTACATTAAACCCTAGAAATTATGCATGTTATAAATGGAAATTTAAACTCTTTAACCAGCATTGCCCCATCTCTCCTGCCCCTCAGTCTCCGGCACCTACTATTCTACCATCTCTCCACTTTTTTAGGTTTTCCATATAAATAGTAAGATTATATAGCTCTTTTCTTTCTTTCTTTAGCTTATATCATTAAGCATAATGCTAGTAAGTTCCTTCTTTCACCTAAACTAATTCAAGATGCTTGTTTGTTTTCATCTACCCTAAAAGAAGACCCAAGGACTGCCCTATAATTTTGTATCTCTGGAACAAGAAAGAATACACTGATCCTTGCTACCTATGGTACTGTTTCAGACATTTGAGAGGAGGCATTATATTCTTCCTAAGTTACATTCACTCTCTTTCAGGAAAAATGTCAAGTGCTTTCAGTTATTCCGAGTGTGCTGTGATTTCCAGGTCCCTCCCCAAGCTGGCCATGTTGGCCAGACTATTCTGTTTGTGATCTTGAAAGGTGTAGAGCCAACAAGAAAGATCCTCCAAGCTGCTCTGTCAATGATTGCCCCACAACCGAGGCATAAATTCTTCTATTAGGACAGCCTGTCACAAAACCAATATTTTAAAGTACATTTGTTATTCTTGGCAAAACTTGGCTTAGTGATGTTTCTGAATCCCCAGTTTTTCCTGAGTTGCTGAAAGGCCAAGTATACATAACCCTATAGCTATGTATTTGCTCTCTGGGAGTGAAATCTTTAATAAAGTGAGTGAGTTCCATGGCAGTTTGGTGACCTCTTACCCCATATTGTGATTATTACATGTCTAATTCCTTTATCTATAATATTAGCTATCAGTCTGAAGTAGGGGGAAATCAAAGTTTCTTGGCTGGGATCATAGAACTATAGGCTGCTCTGGATACCCTTTCTCCTTGGCCACGTGAGCCCTTGAAAGGTAAATCTCTGCCAGTGTGCAGGGGTGACTGGTATCTTCTTGCTATTCTAGTTGTTGAAAACCAGAGCTGCCTGATCTTGTATTTAATCCTATCCACTATCTATTAAAATTCACTAAAGCTGGCTAAGCCTCATTTCCTTGAAAGCCTATCAGGCTTCTGTTTCATCAAAGTCAAGTGTATTTAATTAACACAATCCAATTCATTCTGGAAGTGGTCAAGTTCTCCAAAAGGTACTCAGTAAAACTACTGGTGTTTTATAGGAATTAAACATATGACACAATAGGCAAAAACAAGTACACTTCGTAGATGTTATTACTGTTACCTCTTTTGCATACAATTGAGTAAATTACCTTTTGTTATGAAATGTTAATCCTCTTTGAAAGTGGAGTAATTCCCATCTCAGATTCAGCCTGTTAAGGACTGCTTTGGGAACCAAATTTTAACAGTCCTGTACTGCAGAAAGAGGAGCAGATCCAGTCCTTGGAATAGGACTGTCTATTTTGAGAAGTCCAAATTTGACCCTCTGGTAGTATCTGGGGCATCCTATCCTAATCCTCATCACATTGCCCTTCCAGTTATTCTAAGTTATAAGAAGAGATCAGGCTCAAGTCTGCATTATAGAAACCTCGGTAATACAGTCAAACCAAGGCAACAACAAACAGCCATCAAGAATTGTACAAGGAATTCACGTGAAGACCTCAGCCTGCACACCTCACAGGACTGCTCGGTATTAAGTTAAATGTAACCTCAAAAATTGTCCCTAGCTGGGCATGATGGCACACCCTTGTCACTCCAACACTCAGGAGGCTGAAGCGGGCTGACTGCCATGAGTTTGAGCCTAGCCTGGACTACATAGTAAAACCCTGCTGCAAAAAAAATTTCTCTGTCCTAATCACCACAATATATATATAGCTATATCACATTATATGTTGAAAGATTGACTATTACTTTATTTAGAAAACAAATATTATCAGATGTAATTAAGTTAAGGATTTAGTGAGGGTTAGTGATGAGATCATTCTGGATTATCCAGCTGTTTTTGAAATCCAATGACAAATCTCCTTATAAGAGAAAGGCAGAAGGGGTCTAATAGATGGAAGCGGAGAGGACACAGAGAAGAAGTCATCCTGAAGGTGCAGGTTGAGATTAGAACGAATTAGTCACAAGTCAAGGAAGATCAAAGTCAAGAGACGCTGAAAAGGGACAGAAAGGAGTCTCCTCTGGAGTCTCTAAACAGAGCTCTTCTGACCTCTGGAAGCGTGAGACAACAGTTTACAAAAATACCGCCCGGTTGAGGTGTCCTGTCACACCAGCCACAGGAAAATACACCCTCTCTAGGCAGAGTGGGAGAGTCCCAAGTGGAGAGTAAGACACTGTGTCCAGTAAGCGCCCCGCAGAGCGCACATTTCACTATCAGCCTGCAGCTCTCCTCTGACTCCTAGCTGGGCCAAAGTGTTGGGCTCTCCCTACCCTTTCACTAAGCCTTCACACCCTACCCACTGTGCTCCTGTGCTTTTCCCAGCTCAGCCCTGCTTGACCTTGATATCTCCTTTACCCTTATTCTATCTAGGTACAAAGCTTGGGAGGCTGCGATAGTGAGCAGATTACCAGGTGACTTTCCCTATTCAACAGGCACTGGACTGGAAGGCATTGAAGAAGCAACAAGAGACCATGGAACAGTCAAGCTGCCACGGCCCAGGGTGCTGATGGAGTGGGCCCCCAAGACAGAAGGATGAACTGGAAATAGAGGTCCGTTTAAATTCCCAGCGTAAATGCAAGAACATGAATATATCCCTTTCTCACCAGAATAGGCAGAATCATCAAGAATAAAGGAGACTTCTTATTCCTTACCCATTTCTGTTGAAGCTTTTCCAGTGCACCCAAGAACCCTGGTTGAACCAATCCATTATTATTATTACCCTATTTATCTTAGTGCTCATGCTTTTGAATTATAAAAGCTCTTTCCTGATTTTCGATCATGCTGTTTCTTTTCCTGCGGATGTACTATTACTTTGAATTTCCATGAGAGATACTAATAAAATTTCTGAAGGTTAGCTTGTGTTGTCTTCTTTTTAGAGATTTTCCTCTTTGTTGAATTATCTACATTTTCTCCAGGATATTTACTTTTCTATTAATTTATCTTGCCCAATCTTTATCGAGTTGTGGGCTTTCTCAAGGGCTTATAATGAGTAATGTGGTAAATTACATCTTTCAAAAGTGGCCACAATGATATCTTACATCCATGAGCTCTTCTGTGAGGCCATTTGCTTCCTTGCTGAAGGGTAAAGTCTATCTCTACTCCTCTGAATCTCCCCGGATCTCATGATGGCTTTGACAAATGGAACAAGGCAGAAGGACACAGAGCCAGGTCTGGAGATAGCCCTTAACCTGCTTTGCATATCACACTTCCTTCCTCTTGGAAACCATCTTCCACATGACAAGTGTGGTGACACTGAGATCAGTGCTGTGAGAAAACCAAGCCACACAGAAAGGCCACAGACACTGAGCTCAACAAGACTCAAGTGTCTCCAGCCTCAGCTGCCATCTGGCTGTAACTGCATGAGAGACCTCATGGGTAAACCACCCAGGTAACCATGGGCAACCTAGAGAACCATGACAGGTAATCATAGACTTATTTTAAGCCACTGAGTTCAGAACTGGTTTGTTAGGCAGCAATAAATAGGCAACCAGAACACTTGATTTGCCCTTCACATTTAAAATGTGACAAGCAAAAGTACCTCTCCAGTGAGTAGATTGGGATGGTGACCTCCATCCCAAGAAGACTGAATAGGGAACAAACTATTATCTTTCAGATCTTATAAACTGCAATGTGGAGTACTTTGTTATAGAATGTTCACACCCTCACCATTTGCCTTACATCCTGTGATATTTCTTCATAAAAGAACGTTGTGATTTTTTTTTTCTTATGCCTGAGTCTAAGTATATACTCCAGTATTTGGGAAGGGGCTAGTCCAAAGCCAAGGAAGGAGGGGACAGGGCACGTCAACCACTCTCTCCCCACGTTAACTCTGTGTCCACTCTATCTCCGGTGTCTGCCTGCTCTCACAACGAGACACAATCCCATCCTCATGTCACCATTCGGTGGTTCGCCTCAGCCTGGGCTGCCCCTCCCCATGGCTTCTTGAATGACTTCTTTGGCTTTGCATCTTCTAGAAATGTGTTGAGATCTTCCTCTTGTAAATGGAACTTCTCCAGTCCTAGACTTTATTTGCGTGTGCATGCATTGCGATCCATCATTTTATTTCTTTGAAATAATTTTAAATTTGGTTTTAGGTCATGTCAAATTTATATAAAAATAAATGTGTTTCACACTACATTCTGGAACCTATGATTTATCTAAATTTAAAACAGTTTAATATGTCTCCTCAGAAGTTTTCTGGCTTGAATATTTGAAAAGAAATTTTTTAAAGCTACAAACTAAAAAAATAGAAAACTGTGATTTCTACTCCCAGTTTTTATATCAAGCTCTACAAGATCATCACTTTCAGCCTAACCACTAAAATAGGCCAATAAGCTATAAAATCATAGATGTTAAAAATCCATCAGGAAAAGAGAACACAGAAAGAAATAGACTCCAAAAAAGTAGGAGGGTAGAAATCTATTGCCACTCCTGTTACTAGTGAAACCACATAAAGAGGAGAAATCTATCAAAATTTGGTAAGCGGAATTTCTGAGGAAATTCTAAAGAATCTGTAAAAATCATATGTAAATTGATACGATGCAGTCAAATCTTAAAGTGCCACAACCAGAGAGCAAGTCCCCCGCACGACAATTCTCTAGCCACCCATAAATCCCACGGGTCTTCAGTTTGGGGAGAGAGTGTGCCAAAAGAAAGCAGCACAGGGAAGCTGAGAAAGAATTGCTGCGGTACAGATAAAACCACCTCCAAAGGCAGAGGCATATGCCCTGGAAATAAGGGGGGCGGGGCATAAGATAGGACAGCCCAGCAAAATGTAGCAGAAGAATTCCTGGATCTCAGCTGAGGGCAAGAAAAGAGTTAAATTAAGCCACACTCGGATCTCCTGACCTCTAATCTTAGGAGGTAGAAAAGCTGAATTCAACTACCAAGGATTGGGAAAGAGACAGAAATGCTGGCCAAAGCCGTCTGTTCGTAGCAGGCCCTTCTAGAGAGTGGGAATGCGCCCCTAGAGACCCAGGCGTGGACTGAGAGTGATATCCCAAGGGTCCGAAAGAAGGCAGCTGGGTGTATGTGCAAAGGGAATTCCTCAGAAACCCCAGAGACAGACAGCTGGGCTGCAAGTCGAAAAGAGGAATCCTACAGCTCAGAAATCTCCTATCAGTCTCAGAGCTCAGACGCCACTGGACGTGGCGTCCTAATTCCATCTTCAAAATATTTTAAGTCAATAATCAATTGAATTCAAGCTAAAAAAAAAAACAAACCTTAAAGAAGACCAGACTCAGTATAAAATAGGCCTAGTGGCTTGTCGGAGAGTAGGCCTCTCTGTGAAAACAAATAGTTCCCTTCAGTCCCTCTTTGTCTTCTATACAGAGAAAATTAAAAGCTCACAAAAATAAAGAAGAAAAAATAAAAATGATACACACTGGTAAGAGGGAAAATAGTAGAAGCAGACATGGGAAATAACCTGAAAGACAAACAGCGATCTTAAGTAACTGACAAAAATACTAAGAAATCTAGTGTAAAAGATACACACGAGCTGGATAACATAACAGGAAGGATGGAACATAAGCATGGAAGTTAAAAGGCAGCACTAACTAAAAGCATCCTAGAAATCAAAATACAATATCCAAAAAAAAATAAAGACTGTATTAGATGAGCTTAATAGTTGAATGCATACAAATAAGGATTAGTGACTAGAAGAAAAGTAAGAAAAAAAATCTGAACTCAAATATGATCACATCAAAAGTGAGAACAAAAATGAGAAATGGACAGTAAGATGGAGCAATACCAACAATCTACTAGGTACAGATGGACAACCAGGTAAGAGGAAAGAGAAAATGAAACATTTGAATAAATAATATCCAAGAATATATGCCTAGGAAAATGGATCTAGAGTCTAAATCTGGGCCTGTTTTTGTATTGCAAAGCTTA
Organism: Hydrochoerus hydrochaeris; assembly: GCA_004027455.1. Classification (NCBI taxonomy): domain Eukaryota; kingdom Metazoa; phylum Chordata; class Mammalia; order Rodentia; family Hydrochaeridae; genus Hydrochoerus; species Hydrochoerus hydrochaeris. The sequence continues at coordinate 96,002 of PVLA01002150.1, forward strand.
CTGTACTAAGCCCACCAGAAAGAAAGGGATGTTTTATTCATAGGCTTTATGGGGAGTTTAGTAGAGAAAAGATTTATACAACTGAGAGATTGTTGGAGAATCTCCTGCAAATGGACTAATGGTGAATATTGAATACATTAAAATATAAAACTAAAGTTAAAATAATGGTGAAGAGTGGAAGGGTCATATGTAAATATTATAGGAGGTGATAAAGTAGAAATAAAAAACTAAAATGGAAAGATGAAGAAAAGAAAATGGGGGATACAGAGAAAACTCGCCTTTAATACAAGCACACACACGCACGCACATACACACACACACACACACACATATATATAATAAGTCATATGCATGCTAGCTGGGAGGTAAACAATGTCATTTAAGTCTTTTGAACCCAACAATAGTAGCCCATGTAATGACAGAAAGAATTGTGGTCATGAAAAGCTTTTGGAATTAAGGTAAATATTAGAAAAAAAGAAAACAAAACTTTCAAAATATCAGAATAAATACCAAAACTGGTAAAAAGAAAAAACATCACATTAAAAAAAAAAACATTAGATCAACAAGAAAAGAACAGGCAACTGACTTTTTAAATGAACAAAAGACTTAATAAAAAGTGGCTATACAAGTAACAATGTATGTACAATTTTCAATACCAGTGAGCTGTAAGTATACACCCTTCGTAATGATTAAAACCATGCAACTAATAAGACGAAGTGTTGGGGAGGGTAGAGAATGAATTAAAATTCTGCGTGTTGAATGTAGGTGTGCAAACACTCTGTCTGTCAGGTGTGTGCATTTGGCAACCCAGCTCTCCAAACTTCAGCTTCAGATTTTGATGAAAGATTTATCACACAAGCATGATTAATTCTTAATCTAATCTCCAGCCCTGTTCCCACCTCAGAGGTTCAGGGATAGGCCTGAACATTCTAAGCTTCTAACCATGGCTTGGTCTTTTTGGTGACCAGGTCCCTCCTGAAGCTCTTCAGGTACCTACCAGGAGTCACCTCACTAGAACAAAATCATTTTATTGAGAAAATTCCTAAAGATGTAGGAGCTCTGCCTAAGACGTTCTTACTACCTCTATCATTCAGGAAATTTCAAAGTTTTAAGATCTCTGTGTCAGAAATGGGTGCCAGGTAGACTCATTATGTCCCAAAACAAAAGAAAGGATAGAGGGTATATTCATAATGGGGAATATACTACAGTGACAATGCATAGTTACATGTAGGCATCTCACAGAAATAATTTTGAGCAAAGAGACACAGAAGAGCACATACTGTATCAGTCCATTTCCATGAAAAGTAGGTAAAACTCATTTATAACGATAAAAGAATTAGAGTAATATCAAGAGATATGCGGCTTGTTTCTGAGATGCTATTCACAGGCTTGGTCAAAGTCATGGGCAATAGGATTCGTCCACTTTACAAACTCAGCAGCATACATTTGTTGACTTCACATTTGTCATATTTAAATTAAAAGTTTTTTAAATGGAGGCTGTGTATAAATATGTGAAATTCCCAAAACAAAAGCAGAAACGAATTACACGAAGAGTACAGTACTACTGAAAAATGATAAAATCAGAAATTATTGAGACAGAAAATAGAAAACAGTGAAAGTCATAAATAAATGAAAATACAACTTGCTTGAAAAAAAATCAATGTAATAGAAAAACCACTGCCTAATTCAATCAATAAAAAGAAATGAAGCCCAGGGAAGATGGTAGATTAGGAAGTACCAACAATCTGTCACCTCATGTAGACAACAGGAGCCCTGGAAGGATCTCTGTTTTAACTATTCTGAAACTGTAGGTGCCATTTATGATTCTGAACTTCCAGGAGAAAGTGCAGATGGTAAATTTCAGTTAATTTCAGCTCTTAGTCCACTACCAGCAAAACCATCCCAGCTCCCAGACCCATGCCAAGCAGCTAGACACACATTTCCCTGAGAAGTCTGCCAGCAGGAATCGGGGTGCAACAAGGACCCCAGTCCCCAGGATTTGGTTGCTGATCGCAGCTCCTGACACCAGAGATGCAGACAAAGAATGAGGTAGTGACTTCTACCACCCTTTTATTGCTTCAAGCCTACCTCTTTCTGGCCAATGAGACTTCCAAGGAATTTATAGAATTTGTGCCCTGACAGTTTTCTCTTCTGGCAGACAGACGTTAAAGACAAGGACATCCAAAAACAACTGCACAGACAGGGAAAATGAAAAAGTGACCGTTGGCTGAGGGTGTACTTTAGTAGCAGAGTGTGTGCCCAGTCGGTTTGACTCCCAGCAGCGCTGTTCACTCACAACTGAAGTAGTGACTGTATGTGCCAGGAAAGCGGAAAGGCACAGAACAGGCTGAGCAGACCTTAAATTTACTCTTTGAGCGATTCTATTACCCAAGAAAGCCTGCAACAATAAAAATTACAAAGCAATTAGCAAAACCAGCAAACCCTGCAAAAGGAGAAGAATTAAATTTCCAGAGTTACCATATTATTAGATTCAAATATCCAAAGTTCAAAGAATACAAAGGAACAGGAAAGTATATCCCATTCAAAGTGGGGGGAAAAAAGGCAGAAACTGTTCCTGAAAAGACAGTGGTAGATTTATTAGACAGAGATTTTAAAACAACTATCTTAATAACATTTTAGATCTAATAGATGTGAAGAAAATCAAATAAACAATGTATAAACACAATGTCAATAAAGACAGAATATCTACAAACAAAAGCAAAAAAACTAAAATAAACTGAAATGAAAAATTCACTAGTGGTATTACAAAAAGAGTCAAACAGACAGAAGAAAGAACTAGTAAATGTGACCTTAGGGCAATGGAAATAATTGAGTCCAAGGAAAGACTGGAAACAAGATAGAAATGTGAGCAGGGCCAATAGGATCTTGAGACATCGTCAAGAAATCTTGAGTGTGTCATAACAGCCACAGAAGGAGACAAAAAAAAGAAAGTGGTATAGTAAATGTGTTTTTAAACAGGGGCTAAAAACTTCCCCAATCTGATGAAAGATACGAATATGAGCATCTAAGAAGTATGATTAATTTCAAGTAAGATGAACTAAAAAAAAAAAAAAAAAGCCCACACCAAGACATATTATAAACAAATTTGGAAGGACAGAGAATCTTGATGGAGAGAGAGAAGCAACACAGCACACATAAGGAATCCTCAGTGTAAATCTGTTTATCAGTAATTACTTGGTGAGCAAATGGTTAAACACTGCAGTCAAAAGACAAAGCCTGGCAGTCATTGGAATCAGAAAAACAAAAAAGAAAGATAATAGAAAATAATGGCTAATGAGGTGAAAATATACCTGGAGATTTATGTCAAGGGAAAATCAACACAAAAATAAAACACTTCAGTAACATACAAATCAATAGGTTTCATATATCCAACCAAAATCAATTTCATAGGATGAGGAAAAGTACTGCATTCACAAAAAGCATTGAAAAAAGCAGAAATTTATCTTAATAAGAGATATGAAAAAGACATGTATGAAAAAAAACTGAAAATAGTTATGGAATTGTAAAAAAACTAAACTTGAACAATGGGAAAATAAATCCTTTTGGATAGTGCAGAAGGAATGCTAGCCCTCCCCAAAGGTGCCCAGGCCTACTTACTTCCCAGACCTGTGAACCTGTGAACTTATTTGACAAAAGACACTTTGTAGATAGGATACTAACAAGGATATAGATATGAAGAGATTATCCTGGATTATCTGGGTGGATTCAGTGTGATCTCAAGGGTTTTAGATGAGCCAGGTATAGAGCTAGAGAAGGCTATATAATAGCAGAGAAGAGGGAGAGAAAGAGGATTTTGAAGATGCTGTCCACCACTTTTCTTTGAAGATGAGGAAGAGGTTACCAGGAAGGTAGAAAAGCCAAGGAAAGAGATTATTCTCTGAGTCTCCAGAAGCAATACAGCTCTGCCAACACTCTGATTGTGGCCCAGGGAGCCTGCTTTTGGAATTCTGACCTCCAGAATTAATAAGATAATAAATTTACATTGTCATAAAATACTGAATTTGTGGTCATTTGTTATAGCAGCAGTAATAATACTGATTTAATGACTCCGTATGATTAAAAATGCCAATTATCTCAGGTTTTATACACACTGAATATGAATCTAATAAAGATAGCTTTCAGCTAGGGGCTGAAGCACAGGCCAGTGATCTCAGCCACTGTGAGGAGGTGGAGGGGGCTGAGGCAGAAAGATTACAAATTCAAGACCAGTGCAGGGAAATTAGCAAGGCCATCTTACACAACACAAAAAGAGCCAGAGTACAGCTCAGTGATGAAATGTTTCCTAGCATGGACCAAGCCCTAGGTTCAATCCCCAGCACTACCAAAATATTAAATATGTAAGGGCAGGTGTGTGTATGTATGCATACTTAAGTTTTGTTTTCTGGAATTATATGAACAGTTTCAAAAAATATATATGTAAAAATAGCCAGAGAAAAAAACACTGGAAAAAGAAAAGTGAGAGCAGACTAGCCATATCACATATTGAAACATACCACAAAGAAACCATAATTAAAACATTATGGATATAAAGTATAAGTAGATAGGCCAGTAAACATAAATAGAAAATAAAGATAAGAGGCACACATACATTTGGAAATTTGCTACATGAAAAAGTTGTTTTAATAGGTGACAATGAAGAAGCTAAATATTCATTGGTACATGTAAATTTTGCACATGTATCAATATTTATATAAAAATATGTGTATATATATATATATCCATTTCTATGACCATACATTAAAATAAACCCCAAATAGATCAAAGATCTAAATTTAAACAATTCAATTACTAAAATAAGGGTGAATTTCTTTTAATATACAAATTAACATTTCCGTGAGTCAAATCCAGATAAAATAAATGTAAATTTAACCATATGCATACAGAAATTTATGCACAGCCAAATAAAAAAGAAAAATCAATAAACAAATTATGAAATAGAAAAAATAGCAAAATGTAACAAGCAGAAGGCTAATCCAATATATAAAATATTCCTTAATTATGAGAAAAAAACCAAAACCCTATTTTTTAAAAGATACGGAGCAGAGTAAAAGGTATAAAGCAGACAGTCCACAGAGGGGAGGGTGGGGAGGAGATATATATAGATGTGCGTGCGTGTGCGTGTGTGTGTGTGTGTGTGTGTGTGTGTGTGTTAAATGTGGAAGAATTCTCAACTTTACTCATAATAAGAGAAATTCAAAACAAAACTAAGTTGAGATATCAGTTCCCACCATCAGGTTGCTAAGAGTTTACAGACTTGACAACATTTTGCTAGAGTACCATTCTTATACATTAATGGTAAATATGCAAAATAATAAAACTCAATGATGGAAAATTCAGCAATAGGGAACAGAATAACATGGATTTTGTCTTTGGCTATGTAAAACACTTCAAGGATTTTCTCTGTGAGACACACCTCCAGAATTTATGTGAACTTCTGGACTCTGCTCTGACATGCAAAAGCTTGAAATGATCACTTCCATTCTCACAATAAGAAAAAAAAGTCAAAGTGAGAATAAAATTCTTCTTGGTTCATTAGGCAATTGAGACCAATTTGACAAATCACTCTCCTGAAAATTGAAAAAGAGAAAGAAAAATATGTAGAATCATAGCCTACTAGGAACAGAGACCAGCCCTCACCCCAGCAGCTAGCAGAAAATTGGCAGGAAAATAAAGACAACTGGTGAATTGCTGGAGACTAAATGTATTCTAACTGGAGGAAAAATTATCTTGGGACATCTATAAAGGATCGAGCAACTTGGTGAGTTTTACCTTCACAAACCTCACCACTTCATAGGCTGATCGCTGAGGAAAACAAAAACTTTGTGCTTCCTGAAGGATAAGGAAAGTATTTGGGATTATACCACAAATTTTCTCCTCTCTTAACAAAGCCTACCCTCGGTGAAAAATATTTCACCACTGCCTGACGCAGCGGGAGGAGAATGCCCATCTCCAGCCCCTCTTACCTTTCCGTTTCACCTAAGAATGGGAACACAAGCTGGAAATGCTTGTGAGAGTCGCAGCGCAAGATAGAGGCTCATGAAAAGACTGAGATTTCACCTGTAATCCTAGCAATTCGGGAAGCTAAAGCAAGATGATCACAAATTCAAATCCCATCTGGGCAACTTAGCAATTTAGTAAGACCCTATCTCCACATAAAATATTAAAGGAGGGCTGGGTATGTGACTCAGTGAGAAGGCTCTAGGTTCAGTATTCAATAACACACACACACACACACACAGAGAGAAGATGGATGGATACTTAATCACAGCATTATAGAATACTTCTCCTTCCTGCACACCTCACCACCACATCATCAAGGTTCTGGTGTTATAATAAGGGAATACAACTAAAAGAGCCTGCAGGTTTCAGAGCTTGCTTCCGAATCCCCAGGGAAACTCTGACATCTACATCCAACACTTAACACAACCCCGACTTCCAGCCAGATAAACTTAAAAGTTAATGGTCAATTTATCTCTGTTCCTTTTATCTGACACATTTTGCACACAAATCACAAGTATGTTGAAGGAAAATAAAAATAAAAAAGTAAGCAACAACCAACAAAGCAAAACAATATAAAAATCCACAAGCACAATCTGAAAAGATAGAACATGCATCAGAACTAGACTCAGATATGATACAGATTTTGAAATTATGAGGCCAGGAATTTAAAACAACTATGTATGGAAGTATATTATGTAGTTTATATAATACAGTATATTTTTAAATAATAAAAAGTAAAATTACATTTAAGAGAATGTAAAAAGGAAATAATAGAAGTGAAAGCAAAGATAAATAAATGAACTGAACTATATTGAGTTGGCATAATAAACGATGATCCTTACAAAAAGATTTTTGTAGTAACTTCTAAATAACATCCTAGCTATATACATACATTCTAAGATTTAAAATTTTAAAAAGAAAAGGAATCTTGAACTTTTATTTCATAAGTTTGCTGTTAAAGAGCGGATTGATGTAGTAATGCTGACATGACGTATTAAAAATATATGTAGTAGACATGTAAATGAGTGAACATGGTGATGTTTAGGGGAACAGAGTTTTCAGGCAGAGAAGAGAGAACTCAGTATGGACTTCAAAGAAGAGTGGAGCTGCCAAGACAAGCTTAGAACCTTACAATGTACCCCCTACCTCTGTCGACCAGAAGGGCCAGAGAAAACCACACACAACGCATTAAATGGCACCTTCAGAGAAGCTTCATTTCCACTACTGCTCCTCCACTCCATTCCGCCTCCTGAATAACTATTTCCATTTGCTCTGGATTTATTTTTATCAAGTTTCTTTTTGCAAAATAAGCAAGCAAACAGACACACACATACAAAACATGCCTATGGCTTCCTCTTGCTTCCACAGAAGGTGCCATGTGGTCTTAATGAAAGGTAAATACATGATTTCTAATTGGTAGGCCTTGCTGAAAGAAACTAGGATTCCCTAAAGAAACGACTGATTCTGGGTCTGAGACAGAGAAATGACCAAGTAAGCTTAGAATATTTTCTGTGCTTAAGAAAAAAGAGACTCAGAGATTGAAGAGGATGTAGCCAAAAGACACAGGAATCAGCTTGGAAGGGCTCTAATTAGAAAAATGTTGTTCCATGTCAGCATCAAAATTACTAGTGAAGGTAATGGGCTATAATGTTGAACAAAAAAATTCATGAATTCATAGATACTCAGAGGAGAGAAAAGGAGGGGACAGAGAGAGAAAAATGGTCCTTACTACAGGAAAAAGGCATCTAAAAAAGACAGAACAAGTGATCAAACTATAGTATAATAATTATTTCAGGTAAGGATCATTAATCTGGATCATTAATGAGTGGTAAAACCACTAGGCTCAAGATCATTGGGCAACTATATATTCACAGGACTTCACCACCGGTTTACTGTGTCTCTCACCACCTGTCTCTCACTACCACTTTACTCCTTAAGTGAAAAGATAATCAAGTACCTTTAAAAAGAATCTGAGAGACACCATCATTCGTCAGTCAGCTTTTCATCACTGTAACCAAAGAAGAAGGATTTATTCTGGCCCATAGTTTCATAGGTTCCAGTTCATTGTTTCAGGACCTGAGATGAAGCAGTACATCATGTCACATGGCACAGAAGAGGACAATTGCCCAACTCGTGGTGGCTGGGAAGGGGAAGGAGTTGAGAAGAAGAGTCTGGGGGGAAATGTACTTTTAGATGTCTGTTCCCAGTGACCTGTGTCACTCAATTAGGCCCAACCTCTAAATAAGCCCACTGACCTATGAACTCAATGGTTTAGTCCATTGATGAAGTTAGAGGCCCCAGGGTCCAATCACTTCCAATCCCACTAATGTATTTGGGACCCAGCATCAGCCTAAGATCCTTGGAGGATATATAATATCCAGGCCATACCAATCACCTTACCCAAGTGATCAAACTTAGTATCACCAATAATTGAATGATATGATGCTCTATGTCTTTTGATATGATTCATGAGAGTACACAGCATCAATTCTCAGTTCATGAACTTAATTAGCTCCACAGTTCTGGAAAAGATGGCCATGTTGCTGTTCATATGGCAAAGATGGCCACAGTTGTGTTCAATACCAGATGAAGAATTTGCAAACAAAAACCAAATTGTTCACTAACAAAATCATTTGTGAACTGAGGCACCACTGGATATATCTTAAAACCAGTCAGGAAGAAACAGACGTACAATTTCAGATTATGAGACACTTTACCAAAAAGCTAGCTTTGATTCATCAAGATGTTAATGTCATAAATACTGCATATGTGGGTACTGACACACAGATTCGGGAGTAGTCTGGATAAAAAGAGACTGAAGATAATGAATCAACAGATGCAGTACATGGTCTTTTACTGAATTTGAGATTTCAGGGAGAAGCAAAAGCTTTAAAGAAAATGTTTAGGTCAGTATGGAAAATGTGAAAATGAGTTAGAAATTGAATAGTATTGTATTAATGTTAAATCCACTGGATGTGCTAATGGTGTACTTATGTAGGAAAACAATCTTAGAAGAATTATGATGAAAATTTAGTGGACAAAATTTCATAGTTATCTGCAACTTTAAGTCATTGAGGAAAAAGTAATATACATTTGAGTGGTAAAATACACAGATTCAGTGAAAGTGAGAGAACACACTTAAATGTGGCAAAACACTAGCAATTGGTAAGTTCAGTTCAAGTGTAGAGTACGCCAGTGTTTTTCCTCTCAATAGGATATTTCAATAGGCTTGAAATTTTGGGGAAAAAAACTTGAAGAAAGTATAAAAATTTAGAATTAGTCTACAGACTTGTAAACAGGTGAATATGAGAAACAAAAGTATTATTTTGACTTGATAAGTAGAAGTATTATTTTGACTGGATGAATAGAAGCTACTTCTATTATAAACAATTAACTAATGCTACAGTTAGAGATCATAAAACTAAAATGTTTTTTTTTAAAGTTAAAAATGTTATTTTGAGCATTAAGGAAAAATGTAGTTTTAATAAAGAAAATCCCATTTCTTCCTATATCTGTGAATTAAACACTGGAAAATATTAAGAGCTATCATTTAGAGTTTTCCCTACAAGACAAGAGATTTAACGTACATATTTAACTCTACTCTCTCCCAAATTGCAGATTTATTTTAGATTAGTTCTTAGAATAAGCCCATGAGGTCAAAATGTACTGAAGAAGAACAATAATGAAATAGTATCTGTGAAACAGATGGACGGTAGCACCTGATTCTGAATCTCAAACCCTTTCTAAAGGAAGTCGAGAAGCAACCCCACTTCCCTTGCACATCCTCGAAGTTCAAGAAGTGGATACATAAGGAAGTTTTGTGGGTGAGAACAAAATAGCCTAAAAAGAGAAAGACTGGCTGAGAGTCTTTTTTTTTTTTTTTAAGTAGGATTTCTTTTCCACTCTTAACAGCCATGAACCTCACCCTCCTCCATAAACTGGAAATTTCCTCTATGGAAACAGGAAAAAAACTGTTGAAGGTAAGAGTGCCATACGAGAAATTAAATAAAAGTTCCTATCAGACAACTGAGAGCTGACTTCTACCTTTCTTTCTCCACTTGACTCCCAATAAACTACTGGTGAGGTATTTACATACCAGGCTGGAAATCAGAAGTCTATGCTAATATGACTCCCCAAAGAAGGGATTTAAGAGAGGGAGTCCCCCAAATATGACACCCTAGACAGCCCACTAAAAGGAAAACCACAGTTAACAAATCTACATCATATAGTTCTGTTCACATAATTAAGTATGATCAGCCAAAAGTTGTGAGTTATTTGAGAAAACACTTACCGAGAAAAAGAGGGTTCAAAGGAATAAACAAGGAAAAATAATAACTGAAGAAACAAAAGCAATTCAGGAGAACAGATATTAAAAACTAATATTGAAATCCTTAGAGAAATGAGCAATGATATTATATATTCAAGAAACAAGAACAGGATGCTATAGAAGAATGACATACGAAAATGTTAACATTCAGAGGGAAAAAAAACTGAAAAATTAATTCCAAAATTTAAAACGGAAGGGGCAAACTGGTAGAACAGGAAGGAAAAATGTGACAGTATTAACCCACAATTCAGGTAACAGAGTTTCAAAAGGAAAAGAGAGAGTCCACAAAGGAGAAGAAATCATTTTTTTAAAATTCCAGAACGTAAGGCTATGAGTTTCCAAATCCCATAGAAAACTTTGGTTTCCTTCGATGTTAAGACAAAGCAAATACGTTAGGTTTAACTTGCCTTCCTACAACCACAATGCATTCGCCTTCCTCTGCTTACAGTGAAACACTAAAGGAGCTGACTCAGCCGACTCTAATTCCTCCCAGCCCATTTTATCCTAAACGCACCCATCAGAATTTTTGCTTCTACAACCTCAATGACACTGCACCTCTCAAGGACACCCCGGGCTTTCATGTTGCTAAATCCAATCAATGGCCAATATTCTGTGCTCTAAAATTCCTGTCCAGACACGCAACTCTTTTTTGGGGGGTGTTCTTTTTATTTTTGTTTGTTGTTGTTTGTTTGTTTGTTTGTTTGTTTTGATATCGGGAATCAAACTTAGGACCTTGTGTGTTCCAGGCAGTCACTTGTGTCACTGAGCTCTATCACCGGCTCTCAGACATGCAACTTTTGAACCTTTCCCCAGCCCATTTTATGACATGTTACTCGTCACAGTTGCTCAAGCAGAGAGAAGTAAATTGCAATTAATTCTGGCTCTGTTCTCCCTCGCACTTCCAAAATTTTCTGCTGTTCTCAACTTCTGAGAGAAACAGAATGTGGCTTAGTACTTCCCCTTTCACTTCAGGTAGGAAATCAGATCTGTTCGCTGGCTTCCAAGGCCTTCTCGCCTCTCACACCTGTCTTTCCTGCAGCTCCTTTGGCTCACTCTGCTGCGGTGGCTCTGGGCGCCTGTGTCCGGTGAGCACCCTGGGCACTGTCCAGGTCTTCATACCTGTGCTCTTCCAGGCAACAGCCTCACTTGCTTCTTTAGCACTTTCAGCCCATTTTAATTAGAAATGTCAAACCAGAGAAGGAGTCACCATAGGACCCAGCAGTCCCGCTCCCTAGTGTACACCCAAAGGAGTTGAGGATAGGTTAAAGAGATATCCGCACTTGCATGTTTATTTTAGCATTTTTTTACAAGCTATGGAAGCAATTTAATGACCATCAATGGATGAGTGAGTAAAGAAAATTAATACTACTCATCCATTTAAAAAAAAAACAGAAAATCTTGTCATTTGCAACATGTATGAACCTAGAGAGATTATGCCAAGTGAAACAAGCCAGGCATAGAAAGATAAATATGTGGAAACTCACTAACATGTGGAATCTAAAAAAAATCAGATTTACAGAAGCATAGAAAATGGTGGCTTCCAGAGGCTGAGGGATGATAAGTGTAGAAGGAAAGGAGAGATGCTTCTTTACAAGGACAAAGTTACAGTTAGACCACAGAGGTAAATTCTGATGTTCTACTGCACAGTACAACGACTAAAGCTAATAATAATGTACTGCACAGTTCAAAATAGCTAGAGGAGAGGCTTTTGACTGTTCTCACTATAAATAAATGATGAATGTTTGAGGTAATAAGTATACTAATTACCTTGACTTGCTTATTTCACAATATATATATGTATCAGTGCCTCATGTTGCATGCCACAAGAGTGTAGAGTTAGCCTTTATCAATTAAGCAGAAAATATACAGCAACATCACCTCCTTGGTGTTGTGTTCCTTGGTCACCTTATTAAAAATTGCAACCCTTCCAACTTTTCCCTACTCATCAGAATTAACTATCCCTATTTCCCATATTATTTTTCTCTATAGCATTTATCATCATTTATTGCATTTTACTTCTGTTGTTTATGCTCTTTCTCTTTTGTGACAGTATGAGTTTCTTGAGACCTAGAACTCTTGTTTTAGTCTCTGTTGTATCATCAACAGGATTAGTATGTTCACTTATTTGTTCATTCCACAGTATTTAGAAATGACTTCTGAGGGATTGTACACTGCAATAAAGATAGATCCACACCAAGCATATAAAGGGGAAGACTACTAAAAGATCCTACAAAGTGACATAGAGGAAAAAAATAGGTGTGTACATACAAAAGCTCAAGATGGCATCCATTTTTCAATATCTACCGTGGGAAGCATATGAAATGGAGTAATTTCTTCAAAATTAGCAAAAATAGATTGCTTTTATAATCTTATACCAAACCTATAAATGAAGTGCCAGTTTATATTAAAGACATTTATACTTCAGGTCCTTTGTGTCAGTTATTCTCTCTACATAAAATATTCTTTCCTAAAAAACATCTCACTACCTATAAATCTCTCAGGAGTCACCTTCTCCATTCTTACCTCAGCACTCTTAATTTTAATCCCTCCTAAGATCCAGAAATAGGGCCTCTACACTGGGTCTAGGTTTTGTAGAAGCAAGTTCGTCATGAGCACACACACACACACACACACACACACACACACAAAGACATCCAGATACTTTGACCAGTCAGAATCTGACCTTCCAAGCTGACCCACCACTATCTATCACTGTAAACATTCACTCTCAGAACTAACCCCACTCAGGCCCCAGCAAAATGCATCTCTCCATCTTCTTCGCTATGTCCTTGAAATAAAAAGAAATTGTGTCTGATGCCAGGAAGATTTGTGGATTGAACCACTGCCAACTCCAAAGAGGGACACAGCTTTGGCGTGCAGGCAGGACTTCAGTGGCAGAAACACTTAAGTAAGAGACAAATTAATTAACTTGTCAAATCCTTTCCCTCAGAGAGCACGGATGTAGCAGATTCTTACAGAAGAAAGTAACATCTTCTAGTGATTCTGTACATCCATTTCCTTGCTTCTCTTTGAATTCCAATGTGTGGCTCCAAAGTACACACAAATTCAAAGATACCCACAGCATTTGCAAATGGGAGCTAAGGAATATTCTGCAACATGAAATGACTGGTATTACTCCTCAATGTGTGTAAATATGTGTGTAGATGAGCCAAGTATGAAGTCAGTTAAATGGGTCCTTCCTTACTCCTGCTCCAAAGCCTCACAGACGTTAGGGGCAGGGCTTCTGATCTTGCCCTTCTTCACATTTTTTTTAATTTTCTTTTTCCTCCTTGGAAATTTCTTCCTTCTAATAAACTATGTGGTTTTCTTATTCTTAGACTTTGTTCACTGATGTGTCTCAAGCACCCAGAACATACTCAAAATATCTTGTTCCTGGAGTTTTAATAAATGCTCAGTGAGAGTTAACAAAAGAAATGAATGCCACCCTTCCATGACTCTGCTTTCAAGAAGCAACTAAAATATACACACTCCCAAAGCAAGAGCCAAGTCAAACAGTAGACAGACATGGATCTTAAAAAGCATGGAGTCTGCTGGTGTTGTATATACATGAACCAAAGAGGATACCCCCGGGGTAACGAGGAGGGAAAATCCCAGGATGGAGATTCACTAGACAGGACCAGACAGGAGCAGGTCAACAGTTCCAGAGAGATTTCTTGAAGATAGTGATCCGGCCTTGGTCCCTTGGGCTGTAATAAAGTATCCTGGGTAGATGGCTTATAATAAATAGAAATATTTTTTCTCACAGTTCTGGATGATGGAACCCTTAAGATCAGGGATTCAGCATGGTTAGTCTTTAGAGAGGGGCCCCTTCGGAACTGTAGACTGCTGACTGCTCACTGTGGCCTCAGGTGGCAGAGAGCACTTAGGAGAGTTCGCTGGGGTGTTTAAAAAAAATAAGCGCACTGGTCCTCTTCATCAGGGGCCCTTACAAGATAATCACCTCAAAAGCCCCATTGCCTGGTGCCATCCCCCTGGGGGTGAGGATCGTAACATATAAATCTGGAGACAAGCATTCAGTTCCTAACAGATGTCAACTAAATAACTAATACATTTGAACAAATTGAGAAGAAATTTATGCAACTGAGGAAGTCTTTGAGGTTGAATTATTGATAATAACAGGGGAAAATAAACAAGCAAGGCAATTATTAACTCCAGGGAGTCTGTTAACAGAAGAGGAAAGGTTAGGCATAGTGTACCACATAGCTTGTAATAGTCATAATAACGTAAACACAAAACATAGTGTGGGCGGGCAGTGGAGAACTAAAAGCAATGAAATCCCTCTTCTCCGTATGGACAATCAAGAGATTACGCCGGAAGCTGGGCATGATGGTCTGCACCTGTGGTCCCAGCCACTCAGGGGACTGAAGTGGGAGAATTGCTTGAGCCCAGGAGTTCCAGGCCAGCCTAGGTAACATAAGAAGAACCCCATCTCCAACAAAAACAGAGATAGAGAGATTATCCACGAAATGAAAATGTTAAGTATCAATATAAGAAGTGTATTCCGCAATTGGAGACAACTAGCAAAAGAATCAGCTAAAAAAAAACTTGAGAGTGGTTGTTTCTGGAAAAAGAGAAATGAGTGCTGGGAATGGCACAGGACTTGGGATTCTTCACAACCAGCCTGGAAGGAAGAGATGATTCTCCAAAGTATGTGCCTATAAAAATATAAGTGAAAATTCGGTAAAACACAAATCCCACCAAACGTTGCATATGCCTGCATAGATAGCTAAGTATAAATGTGCAGAGAGGAGGTTATACATAAATGTGTGGGCAGTGGTTACCTCTGCTGTCCACAGGCCTCTAGCAAAGGGAGAGACCTGGCAGGAGCAGTGGAAAGTGAACCACTCTCATGTTTCTCTCCACCCATTTCCCTGTCGTTTTTATATGAATAGAAATCCGCTGATGTATCATTTGACAATTTAGACCCAAAACATCAAAATGGGGGGTGAGGGACACCATTTGGAAAAAACGACTGTTAATCTGGGCAGCCCCTTATCTAACTGTGGGTAGATCTGTGATAGGAGGCAGAGAGGGAGACAGAAATCAGAAGGCATAGCATGACAAAAAATGAAGGTCAGGATCCTCCAGATTTCAGGGCTGGAAGAGGAAATTCAACTCTGAACTAAAACATGAAGCTTTCTGGCTTCTATAGAGGCGTATGGAAGATGGGACCCAGAACCACCTCCTTACAGCAGAAGGCACCAGTAAAACCACCAGCAAAAGCTGTGTCCCTCACCCTGGAACTCACATCCAGAATTTAGGTTGACAGGAGTCCATGTGTTGGGTTTTTTTAAAAAAACAGAAAAAGTGCCTTCTTAGGAATGGTCTGCTTCCAGCTGTCTCCCACCCCCTGACCAACCTCACAGATGGGCCACTCTGGCCAGCAGCCACCCAGCACTGCCCTTGAAATTTCTCAGCCAACTCAGCCCTGGCTTGTCCCCTCACCAGAGCCCCCTGGGGGGGGAGCCATCATGTTGTGGGCCATGACAGCAGAACATTGCTGTGTTGCACGGGTCAGGCGGCTCATCCCAGGGGAGCACGGGCAGATGTGCCTCCCTTCCCACCACTGCCAAGAACAAGGGGAGGGAAGAGGCGAGGGAGTGTGTCTCTTATTGGATAGACGAGGGAATCCAGCAGCCTAACTAAACACGAGAGGAGCCATGCCTTTACCAAAATGAACACTCCTGCATAGTCCTAGGGCAGGAAAGAAAACATGTGTCCGTGTGGGTTTTGCTTGTATCTTTCTAAATGCAATGGGTTTCCTGAGGGAAAAAGATGCTGTTGAATCACACACAGAAAAAAAATGATTTCTGCCTATGCATGTATTAATGCATTGCATATTTCATTTAATGGCTCCATCTACACTGAGAAAAAGTGTAATAATAATTCACATTCATTGGATACTTAACTATATGCCACATTCATGATGATGCTTCATATCTATCACCTTAATCATCACAAACTTATGAATAGGTGCTATGACCTTCCTAATTTTGTTGATGAGTAAGTGACATTTGGATTAGATAACTAGCCCAAGATGACAATGAAATCTGAGAGCCAGGACTGAACCATTTGTCCCTAGCTCTTAAGTATTATGCATTCCTGACTCCCATAAAATTAGAATTAGATTTTGAGCTAGATACACTATGCCAATCAAAAACACTGGCATTTACTTTAAGTTGTGGTCTTGCCAAGTCATTAGGAAGAAAATTAGATAAGGGACAAGGAAGGTTGGTTTTGAGGTAGAAAGGCAGCAGTTTGGTAATATCCTGAGCTCTCTGGACTGAGAGCTAATCCTGACTGCTGATTGGTGAAAAAGAAAATCCATTAGCAGCAAGTCTGTCTTTCACTGGCCTAGAGACCACATAAGACTGAGCCTATCAGGAATGAGCCTCCAGCCCCTGCAGCTGGGCAGAGTAACAGCAGGCAGAAGCAATGGATAAGAGAGATCAGAATGATGGGGAGAGGCTAAAAGCGGGGAGACTAGATGGTCAGTCAGAAGCTGATAATTGAGATGCCATGACTTTGAGGTATTTTGAGAACTCATGAGTTCTTTTTTTTAAAAATCACAGCAACTATATGCAAAGCGAATTGGGACAATGAAAGATGGAAATTAAGAAAGCAGTTCAGATGACCATGAAGCAGTTCTTCCAAACCTGAAAGTCTTCATGGCTACAAAAATAATGGAAATGACATTTCAAGTGATCAAAACAACCTTGCAAAGAAACGCGAGTTCTGGCTTCCTCCACCTTCTAAGAGATGCCCTCTGACTGCATCCCCGCCTGCCTCCTTCTTCCTTGCTTCTGTCTTCCTACAGGAGAATTCTCTGCTGACAGTGACCACGCTGGGGGCAGAAGGCCAAGGATGATTTCTTTTTCCTTGAGGACAGCTTTGCAGTTACCCAGTGCCAGCAATACATATGCAGCTCTGTGTAGAGAAGAGTTTGCATTGAATCTGTTAGAAAGGAAACTCCAAAAACCTCGGTTGGAAATGACAGCTCTTGACAAGATGAAAGGAGGTATCTTGCTCTGATCTTCACTTAAAACAATCTGGAGTTCCATTAGTATTCACTGAGGAACTTCAGCACGGAACAAGTACAAGGACCATGAATAAAATTAAGACTAGTATTGACTCTCAGCACGGCAGAGGGTAGGAGAGTACAAGGGTGCGGTCTGGAGCTGGCTAAGCCTCGCCAGGCTCAATCCTTGGTGGCTACATGTAACCTGCCCGTGGCACTGTGTGTACCTGTAATCTGATGATGTGCTGATGCCAAACCTGCATGGCATGTGCCTTTAATCCAGTCCACACTCACGTACCAACTTCCAGGAATCAAGTCAGATGGAACATCCCCTTCACTGCTCCGACCAGTCATCCAAAATACACCCTTCCAGGTTGGGTTTCCATTTGTTTCCTGACTCTTGGCTCCACTGTGTTAGGACTCTTCGGGCCCCATGCTGATACTAACTTGCTAATTGAGATGTTTGTCTGTTCTTCAAGTTCTTTGGTTTTATGCTTCACTCTCTCAATCTTGGCACTCTATCCCATACTAGAACACGGAATATCCTGACCCTGTCTTCCCACAGACACCCAGCCCCCTCCATTCTGCCCGGGCACCTTAGAGTAAGTGTTTATTCAAGTGGGTAGTAGAGTAGGGCCACCTTCTCTACCTCTTTCAAACCCCACCAGGCTAGATCTGATCATATCCCTTACTTTCCTACCCCAGCCTCAAATTCATAATGCCCAACTGAGAGAGCTAAGGCAGGGGAGGAGAGGAATCCCCTGAAGGTGAAGTTACTCTACGGAAAAGAGGTGAAAAGTCCCACTTGCTTTTTCTTGCCTCTGGTTTGTAATTCTCCCAGGATTAAACCAATCGGGTTCTTGGAAGCCTAATACATCCTCAGCACTTATTTGCAAGGTTATGGTAGCCCCTAATTGTGCTTGCAGCTGTAGCAGTAGACTCCAGAAGGTCCCCTGTTCAAAAAAGCAGCCCGTCTGCCACTGCTGTCCGTATGTTTCCCATTTCCTGTCCCGCCTGAGCAGCTGTCTCCAATGAGATGCACACAGGATTCCTGCTCCAGAGGACAGAGCTGAGCAGGGCATTCCCGAGTGCAGTGTCCACCACTCAACAGGGCTTGTGTCCTCTAAGTGAAAAGGCAATTGGCCCTTCACTGGATGGGCCTCCTCAAAGGCACTATTTTCAGTCACTCTTCACAGTTTTCAGGTTCATTTTATGACAAAAGACAAAAAGTGCTTTCTCAATAATATTCAGAGAAGGGCTATGCTTGGTCCACTTCCCCTCACAAACTCTTTCTCATCCACGTCTGACATGACTCACTAGCCTTTGCCCTATGCCCAGCCTGAGCTAAGAACCCTCTTCTCCTCACGTTGGTCTTTTCAAATACTTGCTTGCATGTATTCTTTTATGAGTTAAAACAAAATACCTTGTTCTATTTTTTGGATGGTTGTGAGTGGCAATGGCACCTCATGTCCCTGCATGAAGGGGTGATGCAGACTTCCTGCAGTGCAGGCTTCAGAGCCTGGGACTATGGAACTCTGGATCTCTGGCTACCAGCTCACAATGACTCTCACCATGAATGTCTTTGTTGCCTGTAATTTAGCTGTGAAAAGAATGTGATTGGATCTGGTTTCAGAGAAGTAACTAGCTCCCTTCCATAGTCATTTGGTTAACTTTGGATGCTCCTAAATTCTCCAAAAATTATTCAACCATGTGGTGCCTCTTTTCGCTGCACTTCATATGACAGTCACCCCTTCACTTTCCAGAAACTACTAACAGAAGAACTGGTTAGAAAAGCTGGGTAGTGGTCCCTGTGTTAATAGATAGGAAGATCTTGGTAATAGCAAACTAGTTCTAAGGGCCACGGGAAAGCCTATGTTTATAGTTAGGGTCAAGTTTCTATCAAATCTTATCACTACAATAACACTTCCATGAACAACTCAAAAGAAATGGATCTTTCCCTCTTCTACTGAATGATTTCCCAATGATGTCTTTGCCCTTGTCTTGGTCCATTTCTTACTGCTATAATGGAATACCTGAGATTGGCCCATTTATAAAGAAAATAAGTTTGTTTTGCTTACAGTCCTGGAGGCGGGGAAATCCAAAACCAAGGCATCAGCCTCTGATAAGAGCCCATGGCAGAAAAGCAAATGGCCAGCGGGCACATGCAGAAGAGAGAAGTGCAAGAGGGACTCACTCTATCTCCTAGCAGCTCTCCTCCCTCTGAGTAACCTACTCAGCTCTTAACCGTCCTGCCCCTGAACATCACCACAACAGCCACCAAGTTTCACCATGAATTTCAGAGAGGATAAACCACACAAGAGCAGCCTTCAAATTTAAACAAAATTTAGAACTCACGTAAGTGGCCGAATAAAATTCTTCCTGTGACATTGGGAAGGTGGTTTATCACGTGTTTCTTGACTGTTGTTCATTGGTGGTGTCTAAACTTCATCTTTAAGTTAGCTCGAAAGGTAACTGAAGGCTAAGACCGTATTTAATACATCTTTGTATTTCTCACATTAGTGTTATTACACATAGCCTTGCATATGTAATTGCATATATAAGTGATTATTAACTAACATGGCAAACCAAAAAAAAGAAAAAGAAAAAGAAATTAATCTAACCAACGTGAGTCTCTTCTGTAATTTACTTTGTTTCATAAGAACCCCAAGAATATACCTTACCCCTGCAGGAGAGGTTATTTTAAAAACCAAGTAACAAAGCACTTAAGAAAATCTCTGTTGATGACCAATGTTCATGCTGTTCACCTTTTATTTTGCTGCCAAGAAGCTCAAGATTATGTTTTCTTCTGTAGAGGTCTTGTTATATTAGTCTAAATATACTGGCACAATTATATTCCCTAATTGTTAATTAACCCTAAATATGTTATCTGTGCAGTAATAGCTTTGTAAAGTTTTTATGCACATATTTTATTATAAGCTCCTTCGCTTTCTTTCTGGTGATCTGGTGGTTGAATGACATTGTGAGCCTCAGTTTCCTGAGCTGTAAATGGGAATAACAGCTGTCCCTACATTGCAGAGCTGATGTCTGGATTAAATAAATTGAAGCAGGAAACATGGAGCCTAGAATATAATGAACATTCCAGTGTTAAGACACCAAATCAAAAGGATGGAGAATGGGAATATGCTTCCAAGTTTCTACAGAATATTTATGTATATGTATTGAAAACAATTTATATCTCTTAGCTGGGCTCTTCCCTAAACTCCAGCTTTGTATATTTAACCATCTACTTTTTATTCTACTCCTATGTCTAACAGACACTTGCCCCAAACTGAACTCCTTAGGTTCCCACCCTAAGTCCTTTACTCTTACAATCTACCCCAGTCCAGTGGTGACAGCTCTACTCACCCAGGTATAAAGGACAAAAAGAAAAAAAAAATTAAATCATGCTGAATTCCTTCTTTTCTCACATCCACATCCAACCCTGAAGGAAATTCTTTGTCTCAGTCTTCAACGTACACGAAAAATCCAGCCAGTTCTTGGGTCTTTACTCCCGCCGCTCCACTCAAAGACACCTGGATTGGTGCAAGGCTTTTCTAAACGGGTTCTGTCTTCTTTATCCTCAACTCACCTGGGCAAATTTCAAAACAGTACCCAGATCAATCCTCTCAAAATATAACCCAGCTTCCCAGCACTCAATGAAGAAAGCCATCTTCACCATGACCTCCAAGGCCCTAGATCACCCAGTCCACATGTCCCTTCTGCCCCTAATTCCTAGTACCCTTAATTCACTCCCCCTCTGCCACTCACTCTATTACTTTTGCTTGAGAAAGTTTCCTATGTTCACCTAAAAGTTCATTTCACTTCCCTTTGCCCCAGATTATTCCTCAAGGGATGCCCTTACCACATTTAGCTCTCAAAGGTCACCTGCTCATTGACCCTTCCCTGGCCACTCTAAAATTGCAACCACACACACCACCACCGTGACCAGCATCACGGCTACCACCACTACCGTCTTTCCTTTTTTCTGAACAGCACCTAACACCATCTAACCTACTATGTATACAGCGTCATGATATAACATAGAAATCAGCAACACAACCTCTAGAGGCTGGGGACTGAGCTCCAACTCCACTGATTAGAAGCCATGTGACCTTGTGCAAGTTACTTATCCTTCCTGGGCCTTAGTTTGCTCATCTGTAAAATGGGGTTGTTTTACTGATTAAGTAAGCGTGTGCGTGTTGTGGTGGTGATCGAGTGTGTCCCTTAAAATAATGAGTGGTAGAGACTATATAACACCAAGGGTTAGCTACTATTTATGTTATTTACTCTATGTCCTTCTCACTACCGTAAAAGCAGCCCTAAGGAAGAAGAGAAAAAGTGTTGTGTGTTTGGTTCATTGCTGTATTAGAAGTGCCTGGAAAGAGGCCTGGTATTTCTTGGGTGCTCAATAAGTGTTTGTCAAATAAATGAAGCCTGAGCTTGGAAGAAAGGTCAAATACAGAATTAGCAATTTTTTTAAGATGTGGTAGTTGGAGCTTTAAAACTGATTAAACAGAATAGAAGGAAAGAATCCAAAATGCAAGAGAAATCAAGGTCTGCATTTTAATTTTTCAATGCCAATAGTTATGGGACACATAGAAAAGCAATCAACACATGAAACCAAGAAACGACCAGCCAGAAGTGCCCAACAAGACTCAAGGTAGTACGCTCTAATAAAAACTCACGGAAAAGAAAACCGTGAGCTATGGGGGAGCCGTCACACTGGACACTACAAGCAGGGTAACAGATTGATGCCCTGATAGGACCACGGGATTTGGCATGCAAAAGAGTGCTGGTTTCTTCAAAGGAGAAGATGTACTAGCAAGGTAGGAAGGAGCCAGGACCAACAAAAAGACAAATGACAAATTGGAAGTGCAAGCAACCACAGTTGGCTATTCTTGAAGTTTAACTGCAAAAGCTAACAGAAACTAAAAGAAAGGGAAAGAGGTCCAAAAAATAACTCCTCACTTCACACATAGTAGCAGCCATAGACTTTACTATGTTTATTTTTTCACTATGTCCTTTCACGTAAAGCATTATTATAGTTTATTAACTATTTATAATAATATGTTTATTGATCACTATGTACTGAGTTTTACATGTAGAAATCAATCGCTATCTCTTTCTCTCCTTTTACTTTGTGAGACTTTTTTTTTAGAAGAAGTACAATTTGGATATATTTGTATATAATTAGTGCCCAAACAAGATTAGAGAATTACCATCTTAAACTCTTTTTTTCCTTTTTTCTCTGACAGAATTCAGAATCTCTTTGTGGACTGAACTCATTAAAAGAGAATGTCCAGATTGGAGTGTCAAGGGAAATGGTATGTCTAAATCACAGGCTCAAGAGAATATTCATTCCCAGCATAAACTACACAGGTGCTAATTAATTTTCTAAATTTTTTCAAGGCACCTGAAATGAGTAGGTCTGTAGCTTCAGTTCAACTTTTTCATTATCTGTACTGTATTCTAGCAATGGCAACCAGGTGAAAAAGCAAAGGTCTCTAACCCACACACACCAAGTACACGAGCAGCCCTCCAGGGCTACCTTTAAGGGACTGCAGAGAAATGGGAGAATATACAAGCCAAACTCCAGAGAGCCTTTGGCCTTCATAAAGGCCAAAGGTGTGTGCCAGTTTCCCAGAGTTGTGCTCGGGAGTTAAATCCATAACACTCACAACCAGGTTGTAAATTTCAGGCCATAGTTCATTAACTCCAGAAGTTCAGAACGATACCCTCTGCTCTCCCAGTCAATGCAGCTGAGAGTTTTCCCAGCATGTGATGATCCATCAACAATTGGATTCCAATATCTTTAGCTTTATTAATAGAGTTACACGGGCCCCTCCTATGGAGCTGAGTATGGCTTCTGACTCCACGCCAGCTTGGCAGGACTGCATTTCTGCTGGGCTACACATAGAGCTTCTGGCTGCAGGTAGACACCACATGCACTTGTTTTGACATCTTCCAGTCCAACATCTCCAGTTTGACTAACTAGTTGCCTTCCACATGTTTGGCTTTAATCTAAAGGTTTCAATGCTAGTTCAAGGCAGTACCTATTTTAAAACCATATATACAGCTTTGTCTCTTAAAGTCATATCTGTGGCTTAGTCCTGTCTATACCAACTTACAGGACCCCTTGGAAGTCAGCCCCACACATGTTTACCAAATACTTGTCATCGCCCAGAATGTAACTGAGGCAAAGGGGCTGGGGATTTAGCTCAGCGGCATAAGTACCTGCCTGGCATGGGCGAGGTCATGAGTTCAATCCCCAAAACAAAACTCTAATGATAGTAACTGAGGCAAATCATGCAAAAAATATGACCACATGAGTTGCAACCCCCCAAAAATTCTAGATGCAGGGTTTGTTCGGTTGACTTGATCCAGGACACCCAAAACACAATGAACCAAAGGTGTGAGTATAATCTGTGTTTAGAAAACAGCGGTAATTATCAAAATAGAAACCTCATGTCCAGCACTAACACCAAGGACAAACTTGGAACTGGAAACAAGTCAAAGACCAGATTGTCCAAGGTAGCAAAGCACCAGGGAGCACCAGGGAAGGCAGTGGATTCTGAGATATTTGTTACATACGTTGCTGGAAGAACACTGGCCCAGCTCGGCTCCTAGGCACTGAGTGGAGGCAGACAGAATCCTGGGCTGCCCCTTCCTCCCCCAAACCTCCTTTCTTTACCAGCTGACAGCAGTTGAAACAATAAAGGTCTGCAATACAAACAGGAGGGCACCACCACCAGTTTCAAAACCTTTGTGAAATTCAAATGAAGCTCTTTTCCTTAGCAATCCTTCCCACTGGGAATTCACTTTTTTTCAGCTCCCAATCTCTTGACTTCTAAGCCACTGAAACAACATATAGTGTGGACCCCATAAGCCTCCATGGCCCTAAAGCAGTAGTAACATTTTCTGCTTCCTGTTAATAAATTGTTCTCCTCTTTGCACAGCACAGAAAAGATGAAGACGAAATTGGGGGGAATTATTTCTCTAACAATAGCAATCCCTGCTCCTGAGAACTCTATTTTGCTTAATATGTTCTTTCTGCAAAGTGGTAAAATGTGACAGTGTAATAACCCAAAAAGCAGCGTGAAGGGCCTGATTCCCCAAAGTGTCCACTGAGAAAACACACAAGTGTTTCCATCAAGAGGGAATTGTGCATATCGAGAGAAGGTAAGTACACGAAATAAGGGCCTGTGATAAAGTGGGGTCCAGGTGTCAAGGATTAAATGTTTGGATTCTTTGCTTCACAATAGATGCATTTGCAGGAAGAATGGGTCTCCATTTCCTTCCATAATGGGGATACCACACACAGCAAGTGCATGTCTTCTTCGGGATAAAAGGAAAATTGGTTGGTTTAAACATAAAAAAGTGCCTTGCCAAAAAACAACAATACTGAGCAAAATCAGTGTAGAGTTCAAAGAGAGTGGGCCTCTGAGCTAGGTTTTGAGATGAACTTCCAGACTTTGTGAGGATGAACCTGTAAGCCATAACGGCCAATGGCTATTTTGGAGCTGAACTTCCAAAAGCGACTTTCTGTGAGCTCAAATGTGTGCCTGCCTCCCACTGGAGGAATGCACTACATCTTCAAATCTATGCACTCTGAAAAACGCTTTCTTTTCTCAACTGATTTTCCTCAGTTTCTAGCTCCTAACTACTCCAAATAAACCTTTGCATCACATCACAGCTCAGTATCACTTAAGCCAAGTTAGAAGGAACAGGTTAAAGAGAGGTGGAGCACAAAATAAAATAAGTGATGAGAGGGTGACATACCATGAGCTAGAGAGGGACAGCAGTCTGAAAAAAAGACAGAAGCATGCGTCACATCCTAAGGGGTGGAGGCAGCAGGCGAAGGTAGACTTAGCACGGGATGCCAAGTTTCCGTTTCAAAGTTGGGTCAAAACTATCAGAGCAGCAAAAGAATCTCTAGACCAGACAGGGCTGCAACACATGGGTAGCATGTTGTGTCCTACACACAGAAGCCCCAAGGCACTGATGACTTCAATCCTTTGTGGCTCTGCAGTTCCTCTCACCAAAGAGACAAATTATGTTCCTTTGTCCTTGGGATTTGGATCTGACAATGAGACTTGTTCTTGACCAGCAAGATGCCACCTGGCATGATGTCTCAGGGCTTGTTCTCTGCACCTGTCATTGTCTTGAGTGGGTACAGAGCAGTCCAGCAGAGGTGCTGAGAGACACATAGAACTACCGCAGCTGAGTGCTACCCAAATCACCCAACCCCCAGCTACCCCAGCCGTGCCAGGGAAGTACTGTATGAGAGTGGCAGAACTGCCCAGCTGAGCTCAGCCAACCCTCAGATCAGTCAGAATATAAGCCCGCTATTGCGCACGAGCTTAGGAGTGCTCAGCTCCACAGCACTGTGAGGCAGCGGCTCACCTGACACAGGCGTCTGGCTAAGGGGGTGAACAGGCACTAAAACTGAGCCTTGGCTATGGAATGCACCCTGACTTGAAGCTCAAAGGCCCCGTGTGGGTTAATGGAAATTCCTTTAAAACTCAGTGCTAACCCATTGCCTCTCTCTCATTTGTCTTTTCCTTCCTCAGCCTTCCAAGTCTGAAAGTCTCCTGGTTTCCTTGGGCCTCTTCAATTCACCTGAAATCCAGACTCTGCCTTGCCAGAGGCCTGCTAGTTTCCTGGGTTTGTTTAGTTTTATCCCTCTAGTGTGGTCCACAGGCAGCCCCACCCTTGGCTGGCTTCCCCTTTCTTCCTCTGTGCTCAGGACTCCCCTGGTGACCTACTTGGATAGCTTTATGCTAAATGAGTCCCCAACCCTTGCCCTGGAGGCTCTCTGGGGATCCCTGTTGGGGTACAGCCAGCTGTGCACCTATCTAGGGTTTGACTCCCCCACTGCACTGTCCTAGTCCCTTCATCAGCAGGTACAGGTCAGCTATGACCTATGAGCAAAGCAGAGTGCAGGAGTCAGGTGAAAAAAATGTGCTCAACGCTCCCCTCATAACCCAGGAAGGGAAGCATGACAAACATGTGGAAGACAGGGCAGGAAGCGTATCACGATTCTGAAGAGGAAAAGAACCAACAGAAAGCACAAAGACACACAGAAGAGGAATTTTATTACAGGAACTGGCTCACATGATTTTGAAAGGTGAGAAGTCACAGGATCCAACATCGGCAAACTGGAGAACCAGAAAAGCCGGAAATGCATTTTGTCCAAGTACGAAGTCTTGAGAACCATGCTAGGCTGCTGGTATAAGCCCTGGACTCCAAAGGTCCAGAGCTCAGCCGAGCTCTGATGTCAAGGGCAGGAGACAGTGGATGATCTAGCCACTGTCTCCTGTGGAAGAGAGAGAATTGGCCCTTCCTCTGCGCTTTGCCTCTCTCTATGCGGGTCCTCCAAGAACGGGAGCCTGCCCACATTGGTGATGTTGATCTTTTCTCCATCCACCAGTTTAAATTCTACTCTCTTCCAGAAACACCATGCCGGGCATACCCAGGAATAACACTGCACTGCCAGTCGACCTCCTGGGGCCCAGGCACTTGGCACATGGGTGAGTGATGTCAGTGAGCCACAGGTAAACTGCTATCAGCAACAAGAGGAGGTCTCGGGAAAGTTTCAAAGAAAAGGTGACTTTGAACCCAACCTTGAAGGACAGAAAAGTTTCCCAGTTGCAGAGGGCAGAAGGAGGGGGCACAGTGAAACGCCTCAGGCAGAGGAAGCTGCAGAAGAAAGGGCTCCCCAAACCTTCCCGGAGGAGGAAGTTCTGAAATCACCTTAGAGAGGCGCTTGGGGATGGGGAACCCCCTACCGAGAAGCTAATTTGTCAACGCCCTGGGCTCAGAGGAGAAAAACAGAAGCCGGGGTCTCGTTAGCTTTGAATATCTACAGTCCCTTGTATCCAAGTGGCTGCTGCGACTCAGGCGCAGCCTGTGTAAATAGCGCCGGATGGGATTGCAGCTAATAGGGTTATTAATACCTGTCACATCCCAGGATGGCAGAATAATGTGGAGGTTTTCTACTATAGATTAAAACCAACCAACAGGGAATTTTCTGAGTCTGGCAGTCACAGCTTTCTCTTCATACAACTTTTCCTCCAGCCATGCAGACCGGGGTAATTGTCCCCGGGAAAGGTTTGTCACCATGGTAAATGCAAAAGCTGGAACAAACCTGCCTCACTTAGCCTCAGGCAAGAACATGGGTATTTGAAATTCACAGATAATCCCCAAACCTCCCTGCAGCCCCACAGCGCTGACCTCTTTCCTGGCCCAGACAGTCACCCCAAAGAAGTCACCTTTACTTGGGCTTTGTGCCTCTGCTCCTGGGTGGCTAGATTAAGAAGGCAGAGCGCTGAGGGGAGACGAGGCAGCATGTGGGCTCCGGATGTTCCGCAGGCAGGTGGGGCCTGAGACTGCAGCCCAGCGAGGGCAGCTCCAGAGAGGAACCATCCGGGCTGGTGCCAGGGCTCTACCCTCCAGCCACATGGCTGGAGTGTGGTCCTACCTCTTCCCTTTCACTGAGATGCCCAGAAGGCCAAGGAGAAGGCCCTGCTGGGCAGCTGGCTCCTCCTGACATGGCCACTCTGCCCCACCTCACTGGACGAGCCTCCCTAGGACAGCACTCCGGGTGAGAACCTGTGCCCCTTTCATTTCTGCGGGCTTGACCCAAAGCCTCAAACGGTATCTGGGAGAGACTGCACATTGCTTTCTCTCGTTTCCCTTTCCAGGCTTATTTCACATCTCCAACGCTCACTATGGAAGGTTGTAAATGCCTGTGCAGTCCGGAAAGGTGGCACACACCTGTAAGCCCAGCGCCCTGGAGGCTGAGGCAGGAGGACAGGAAGTTCAAATGCAGCCTGGGCAATTTAGTGGGATTGTCTCAAAACAAAAACATTTTTTAAAAGCCTGGAAATGTAGTTCAGTGTCAAGGTCCTGAGTTCAATCCCCAGAATTGGAAGAAGAAAAAATTTCCTGCTCAGGGCTTCAACCAAGACCAAGTAATACCTGCCACCCCTTAAAAGCTGTGTGTAATATGTTTATCCTGCAAGGCTTTACACATCAGAGCTCCAGGTGAGTCCTGGGATAAATCATAAACAAGCAATAGGGCAAGAGAGACTGTGAGCTCTATGCTTCATATTCTCTCTCTCTCTCTCTCTCTCTCTCTCTCTCTCTCTCTCTCTCTCTCTCTCTCTCTCACTGAGAGAGTCTTACTGCCTAGTTCAGGCTGGCCTTGAACTCGTGGAGATCCACGCATCACAGCTTCTCTTGGTTGAGTCTTCAGGTTCCCACCCTCCATAAATGGAATCAGTACCTTTTCAAAAGAGGCTCAAGCAAGCTCCTCAGCCCTTCTTCCACCATGGGAGGACACAGTCCAAAATGCTCTCTTTGCAGCAGACAGCAAGCCCTTACTAGATACCCGATCTGCTAGCCTCTTCACATTCAGCTCCCCAACCTCCAAAACTGTGAATAATAAACTTCCATTATTTACAAATTACCTGTTCTAAGGTATTTTATTATAATGGTACAAACAGCAACCATCTGCAAGCAGGGAGAAAGGCCTCAAAATCTAGCCCTGCCAACACCTTTCCTTCTCATGGTACTGGGGATTGTTTTCCTTCACACTATGTTCCATCTCCAGCCTTTTGGAGTTTTTTCTCTTGTTTTTGCTTTTGGTTTTGGTTTTTTGTTGTTTCATTTTGCTTTGTTTTGTTTTTGTTTTTAGTACTCAGGATCGAACTCACAACCACGTGCTTGCAAAACGGGTGCTTATGCCACTGAACTAAATCCCCAGCCCAACCTTTTGTTATTTTTGACACAGGGTCATGCTAGGCTGGTCAGGCTGGGCTCAAATTTGTGACTCTCCTTCCTCAGCTTCCTAGGGTACACCACTACTCCCTCTTCACGGCTAGCATCTTGATCTTGGCCTTCCACCCTCAAAACTGTGATAAATGAACTCCTGTTATTTACAATATCAAGTCTATGGTATTCGATCATGATAGACCAGACAGACTAACACACATGCTTTGAACTTGCTGCCTTTGGGTATCCTGGAGTCTTAGAGGAGAGGAGGGTGAGTCATTGTGATTCTAGCAACCACCACAAAGTAGGATAGCAAGTCCAAGGCAATGTAGCCTAGTGTTTAAGGGTGTGCCCTGGGCCCACGGGAACACTGATATTTCTCTCCATGGCCAAGGGTCCTCTTCTGTCAAATAGGAAAACAATTGTGTCATTGCCGTGGGATTGTAGGAAAGACAAAATTAAGTAACAGCACAGAGTGAACACTCAGTAAAATGAGGTGTAATGGCAATAATCATGTTATTGGCCCTACCAAGGAAATATGGTATGGCCTTTGGCCTGGTTTATCCCTGTGTAATTAGTGAGGACAGAAACCTCCCAGCCTCCAAAGATAGTGAGATTTTGAAAAGAGGATAAGGGACAGGCAAGAAAAGAAAATGCCTCGAAAATCCAAGATCATTCATGTTATTACTATTACTGTTATTGTTATTGTTATTAACATTACCATCTTGTGGCTCTTGTAATGCTTCTCTGCATGAATAACACTCCCAGATTCTACCTACTATTCCTGTGGCGGACTCACAGGTGTGATCTGATAGATCCTGCTGCCCTGCATCTGTGGCCAGTTGTTCTCACAGGAGCCCCATTTCCTAAGATGGATCTTGACAGGCTTTTCCTATGTGCAGGTTCACACGGCGCTGGACAGCGCCTCGCTTTGGCACTGGCGAACCCAAAAGTCAGACCTTCTGTCTTTCTTGTCACGTGCCAGTGCTCCTCCAATCAGCTGTCAATACGTCATTCCACCTCCCCTTTAACTCCGCCCCTGCCAGTTCCAAATAAAGCCCATGGTTTTTTTCCTGACTCTTCCAGAGGGTGCTTGCATCTCTTTGGCAGCCCTCCTGCGCCCTCAATAAAGGCCTTTTTCCTGTTTTCTCTCCCTTTTTCTCTCGTGCGCATCAGAAGACCAAACAGATCTATACCACTCAGTCCCAGCAGCACAAATTGTAAAGGTGGAGGGAAATAGTGGAGAGCAAGAAAGCTGAGTGCCATAGTTCAGATCTTGAGTGTTCGCAAAAGGTCCATGTGATAGAGACTTGTTCACCAGCCTATTGCGAGGTCCTGGGACCTTTAGGAGGTGGGCTCTATACTGGGGGGAAGTCAGATCCTTGAGAGTATGTCCTTGAAAAGGGTATTAGCACCCTGGCCTTTCTTCTTCCCATTGCTTCTTAGCTACCATGAAGTGAGCATCTACCTGTGCCACATAGTCCCACCACAATGGCCTGCCTTGCAACAGGACAAAATGACCGTGGACTGAAAACTCTGATACCAGGAGCCAAAATAAGCTTTGCTTCCTGATGCAAGGCAGGAAGTTAATGTAGCTCAGGCACTTTTGTCACAGTGATGGGAGGTAGATTAATTCCCCCTTTCCCACCCCCTTTATTGCCTGGCCCTGTTTTCTGGGGCAATAAGAGGAAGCACAATTGCCTACCTGCTTCTGATGTTATAAGACAAATACAATGGGATTAAGGCACAGTGAGTACAAAGAACCCACAGACCATATCCACCATGCAAATGCAAACTGTGCTGTTGGAAATTGCATAATAAACCTGCCATTTGCATCCTCTGTCATCTCTGACATAGTATGTGGGACCCTTCCTCAGTGGGATTTAAGAAAAGACAAAGGCCAGCGGCTGACAGCCGAAAAATGACACTACACAGCTGGCTGTTTATGCCCCGGCCTCCTTTTTGCCTCCCTTCCTGAAAACCTCTCTGCCCATCCCAGCAGCAAAGGCAAGATGCCAACCCTAAGTCCGGTAGGCAAGACATCTCAGACATTTCCAGGTGTCTCATGAGCTGGTAGAACAATGCAGAAGACGAGTCCTTCTTGGGGTCCCAAGTGTCCCTGAAACCTCCAGAGTGAGACTTGGACTTGCTTTGTCCCTAGTGGCCATTGGAATTCCCCCCTCCATCAGCTAGAAAACAGAAGGCCCAGGCCAGAGGTAACAAGGGCATGCATGGGAGGAGAGAGAGAGAGCCTGCTGGCATGCACCCAGGGTGGTTGGGGCCAGGCCAGCATAACAGGCCTCCCCAAGTCCCTCCTCTTCTTCCCGCTCTGCTCTCAAAAAAAAAAAGTGAGAAGCACAATAAAATCAGCAGGTGACATTGGTATTAATCCCAGGACTCTCACATATGGAACAATTTAAAGAGCTAGTGAAGAAGCACACATGAGAAGTGCTATTTCTGAGTGGGGACAAAGCACTCAATACTGCCAGGATGAGTGAGCCACCCCCCTCTACCCTCTCCACTGTTTACAGTAAAACTTCATCACAAGATGCTATTAAGCTTGGCAGTTACTGTAAATGCTGCTGTCGCTGTTGACTTCCACAGCCCCAGGACATTTTATCCAAGACAGAGTGGCTTCAACAGAGAGACCCAAACTGCCACTTGCTTCTTTTCAGCAAGTAGAAGGTGCCCTAGAGAGCGATATTAGCCGTTCTCGGGCTGGGGAACGTCGGCTGCCTCCCTCCTCTCTGTGGGCTGTAAGGACGATAATGAAGTCAGCAGGGCTGGTGGGATAGATTCCAAAAGAAAATGAAAAGTGGTTTGGCCATTATGAAGAAGGCCAGAGAGCATTGTCCAACCTCTTCTATCAGCCTGCTCGGCCACCTTGATGGAGGGAGAGAAATAGCTTATTCTGGGATCTATAAATGAAAACCAGACATAGGGCCAGTGTGAATTATGTGGGGGTGGGGAAGCTGAGGGATCTTCAGTTGCCTGAACAATTGTGACAAGACCCAAGGACACATGTGAAGTTGTCAGCCACCTTCACCACTTTCTACTTCCCTTCCTCAAAGCAGCTACAACCTCTGGATATAAGCCACCAAGGGACTTGTTTAAAATTCTCTGTGATTAATTCATGGCATTTATCTTACTTTCATCTGAATTTTAGAGGGGAGAAAAGCTTTGGTGCCTTGCCCAACATCCCGGAGCAAAGCCTTGTTCGTCTTCCCATCGCTGGTGTCTGATGCCATGCCTGTCACACAGACGTACACCCAGAACACTGGCTGAATGCAGGTTGATTGTTGCAAGTATGAGGTGGATGTGGGAAAGGCAGTGGGCTTTATGGAAAAGAGCCTGAGGTCAGATCTTGGCTCCCTCATTTGCTAGCTGTGTAACTTTGAAGCGTTTTCATTTCTCTGCGGCCCAATTTCCTCTTCTGTAATTTGGGAATAATAATGCCTTCATGATGAGACCATTGGGCAGATTAAATGAAATAAGGATGTGAAAGTGTTTATCACAGTGTATAACATCAATAAATCTTGTTGGATCTGAAGCTAAGGGATCAAATACTGACCTCACCAACCCCCATCGAGAAATGTCCACACCTCTGAATTGGGCACAGTCAGCAGCAAGGATTACCTGCTACAAATCCAGGGCCAGCTGACACTTCCTGCTGGCGTCTGTGAGCCTCTGCTCTCTAGTTGCGTCCTCCCACTCCGCAGCTGATGTGTGCTCAGGGAAAGCCAACAAATTTTAATATCATCCTAAGTCAAACATTATTGTGAAAGTAAACTTGCTGGGGGGAAAAAAAAAACATATAATGCATCTCAAGACTCAATGTAAATGGTTTTTAGATTTTCCATTATTGCAGGTTACCTGTACCCAGGAGAGACTAGGATGATAACCTAAATTCATGCAGATCATCAAACAATGATTCCTCTGAATGTCTTGCTTGTTTTAGATTCTAAAACAGAGATTCCCACAGCTCGACCTCAAAGAGAATCCACCCGCTATATCCCAAGGGGTTGCAAGTTTGGGCCAGTGGGTGGGAAGATGAATCAGATTCAGTGTGAAGACCATGGTCACCACTGGCTACACCCTAGCAGCACAGAAGTCCACAAGCTTCCAAATTCAATAATTTGCCTAACTCTTTAAACTTTCTTACTCCTGTCCATTCCCTCTGCCCAAATCTAGGAAGATTGGCCCATCTAGAAACAGAGTAATATTAACATGCCTCTGTCTCCGTTTTGAGTGAGTGTCTCCCTCGCCTACATGTACTCCAGTGTCAAGGCATTGACTTAGGGTCTCCTCCAATGCTGAAGTGGTCCAGAGGCCAAGTTTCCTACCTGATACTCCACCAGTGATGGTGTCTTTGTGAAGTGAGCCAAGATCCCAACAGCACTCTCCTGCAGGTGTGTGGCCTGCTACATCCCATTCTTCCTGGGAGCATGTGTAGATTGCCAGCCAGGTATTGGAATAGGCACCTTGGATAACACTCAGATTTGCTCTTGCATATCACTACTCAGTAGATGACAAGCTCAAAAAAAGGTAAGGATTTTTTTGTCTAGTTCAGTCACTGATCTATGCCATGGAACTGAGATATTAATGTATTATTTTTATTAATTCATCATTAATAAATAAGTACTTACTGACTATTCTGCCTCCTTCCCTAATCTCTTGGTTTCCCCCACCTTCAAACAGGCTCTTATGTTCCTATCTCGAACACAAGTCTCAGGCTTTCTCCTGACAGAGGGTCTATGGTGTGGTACAAACTTCAAGGACTTTGGGCAGACCTAGTCAAAATCTCAACGATGCCACCTCAAAGTTTTATCTATCTGAGCAATTTTCTTAACTTTTATCTGAGACTCCTTATCCCTGTCTCTGAAATGGGTATAACACATGTCAAGCAAATGTACTTGAAGGGTTCATCTGTATGTCAAAGTTCCCTTGCAGAATTCCTGGCAGATATATCAGGCTCAGCAAATGCATTCCCTCTTGCATTCTCCCATAAATAGGGTTGTTGAGAGTCAGTGGATAACTTAAGGAGCATTCCTTGTATATTTATGTTCACCTAATAAATAGTCATTCCTTCCACCATGCTTATGTGCATTCAGTTATGAAAGAAAACATGTGCAGACGTCAAGGTAGGTGCTAGGGATACTAAGATGGGTAAGCGCTGCCCTCTGGGCACTCATGGGTGGCAGGAGGACCACTGAGTGCATAACCATACAAAACCAGAGAAGGGTAACAGGAAAGAGATGCCATGTACAGCAGGGGCTCTGGGGAGGGTAGATCTGTGACCATCTGACCATACCTGCAAGGGAATTCCTGATCTGGCTCAGCCAGTTTGTGCCCACTGACTACAGCAAAGGTGCCAGTGATCAACAATCATCAGCTCTGTTGAGACTTAAGATGAACCAGTCATAGAACATCAGATATGAGGTAAGGAGCCTTATAAAACCTACGAGCAGACTCTCCCAGCACCTTTCTGCTCCCTGCTCACTCCCTCCCCTCCTGCAGGTGTTTCTGCCAGCTCTTTCTCCCTTTGCCTACCTCGGGCAAGGTAAGAGATTTAAGGAGAAAAAGCCTCCAGTATCATCTTGTGTCGGAAGGAGAAGGAAACTTGATTTACTATAAATTTACTATACTTCAGGCCATGGGGCCCTACTGGGCATTTTACATGTTTGCTTATTCAGCTCTCTCAGCAGTTCTGTAGGACCCATAAGCACCGCTTTACCCATTCCTCAGGTGTGGAAACTGAGACAACGAAATACTTGTTTCTAGTTAGTCCTGAGTTACAAAGGAGGTCTCTTCTGGGTGGGAGAAGCTCACACAGTTGTGAAGGTCCAGTGGACAAATGTGCTCCACTGAGAGAGACATTAGAAGCTAAAATCTAATCTGTGCTCTGCTCATCAAGATGGGCACCTGGCAGGGGGCTACATCTGCCCGAGAAGGTGCACCTGTTTCTGATTCCCCAAGGGCGCAATCTGTTTGTTGTGCATCACCTATCAGGCTGCATCTGCCTTTCCCTTCTTCTAGCAAGGTGCCTTCTTGGGAGCCAGACTCACCTTGGTCCATCGCCCACACATTTGCAGCGAAGCCCTCAGCCTCCCAACCTTCAGCGTTTCACTCTAAGAGGAGGAAACGGGGAACGTGAGCATGTGTCAGCTCTTACAGTAACTCTGCAGCACAAACTATCATCCACACTCACTGGGTAAGAAAACAAAGACCTACAGAGGCTAAGTAGATCGCCCTGAATAATATAAGAGCCAGAACAAGGATTTAAACTTAAAGTTCTAAAGCCCAGAGGCCATAGGAGCTTTTTCCATCATGCCAGGTTGCGTCGAGAGAGAAACCTCTTACTCAGAAGCACAGAGCTACCGGGCAGTACAGTTGGTCTCTGAGCCAAATTCAGTAAACAATTTGTCACTAGCTGGTTAAGGACAATCCTGCCTGTCTATTCATACACAGCAGACCACCCCAAAACACAGTGACTTACAACAAAAACAATTATTGATTTCATTCAAAAGCTTACAGTGTGGATAGGGCTGGTTGGCAGTAGCTGGTCCCTTAGAGTTGGGGGGGAGGGTCCACTTTTATGATATCTGTCACTCAGGGACTCAACTAGGGCTGTCACCTCTGCACAGGAGTGGCTTGCGCTTCCTCATAGTATGGCACTGAGCTCCAAGAATAAGTATGCCAATAAGATCTACGAGATCATAGTTTGGGATGCTCCAGACTGTCACTTCCCCTGTATCCTGTTGGTAGGAAAAATCCCTAAAGAAGGTGGCCCAGGTTCCAGAGGGAAATCAGACTGGCTCTCAATGAGAAGAATAGCGGAGAATTTGACAGCTTCCCAAAATAGACTTCACTGCACTGTCACAGCGTTGAACTGCCTCACTATGCAGATCGTCCAACACCTCAGGGTGGGGTTGGGTGAAGACCGGACAGGTGCCCTCACCCCTGATCTACAGTGAATAACGTAACCCAGAGCAGCTGGGACGATTTCGAGCCCAGAGCTCTAGGGCATGTCACAATCCTGGCTGCCCCTCACTCGCGGAAAAAATCACCGGAGCGAAATCAGACGGCAGAGCATCTGGTATCCGTGCACTTGCTGACTCCAGCCAGGTCCTCGGCTGCTCACTGTCACAGGCACTAAATTCCCCTGGACATGCATGCCAGGGAAAGCCAGGGTTGAAACATAATAATAAATCCATCTGAGCACTGTGTTCTCCTGGGGCTTATCAGTATTTCAGTGCTAGTCACAAAAATAACATACTGTAAAAGACTGATTAGTCATCGGATAATTGAGTTCTTAAATGTCAAAAACAATATCGTATGAATATTCAACAGATCATGCTACTGAAACTTACCTGTTCTATCAACAATGACTAACATTTTCCCCCCATTGTTCTTTCCCAGAAATTATGTTAATATGACTTTTCTAAGGTGATGAATGTGGGTCTCTTTAAAACATATTGTCTTCCAGGTTAATGCATAATGAGCTGGTTAAAGAAAAACTGCTTGGGAGTCAGGCTGGATTTCATCTGTCTGCATTAACTTCCTCCCGGCTCAGAAACAGGGGGCATCAGAATAGAATTTCTTCCAGCAACAGGCAGACTTCAGAGCTCTACTTTTTGTGAGTTCTATTTCTTCTGGCGTTTATTTATTTGTTGTCTGAGACCAGGTGGGGAGGGTGGTATGCACAGTTTTCATGCAGTGTAAGTTTAGACAAGGACCAAGGTTAGAGATCTCTGGGAGACTGGTATATACCTTAATTCCACAGGAAATTAGGGTTGGGTGGACTAAGTGTATGCATGAGTTTGCATCTGTTTTTGGAACTTGCACACACACACACACAAACACACACACACTTCCTATCAAGTGGGGGTGTGAGACATCCAAATTGGAAGAGATTTTCTAAGCCTGGAGTCCAGAGAGGAGGAAACTCCCCCAAGCAAATCCTGCTTCCTGTTAGCCCAACCTCAGCAGATGCTGCAACAGCTGGAGCCTAGAGCAGCTTGGTGGGGTGGGAGCTGATGTTGGGGTCAGCTTGCAGGCCCTACCACGTGTAGGGGTCTTGCTCTTAGTGGGAACATCAGGATATGCCAAGCACCAACTGCTCCTCCAGCCAGACGCTGTCTGTTTCTGAGGTTGTTGTGCCCCTTTCTAACCAGAAACACAAAGTCCTCTGAAGGAAACTCCTCACTGCAGCCCACGGGCAGTCCCAGCCCCGCCAAAGACAGTAGAATGTACAGAGATGAAGATGCCCAGAGCTGGCAAGCCGGCTCAACAACTCAAAACCTGGTCACCAACCCACATCAAAACCTCGCTTCATTCCCAGCCCTGTCTGCCTGTCTCACCCTTGCTGCCTTATCATGCACTTCATCATCCTCTGTGAACTGTGTGGCACCCCGGCTTCCCAGCCCTCCTCTCTCCTCTGTCAGCCGTTCTGGCAAACAGTTACCAACACTGATACAGATGCAAATAAATCTAGCTTTATGAAAGGTAATAAGCCCACTCGTGTTTCTTAGTATGCACACACCTAACTCCATGCCTTCTCAGGCTTCTCTCCTACCAATTCCAGACTGCCCAGATACAGCAACACAAACATCTGCTTGCAGAAAACACTCAGAGACCTCCCCTGCCCCTACCACGGAGATTCGAGGGACTCAAAGAGACAGAAGAAGACAAATTATTCATTCATCCCAGTTGCCTTCTGCCTGCTGCCCCTTCACACACACAGGCCCTGCTCTGTGCATGGCTAGGCTAACCCATCAGCAGCAGATAATAAGCAGACTGACTCAGGCAGGCAGGCTATGGTGGTTCAAATGTTAGTAGCAATGAGCTTGAGTCTTCTTAAGCATGTTTTTAATTACTGCAAAAATGTGTCAGCCTAGGCGGCAAGCATGGTTCTCAGTTACCAACATGCAGATTGATGCTCTCCGTGTGAAGCAGTTAGCACAGACATTTAAAAACAATTAGGATCGTGGTGAGGCAGCTCCGAAAGAGCTCATTACAGAGGGGTAGGGGAAGTTGGGCCACAGACGCTCCCCAGATAACTAAGTTATTTGTAATTTTGATGGGGAGGGATGATTGGTTTCTTTAATATTTTCCTTTTGGTGTAAGACAGGACAGCAGCCGCAGGGACACACATACACACACACTCACACACGTATGCGCTTGTGCACACAAGACTACTCTCAGATAACAAGACAGATGCCACGTTAATGCCTTTGGAGCTTGGCAGTGAGAAGGACCATGAAAAAATTAGACACCTCTTTTGTAAATCCCTTGTTATGCCCCTTAGGCTGAGAGGCAAAGCAAGAGGCTTTGGGCCCAGTCAGAGCTTTGAGCCCACGCAGGGGTCCTCAGTACCGGGCAGCCCTCCTGTGCAGGTCCTGAAGCAGGGACTGTGCAACCTGACTTCCAGAAGTGACCCAAGAACCAAGAAAAGACCTGAGGAAAAGCTTCCTGGGGGACTAGGTGACATATGACACCTTGCTCATGACAGCTTGAGGCCACACCTGGAGAGTCTCAAAGGAGTGCAGATGGAGGGGCCTTCTCACTGGCAGGCTTCTCTGA
This sequence comes from Hydrochoerus hydrochaeris, assembly GCA_004027455.1. Taxonomy (NCBI): domain Eukaryota; kingdom Metazoa; phylum Chordata; class Mammalia; order Rodentia; family Hydrochaeridae; genus Hydrochoerus; species Hydrochoerus hydrochaeris. Next base: position 134,746 of record PVLA01002150.1, read on the forward strand.
CCTCTAGGGTCATCACAGGAACCTCTGAATCCAGGCTGGATGTCCTCTCAGCTTCCAGGAAGCAAGGAGCTGTGGAGCTGTTTGTATCCTACAAAACTGTATCCTACACTGAATTGTATGCCGCAAAAACACATACTGAAGTCCTAACCCCTAGTACCTCCAAACAGGACCTTGTATGGAAATAGGGTCTTTGCAGGTATCCAAGTTAAAATGAGATCCTTAGGATAATATCTGTAATGCAATATGATTGGTGAGGAGAAGAAGAAGAAGAAGAAGAAGAAGAAGAAGAAGAAGAAGAAGAAGAAGAAGAAGAAGAAGAAGAAGAAGAAGGAGGAAGAGGAGGAGGAGGAGGAGGAGGAGGAGGAGGAGGAGGAGGGGGAGGAGGAGGGGAAGGGGGAGGGAGAGGGGAGGAGACAGGAGGAAGGACTATCATGTGGTGAGACACACAGAAAGAAGGTGATGAGATGACTAAAGCAGAGTCTCAGTGGCACAGCTGCAATCCAAGCACCCAGGAGAAGACAAGAAAGGATTCTGCCCAAAAGTCTCAGTGAGGCATGATTTTGGTCTTCTACTCTAAAATGAGAAGGAAAATTTATATGGTGTTACAGCCACCCAGTTTGTGTTGCTTTGTTATAGTACTGGACACCAATACACTGCCCAACACGAGTGCTTCTCACCTGCCCATGGGGAGGCCTCTGAAACAGTATATTTGGTGATCTTTGTTTTTCTTACATGCATTTATCCACTTGTTTGAGAGGAAAGTGCCAGAAAGTGTGGAGGGAAAGGCCAGGGAGAAAGGGCTAACACGGCGACCAGGCTGAGCTTGGGGCTGGCTGGGAAGTCATGAAAAGCTTCTGATTCTACCCGCTGCCTTCCCCAAGAGCCCTCATGAAGCCTTCTCACTCACAGTGCCCCAACCCCTTACCACACCATGGGAAGAAAGGGGCCTTTGGGGTCAGTTACCAGCTACACTGTTAGTTGTGTAAACTCGGTAACTACTTAAGTTCTCTGAAATTTTTCTCTCACTGGTTGGTTGGGAGCTGTTGGGAAGATTAAATAAGGTAATCTAGGATATGTGGCCCTGTAATAGTAATTATACTATTATGCATAATGATAGCGTGATGCAAGTTTCCAGGCTTTCTTGACAGAAACTTACTCATCACTCAAAAGATCTGCCCTGACACCTTTCCACGGCTCTGTGTCATAGGTTAATGGCTCAAAATCTTCATACCATGATTAGTGAGACCTCTTAGCCCACCTATACTGCTCTTTCCCATTCTTAAGAAACCCATGATTCAAAATCCATGTTAGACACATTACGAACTGGCCTGTAACAATGTCAAAAGTAAGTGAAGATGGACATTTTCAACTCAGCTCTTGGCTAAGAACAAGCTGGAAACCACGCTCCCCAAGATATCCAGAAGGTGACTCGGAGCCTGGCCAGAAGAAGATGGGAAGGCACTGAACCGACCAAAGGGGTAGCTGGAAGGAGCCAGCTGCCTCCCTCCCTTTGGACAGAGCCAGATCTGACCCAGTGGTTGGCCCAGCTTTGTGTGGACAGTCAAGAAGTTGGGCCTCACTGCCCTCTTGATAAGCACCTCCCTGTGAGCCAAGAGGAGAACCAAAGAGCCGACCCCAAGATCCGGCCACAGCCATGGTGGAACCCAGGAGGCTGCACAAAGAAGCAATTCGCCCGCCGCCCTCTTGGTAAGTGCCTCCCTCTGGCGTGAGCCAGGAAGGGATCCAGTAGGGTCTCCTGTGAGCCTACCGGGGCGCGGGCTTGGAATCAAATGTCCCAAACTCCCTCCCCCCACACCTCTGTTAGCAACTGGGGACAGAGGTCTGAACATCTCTTGGGAGGATGACTATGCAATATAGCAAATGTGGGGGGAGGGGGTCTCCTCTATCTTCTCTTTATGAGCAAGTGTTGGTTTCAGTTTTGTTTCATTATGATTAATTGCTTTACTCTAGTCAATATTCTCTTTTGATTGATTTTATAATGTTCTGTCTTTGGTCTGATTTTGCTGGACCTAATTGAGTAGACAACTATTGTGAAGATAAGGAGATATACTACGGTACCTATTGTTGTTATCTTGGTAACCTGCTGTGAAGTTCTGTACCAAATTCATTGCACTGTCTCAATTGGCTTTGTTATGTCTTGTTCTGTTGTATTTCTACTACCTTTAAAATAAAATAAAAAATTAAAAAAATAGAAGAAGCTGGGCCTGTTTCTGAATGCTCCAATTGTGTAATTTGCAGAGATGTGGATATCTCCATATGCTGCCTCAGAGTGGAACTGTCTCACAACAGGCGTAGGAGAATCGCACCTCATCAAGGAGTTCAGTAAATTCATCTGTGAAACATATTTCAATTCCAAAGGCAGTTTTCTAATTAGTAATGACACACAAAGCCTTCACAATCTGCAAGCAGTTCTCCCAGTGGAGATGGATCCTGTGCTAACCTAAGCCCGTGTATAATTCACCATTGCCTCCCTGGTCCAGAAAATAAGAGCTCCTAAGAATGGGAGGACTTAGTCTGAGATGGAGTCTAATCACAGTCAGTCAGGAGCCAGGGTGTTCCTGTCCCCTGCTCTTACAGACTGGACTGGATACCACTCAGACACAGCAAACAGCTGAGTGTATTCATCTACTCAATATAAATGAAAACTTACCAAAAGTGTAATCAAAAAGATGTGATTCTTGTCCATCTGGAACTCACAGTTTCCTAGAAAATACAGATATTAGTACATAAGCAATTAAGTAACAGCAGTGGTAGAGAGGGCTATGAGAAGGATTCTCACTAGTCTAGAAGGTAAAGAATATTTTACCAGAGGAAGTGATGTATAAGTATAGTGAGGTAGGTTTGAATTCCACCTACATCACTTATTTGCAGTATAATTTTTCTTTCTGAGTTTCAGAATTTTCATCTATCAAATAGGCACACGTCGACCTCATAGATTTACTATGAAGGTTGAATTAGACAATGTACTTATTGTGTCTGGGACCACTTAAAGTACATGATAAGTGCTCATTGAAAACACCTATTGTTGTGATTTCAGAAATCCTCCCAGATTCACAGACTACAGGGGAAGAGAACAAGAAGTCACCAAGAAGCAAGCCCTCCCTGCAAATCGGCACCATGCACAGGCTGCTGAGGGAACAGCCTTCTCCCATGAGTCAGCACCATCTTCTGACTGTGGGGGAAGAGAACAAGAAGTTACCAAGAAAATTGTAAAATACAATTTAATGCTTGTAATGTTTAGTGTTTCACTGACTTTGCAGATCTAAGGCCAGTAGTCTGATCATCTACTCAGAGGATAACAATATGCAATGTAGCATCTATGGGGGTCTCCTTTTGAAGGTGGTAACCATAATTCCCTATTATCTTGTTTTAAAGTCCTGTATCATTTTCTTTGTTTTGTTGGGTTGGGTCTTATTCTATTTTGTTTTGTTTGACTTTAATATATCTGGTGGCATGGGCAGCTATTTTGAAGATAACAATATAGACTATGGTAGCCATTTTGGATTTACTACTGTCTTGTTTTGAAGTCTTGTATTGCATTCATTGTTTTGGTTTTTTTGGTTTTATTCTGTTCTGTTTTGCTTGATTTTTACTGTCTAAAAGTATCTGCAGTTATTTTGAAGACAAGAGGCAATATGGTAACTATTGTTGATTTCGTATTGTTTTGAAGTCCTGGGTCACTTACACTGGTTTGTTTTGATTGGCTTTATTCTGTTTTATTTTGCTTGGTTTTACTCTATTTAAATTTTTTTAAAAAAGAGAAACCATCCCAACCTGTGATTGACAGGGAGAATACAGAACAAAATTTAATCCTCTATCCTTTCTTCCCAAGAAGGAGAAGGACAAATTCCCCAATCAGGGTGACTGGGACCCAGCTAAGAGAGCTGGGCTCCATTTTCCAAAGGGAATTTGCAGAATTTGACAGAAGGAGCAAACAAGTACAGAGAATAGCACCTGGTAGTGTATTCACCTCAGAGGGGTCCTGGGATGAAGGCAAACCCCATCTGGCCTTCCACGCCTGAAACTGAGGGCACTGAGGTGGCCACTGTGAGACCCAGGGTCAGGATAGGAGATCCCATGCTTCAGGGCACCTCTGTCTTAAATAGCATCCCCCATTCGGAACCAGGGGTCGTGAGTCCTTAGCCTACGCTCTTTTGAGACTGTGGAGTTGAATTCCAGTTTCAACCCTGACCATGCAACCTTTGTTCTTTCACCTTACCACACTGAGCTTTACCATCTTTAAAGTGAAAAGAATCCTTCCCCCACTGTTCCCTCAACGTTGTGAAAACCAGTGAGATCCTGAGTGAACTTGGATTTCTAGCTCTAAAAAAGAAACCCCAGGACTTCCACCTGCCACCAATCCTTCGGTACTTTTTGTTCTTGGGGTTTGGGAGCGGGGTTTCCTCCCCTCTCTCGGTAGGAAGCAGACCATCGTACAGAGACCGGTGGAAAGGGCATCCTTCCACTGCGGGGTGCAGGGCCGTGCACCTGCAGTGCCCCAGGCGGCGCGCTCTCCCCCTCCCCGGCTCCTCTCCTCAGGCCTCACTCTTGCTCCCTCAACCCGCAGCCCTGAGCCCCTTTTGTGCTCTGGCCGCCAGCATCCGAGGCTCTGGGCATTTGTTTTCTCGCTACACGGGGCTGCACACTGATACATTTGTACCACAGGAAGCAGAAAACTAGTTTAACATCTCATTTATTTCATAGATGAGAAAGTAATTCCCTGCTGAATGATTGTCCCGAACCAACAATTCAGAGAGGAGGAATTCACAGGGCTGCCAAGAACCGGGTGCATTACTGTGGCACCGTTATATAAGGGAGCTGGAGCTGGTTTTTTCCCCTTCTCTCTCTCTCGCTCCTGTTAGCCTGAAGAGAAAAGCCATTAAATATGATTAAGGTTAAGAGATTGCTAAAATTACAAACAGCCGCCATTCAATTATTTTGCTCTATAAAATGCAACACAGATTGGAGTTATTTTTCTGAAATGTGTTTTTAGAAAATAACATAACACAACTAATGTGGTTTGATCTAGCAAATCAGGTACCAGATACCACTTCTAATGCAAAGCTAAAAGGTTCATAATTTAACTCAAAGTTTGTAACTTAGAGTTATCACGTGCTTATGCTACAGAAAAGCTTTATAAAGAGAAAAAAATCAATACCTTACCAACTAATATTCTAAAGTCATCTACAGTCAAACAGTCAATCAATTTTATCACCCATTAAAAAGATAAGACAGAATTTTTTTAAGTTTAAAAATGAAAGAACCAATAAAATTTGGCTTCAAAGGTCCTTAGAGTCTCTCTTTTGGGGGAGGCACAGGAGGGTAAATATTTGAGATATCACTGTCAGTTTTTATAGAACTAAAATTGTGTACGGGGGATGTCGATTTCAAAAGAAAGATGGAGGAAAAATGGAAAAGTAACTTCCAAGTCTGTTCAATCCATTTGGCCCCAGGGACCATGCCCAATGCTAGAGAGAAGCCAGTGTACTTACTCCTACTGCTCCTGGACTTCCAGTGTATGAAGCAGATGACTTAATCTCAGCTTAGAAGGAATAAAAAGCTCAACTGCATTGAAATGAATTTTCTGTCCACTTTGTACTGAAAGTTAAAATAATTTGAAATTCAGACAAACCTCTATGCAGATATATTAGTGGCTAGAGACCTCTGGTTATGATGGTTAATAAAATACCAGAATTACATTACACTCTGCTCACAGACTCGAGCCCTGGACTCAGAGTCCCTCCAGACAGAATATAAGCCACTTATGTGCATAAACTTTGTACACAAGCTTAACACATAAAGCCATGTATTAAAAGTGAACAAAAACACTGCAAGCCAAAGAAGCAAGCTAAATGCCAAATTCCCAGGGGCAGTCAAGGGGAGCTGCAGCTTTCATGGCACACACATGATTTTTCTCTTGCCTGTTCCAGCATCCAAGAATCAGCAGCTTACCACGCTGGCAGCTGATGCCATAATGAACCTGACAAGTTCTGCACTCTCAGATCATATTTTCAAACTAGACTCACTCATACCCCGAATCCTAATGTACTGAACACTCAGAGTATGGAAAATTGACCTCTGCAAAATGGAACAGGCTTGGAGTATCAGAAGTGTGTGAGAGAAAGAAGTGTCTTGGAGCAGAAGCAGAGCCATTTCGTACAAGCTCAGATCGTCTATTGGTTACCATGATGATATTCTCGAAAGCAAAAATAGAAACACACGATCACACAAAGGATTTTATCAGACTTGTGAATGTGTGTACATGAAGAGAAAGCAGCACTAAATATTTTACACTGGGAGTGTCCCTGAAAAATCAGTGACAGATAACCATTAAGGGACACTGTGGGGACATAAAGCTTGTCTTTTGTGTCTCCTCTCAGCTCCTACCCTTCCCTGCAAAACCCTCTTCGCTCATCTTGCGAAGTTTTTATAGTCATCCAATAACATTTACTGAAAACCCAGGGCCTATGCCGTACATTGTTCTAGGAGCTTAGTTCCTGCACCCAACAAGCTCTCTATTTGGCGAGGAAGAGCTGCATATGTATAATTAATTATAAATCAATATGATGAATGATTGAGAGGTGGACGCTGTGCTCATGCAGCTCAGAGGAGAATATGCTGAATGCCTGGGTCAGTCAACAAAAGCTTCATGGCAGACGGGGCAATTCAACCTGGTCAGGAGGTGGGGTTGTTAACCAGGAAGGGAGGCTGGGTGTGCAGGGAAAGCATTCCAGGTGGAGGACGAAGTGTATCCAAAAGGCAGTGCGAGTGCAAAGGGCAGATCGGCAATGGGACTTGGGTTGGCATGGTTAGTGTAGATAGAGAATTAGAAAGGGATCGGACCAGAAAATTAGTCCAAAAGTTGACTGTGACCAAATTGTGAAAATCCTCATACTGCATGCTAAAGAGAATAGAGTGCCATTAAAGTTTTTCCACAGCGCAGTGGCACAACGGGGCATATATCTGAAAAAGATAGTTCTAGAGGCGATGCAGTGGCTTGAAGGTGGCTGACGGGGAAGGCAGGGAGACCCTTGGAAGAAAAGAGGCAACAGTCCTGGGAAGAAGTGCCCGAAGCAGTGGCTGAAGAGTTGATCAGACTGTGACTGATTTAAGAGGTAGACGGTAGAATCCATAGTACTTGGTGTTGATTGGATGTGAGCAATAAAATAAGGAAGGGGGGAATTCAAGAATGACTCTGTAGCTGAGATATCCAGCAAGCATTTTGGAAAGAAGAGTCTGGTGTCCAGGAGAGAATTTGGGACCCTAGGGATACTGCAGCCTCTGCTCGAGGTCACAGAGAGACAGACCATCAAATGACTCTTTGCTGGGAATTAAAATCTTTAAGGCCAGATCAAAACACAGATTGCTATTAAAAGAGGAAGAAAGACAGGAAGCAGAGACGTCTTTGCACCAACTGCCCTCTTCAAGCCTCAGTTTTATCTGTAAAACGAAACAGTTATAGGACACAGAGGACGTAAACAGACGCTACTTATTCAACCTAGTAAGGCCCCTTACAAGTCCAAACACAAACCAGGGTGTCCAGAGCTGGGGAAGAGACCAAAATTAGAGTGATAAGAGTTAAAGGTTCCCAGATTCCCCACAAAATCAACATAGGACACTGCTTGGCCACATGAGTCAGACAAAGTAGCAGCAAATCAGTACTAGTAAGGGGATGGATCTTGGAATATTCATTCTCCCTGCTCCCATGAGACACACTGGGTCTCCTATGCCTCTATAGATCTGTCCAGAAGTTCTGCCCTCTTAATGCCATCTTCAATCGCCTGCTCAGGACCATGCTCCCACTCCTCATCAAATTCTGCCACATTCTGCTGCCTCAAGACAACTGGACCTGGAAAGCAGGTCCTGGTTCCAGGGCTCAGACTTTCTAAGTGTGTGCGTCCTACATAGGCCCTTGCTGAGAACTCAACTGTATCTCTGCTGACACCCAAATCTTTAGCCTTCTGCTATTGAGTTGGGGCCAGTTGATGGGGCTGGAGAGGCATTTATGATCAATCCTAAAAGATCTGCAGGTGTTTATGAGGAAAGCAGCGCACTCCTGTGGAGTCTTCAGAGGACATGATGAAGACGTGGCCTAAGCAGAAGGTGCCGTGGCAACTCCACCAGATCCATGGCTCTCTCAGAGACTCATCCTCCGAATTCCTTAGATTCCTCCACCTTCCACATATTTGGGGAGGAAAAGGAAAAAGAGGGCTGCACCCATAGGTCCATCTCAACTGTGGACACCCTCAAGAAACACTTGTATAAGAAGCTTTTATCATGCCAGGGTGGCTAACAAGAAATGCCTACCCCTAAGCCAGCTGGAGCTCAGGATCCAGCCAAAGGACCCACACAGTGAGAAGCAAGTCGAATTGTCACCAGAAGGGGGAAAAAAAAGAGATGTTCTCGCGTTGCCAAGGCTTCTGTTGTATAATGTTGTGGCAGGCAGGGCTGGGGCTCCTTTATATACTTAATCATGTTCCATTTCCAGCTGACACAACTCAACAGTTCTGACGCAGCACCGCTTAATAAGACTCACTTTCAGCTGAGGGAGGGGGACCAGGAGGCTGGGGGAGGGAGAGGAGAGAGAAGATGCTGGGCAGAGAGGACGAAAATGATAGGGCTTTATTTTAAAACAGAAAGTCTGTTGTCAGTTTAGATTATGGACTAAGCAACCAGGGCAGGTCCTCAGAGGTTAGAAACGTCTCCCAAACACAGCAGAATCTTCTGTATGGAGGCACTGAGCCAGAAGAAACCAAATCCTTTCTTAAGAAAATGGGGTAGCCATGGGTGGAGGGTCGAGATGGCATTTTTGTTAGAATCTGAGAGCAAAAGTGCCCAGGGGAAGCAGTGGTTCCTTTCTGCATTCCTGACCCAGACTGTTGTCCAAACTCACCCTTCCCACCAAATAGTAATTTTGCTGAGAGCAGGGAAAGTACTTCCTCTTCTCATCTTTATAAAACTCGCCAGGACCACACAGTTGATGGCCTCATATTGAGCAACCAGAAAATACTTGTCCAACTGACAGAAATATCTTTTCCATTTAAGAAAACTTAAAACTACATTTCCATTTATCTCTCTTGATGAGAAAGAGGATAAATAGAACTTTAGAGTCTGAAAGAGTCTTAGGAATCAAATACATGTTTCATTTCATCCAGTGGAAAATGGGACACAAAAAGGTAAAGAAAATTACAAAGATTGACAAAATTCTTAATGATTCATCTAGATCCCTTCGGTATCACCTTACTGCCCCTGCGAACTATGGGTCTGCATGTAACTTCAGTCACCAGTTCATCCGTCCACTCATCTAACCACCTACCCATTCAACTACCTGTCCACCCATCCAGTCAGCCTCCCATTCAACCAGCCACTCCATCCATCCACCCATCCATCTATCCATCCACCCATCCATCCATCCATCCACCCATCCATTTGCCTATACAGCCACCCACTCAGCCATCCACCCATGTATCCATCCACCCACCTGTCTCTCTACTCACTTATCCATCCATTCACCCACTTACCCATCTGCCCACCCAGCCATGTCTCTATCCATCCTTTCTTCCCTCCCTCCTACATTCCCTCCTTTCTTTCCATTTACACATTCAAGAATAGATGTGTACATGAGCTAGCAGAGGTCAGTACCATAAGATGCATCAAATCGCATGCTGCTCAGCTGGCCACTTTTTTTTTTACCTGAGAAGGGCACACAAACATGAAAAGTAAACTCAGAGCTAGAATGTACATATAGTGTTATTGAGTAAAGGCCATAGTATAGGTGAGATAGGATGGGACAGAGAGGTTTAGAGGCTTCATCAAAAAAGTCTACTTTAAATATTCTAATAAAGACTAGATAGTGGCCAATCACAAGAAAAGGAAGGCATTTCAGGTACAGAGCCCAAAAGATGCCTTCCCTAAAACTGCCCCTCTGAGGATTCAGGAGTAACATTCTCTGTGAGCTCATCTCCTCGGAGCAGTCTTCAAAGCTCTTTCAAGGGAGATCCCATAGCTATTTGTGCTGCAAAGTGTTCATTGGCCTAGTAGTGAGTTGGCCACTGGATACTGTCCCTTGTCCTGTAACTAAGTCACATCTTCCTGCCATTTGCACTTGTAGGGTCACATCTCATGGTGGCTGAGTGGATAGCCCATTGTATCTGCATGTATTGTCTTCATCTGCAGTAATGTCTGCCTGTTCTGCTCTTTAGGAGTAAGTGCCTATGACTGGGCCTCATGGTCTGCATCAGCAGAACCTGGCACCAGGGTGGCACATAGCAGGTGCTCAATAAATATTGGCCAACTGAAGTGTGCACAAATGGCAGAAAAGAAATTGCCATGAGGCAGAGAATCAGAAAAATGGAATAAGAAAAGTGGGGACAGTAAATGCCGGTCAATGTGTTAAGAAAGCATATAACAAAAGAAAGGAAAATGGTAAACCAGGGAATAGGAATGTGGGATTTAGGAAGGGTCTCAAGAGGACAAAGACTTGTTTGTGGAGTACAAAGTGCCAGGTGGAGGCTGCAGCTACAAGACGGCACAGGTCAGGTGGAAACAGCAGGCTGGGTTTCCAGAGGACAGAAATGATGCTCGCAGGGGGAGGCCTGAGCCCAGAACAAAGGAAGAACTGGGGGAAGCAGGCACATCATCTTAAAACTACACTTCCACAACATACCAGGCTGCTCTCTTATTTTGTCCTAACTGGCAGAGGTATGTTTTTAACTTGAGTGTACAAACATGGTCCTCTATGTGAATCCCTTTAAACTTTGCTCGCAGAGAAGAAAAGTAAGGAATGCTTCCCTCTGGGTGGTTTTGCCCCTCTGTCTACTATCCATGGAACCCAAAGCACATCCTTCCCCTCTGGAAACACCTTGCCTCAACTCTCTGCACAACACCATCTCAATCCAAACCACTCCTGGCGCTGTAAACTCCGAGATTTTTTTTCTCACCACACTTAAGCTAATCTCCCACCCCGGATGCTTCAGCAACACGTTTCAAGTCTTGGTGTGAGTTTCTGCTCACGATCATTTTAAAAACAAAATGAATGAGTCTCAGCTGCTAGAGGTTTCTGGGCACCAAAAACACCTGTACTGGCATGTCAGGTCTGGGTGATGTCCTCCCAGGATGAATTCAGGCTCCTGGACCACCCTCTTCCACCCTCACTTCACTGTCAGACAACTGCGTGAAACTGGGGCTGGGTCTGCGGTCAGGAGCGATGCTCTGCTCAGCACCACGCACCATCAGGACACCACTCCCCTACCCGACCCAGCCACTGCTCTCTAAGCCCCTTAACCAGCTCTATCCTCTTGACCAAAACAGAAGATGGATTCTCCACCCAAGAGGTTGGAAACCATGGTGACGGCCATGACTAAGGTATGGAAAAAAGGGGGAGCTGGCAAAGACTCCCAGGCCAAGGGACCTTGCAAGATGGAGCATCGGTCTCTTCTGCCAGGCAGAAACTGTGACCATCTCATCTCCGTCCTTCTCAGACGAATGGATACCTGTGTGGAAAACTCCAGTGACCTCATGCATAGTGAAACGGGACCTCCTGGATCCTTTGCCAGCCCTAAATGGTTTGTCTGGAAACTTTGCTTGTAAGTGTTCATAAAGAGCCGCGGTGAGCTTGGTACGATGGATAGGCCACAGCCTTTGGAGGCAGCTCCTGATCCAAATGCCTACTCCACTAGTAGCTGCCCAGGCTCTGCCCCGGGTTTCTTCATACACGTGATCAGGGTAACGATGGTAACCTTGGACTTGATGAGAGGAGTGGAGACAATGTAGGGGAGACACCCTGCACAAGGCCCAGCACATGGCAAGTACTCATCAAGTGGCATCTTTGTGCTATAACCAGGGCCCGTGTGAGCACACAGAAGGGCAGGCTTCAAACCCAGCACAATCTGCCATTGTCCTTTACACATTCTATCCCAAATATGGCCATGTGTTTAGGAGGGATGATGCTTGTAGACAACCAGGGGGTCAGGAAAGGGGGCAGCGGCAGAGGGTGGTGGAGGAGAAGGGGGGCACCTCACAGCAGCTCACTCTTCCCTCACTCATGGGAACAGCAGCAATCAGCTTCCCTTCTCCACTAACCTGTTTCCATGGTTCCCACCCAGCCTGCCTCGAAAATCTGTCACACTTTTAGCATAACGTGCAGTGAACACCACAGAAAATAGCTCTGTGTCACTGGCAGGGTCCAGGCTGGGCCCTTCCTGCTGCCCTCCGGGGAGGCTGCCGGCCTGGGGGGTCAGGCTGGGCACCTGCAGCGCGGGTCTCCTTTGAGCGCTGCACTCTGTCCAAATTCCCTGTGCTCGCCAGGTCTCTCTCACAGGTGGACCCATTAATGGTATTGCGTGTACAGCCTGTCAGCTCTCTAATTACAGCCTTCAGTGGAGAGCTGCCTGGTAGATTTCCATACTTTCTGTTGGGTACCTTGATCCATGCTGTTGTCAAAAAAAGTTACGGTGTAGCCTGCCTGCTGAGCATAGCTGCCTGTTCTTGTTTTAACTGGTGTTTTATTTGTGTGGGTTTTTTAATGATAAACCAGCTTTGGAAGAAAAGAGAAAAAAAATGGCAAGTAGAGAGACCGTAGAACTTCAAGTCAGAAATGAAAACTTACTTTCATCCTCTATTTGGTGAGCCCTTGTGAGCATGTCACTTAACCTCTCTGGGTTTATGCCATGGTGATGACAGTACAATTGACCCTATAGAGTTGTTGTGACAATGGATGAGATAGCGTATGGGAAAATATTTCTTAACTATGTAGCTATAAAAGAATGTTCATGATTCTTGCTGAATTCCAAGCAGGGAGACATGAATTTGGACTCCAGTATGCAATAATCTTGCTGAGTGACTTTGGGTTAATCACTTAACCTCTCTAAGGCCCTGTTTGCTTGGTCATCAGTCAGTCAAGAGTGAGAATAAACATCTTATCTCATAAGATTGTGGTGGGAACCAACTAAAATCAAATATGTGAAATGATCTTGAAAAAATGAGGAGTTCCATAGCGGTAAGCCAATGGTATGGGTTAAAATAAACTTGCAAATATGAATGGAAATCTACAGGTTCTAGATATTTCTCTGGTCCTGTTCTCTTCAACGTGCCTGGTGTGTTCTGGGTGGAGTTCCGGGCGGCAGTGGAGATATGAACCACAAGAGGATCTTGGTGGGCAGAGCAAAGCCCAGGTAATACAAAGACTAAGCTCTGTTGAGTGCTAGCCCTGACTCAGACATTGTGTTATATCCTCCATGTACATTATCTTAACTACAAGGGGCACTAACACTTAGTGAATTCCACTCTACATCGTGTGGTCATCTTACAACAATCACTTCATAAGGACAAGAAATGTGGGGCTCTGAGGGATTAAGTAACTGGCGCAAGGTTACATGACTAGTAAAAAACAAAGTTAGATTTCACTCATCCATGCAGTTAAACCCTCAGAGGTACAATTGAAAGTGTCTCTCTCAGCATTGTTAATATGCTCGCTCCCAGGAGGGCAGGGAAGGTAATAGCCCTGGGAAAGAACATCAGAGATCGGAGCTGGTACCCAGTGCCAGGGGATACTGAGGAATCTTAACATACATGACCATCTTTGCAGAAAAGCAAAACCTCATTGCCACTGCCTGCGTCATCATGTGTGTGTGTGTGCACATATGCACACACACACCGTACATATGCGCACACCTACCTGATCCCCTCAGTCTGGGTGTAGAAAATCCACCACATGTGAGTCTTGGGCCTTGGCAATTGCTAGCTGTCTCACCCAGGTGTCACCACCAAAGCCACTGATCACCAATCAGCTCAGACTCCCTCCTCCCTGAAAGCAGAGTGACACTCTTCACTCATCTCACAGGGGCCAGTCTCTCTCAATGCAGTCAGGTGGACAGAGACAGAACGTGAAGTCCATGGCAAGCCCTTAGCCTGCCCAAGAATTTTTCTCAAAGGGAAATACTTAAAAAAAAATGGTGGAACACACTGCCCGGGAGGAAGCTTACTGCTCCCGCGTCAGCTGCTGCACAGCCTTTCTTCCGTCACCCAGCATACACTCGCTCTGACACCCAGCAAGCCACTGGGAACAAAGTGTGCTCTTGGGACCTAGAGACCCAGCTTTGCTGTGTCCCCTCAAGCAGTTTGCTTCTCTTGTCTGGGCTTTTTTCCTTTCTGCCCTGTGAAATCAAGGAGTTGGATGAACTAAATGCCCCTTTGAGTAATAAGAGCTTCTACTCATGGTCTCCATCAGAGCAGTTCTTTTCCCACCGCCCTGCAGAGAATGCGAAGGAGCAGTTAGGGCTAACAGTTAAAATCCTGCTCTGCCCGAGAAGAGGGCAGCCTGAGACCCTTGGAAACTACAACTCCCATCTACTGGCTTGGGTGGGGAATCAGGCACTAGCCACCCCGATTCATGGTAAATCTAGCTGCTGGCAAAGTACCGGGTCAGAAAGGGTGTTCCATAAGGACGTTTCTGGACGGATGGATGAGTAAATGAATGTCTTTTCTCTTCCCCTCTCCCCAATATCTTCTGATGTACCCCAAGGTGAGCCCCTTCCAGAGCTTATCCCAGATCTCTCCTGGGCCCATGGCCCACACATGAGTGAAGATTTGCCTGCAGTGCAGTGGCTCAGCATAGCCACACCCAAGGAAGTTAACGCCCTGTGTGCAATGAGTAACCGTTTACCTATCCGCTAATTCGCTACCAGAAAAGCCAGTTACAACAGAGACCATTTAATAAGAGGGTTTGGCTACAGGTCCACAATGAATTACTTTAATTTGCAAAGAAAACTCTTCTGGTCTAAAAAGATTGTTTGGTTCCTAGAGAGTTAGATACACTGAAAGCGATCAGACCCTGCTCCTCAGGGATGCTCAATAGGGGAGAAAGTCTCAGGATGCAACTACTTGATTAATTTTGTTCATCAGCTTCTTGGCTGAACATCTGAACTGCTTTCTGAGTGTCAGCATCTCTCCTGTGATGCCCCTGGCACTGATGGGGCAGCTACCCAAGCAATCCCTGCAGTGCAGGCAAAGAGAAGCCACTGGCTGACTTCCTTTGTGCGGGTAAAGAGTTAGATGCCTTACGTTTAAATCCCGCCCATCACATTATGATTGTACCTACTCCTCCTTTTTGTTTTTGAGCGAAACAAATCCCATGTCAGTCACAGGACTTCATAAGACATTACTTCCTCTGGAAAACATCTCCAAGCTTCCTAAGCCTGAATAGGAAACTCAAAGATTTGACCCTATTTTTGTTATCAGAGATAGCTAGTAATGAAACATAATCCTAAAGTCAAAGTATCTGTGTTCAAATTCCTGTTCTAGATAACTTTGGACAAATTGCTTAACCTCTCAGTGCCTAGCCATTCTCATCTGTAAAATGGGCTGTGTCTTCTTCATATTGCTGCTATGCAGATTAAATGGGATAATCCAACACAAAGCACCTAACAATGGCGTGTGACACAAACTGGAGATATAGCCTAGTGGCATAGCGCCTACCGGCAAGCACAAGGTCATGAGTTCAATCCCCAGTACCAAAGAAAAATTTAAAAGCTCTGAGTTCAATTTCTGTATGAAAGAAAGAGACAGAGAGACAGAGAGAGAAAGGGGAAGAGAGAATAGTGTCTGACACATAGTAAGAGCCTGTCATAACCATCACCCTCATTTGTGTCATAAGCTTACCAGTTCTGAGGAGGCAGGAAGCATACCCATGTTCTGTCTGTAAACACTGCTTAGAGGAAAAGGCAGGTCTCAGGTAGCACTGTGCCTCTGTGGCAGACTCCAGCCAGAAACTGCAAGTCCCTCCTTGCCAGAGGTAGGGTCTGACTCCTTACCCTAAATCTCTCTCCTTGCCTCTCTCTGCAGACAGCCAGCCCCTCCCTCGCACATACATGGCTGGGAGAGCCCAGCCTCCCTGGTGTGTGCGACCTCTGGGGAGGGCAAGCTCCATGCCAACGGCTCCACGTGGGACCGAGGAGGTGCGAGCTACATTTAATGCCGATTACTCCCAGGGCATGCAGTTACTGCGCTGTGGTAACCCACCCCCTGAAGCGCCTGATTGCTTAAGCATCTCTTTTGCAAAATGTTTATTTTTTATTTTTCCCCATGAATGTTTAATCAGACACCTTGACAAGGCGCACAGCAGCCCTCTCCTGAGAGCCGCTGGAGGCAGCCTGATCAACCCTATTTGTCACAGGATGGCTCAGAGTGTGGCTATCACCTCCATACTCTCTGTTTCACAGTCCCCAACCTGCACCCCCAGAGCCTCCCACCTCACTGCACCAAAACTAGGATATCCAGCAACCGCAGCTGGCTGGTAGATTTGAGACCAGGTCATGCTGACTCCCTGCACTCCACTCTGGTGGTAACTGGGGGTCCTTGTTTTCCCAAGTTGACCAGCTGCAGATTCTGGCCTCTTGTGCAGGCAGGAGACAGAGGGTATGCCGGCAGCCCCCAGCCAAATCCCCTCTTGGATGGTTCTGCTCTCAGAACCCAGATGGAGCAGAGAGAACCTTGGGCCTGGCCCACTGGAGAATTCTGAAGCTGCTTTGTAATCCTCCTCTTTGCTGGGCTTTCTTCAGTTTTCTTCCTTTATCCAAAGACAACAGCATAAACCAGGACCAAAAAACTCTACTTCTCTCCTGGCCTTGTCCTGTTTCTGGCAGAATGCATGGCCCAGGTGACTTGCCATTTGACTGAGAGGGATCGGACGCGGGAGTCCTGTGGAACTCCCAGATGAAGGGGAGTAGCCTAACTCACTTGCTTTCCCTTCCATCTGTCCCACTCACTCCACTTCTGCCTCAGGCAGCCGCCAATACCCCTCCTCCCCCACTCATCCTCAGCCTCCTGGGATTACGGGGAAAGCCATTACCTCAGGATTAAGCTTCAGTTTGATTCTCATCAAAGACTCTGGTCACTGAGTATTTGCTTAACACCAGACCTTTCAGGCCCCATCAAATTTAACAAGGCCTGACAGATTTGGGATTAAACAGAGAAACCCAGACAAATCCATACTTTCATAGGAGCCCCCAGTGACTGCAGCAGGACAAGTAGGTTTCTAGAGAGAGAGACCCTAAAGTTACTGTCTGCATTGTGTGACCATAACAGCGGCTTTGCTTCCCAGGCTGACAGCCAGTGCTGACCTCAGCCCTCAGCCCAGATCGCCAGATGTATTTGGTCCCTTTCCTCTCTTGGGTGAGAAAGCTCAGACACACTCAGTGCAGCCTGGATTCAGGATACAGGAAGTGTAGGGTGTCCAGGAATAGAGCTATCGGGGCAGTGTGTGAGGAGCCCGCTCCTCCCACAGACCGTCTCAATCTCAGTCTGACGTTTGGCTCAGAGCAACTCTGATCTCCCCACGGCCTTGTTCTGGGTAGGTCTGGCTGCTTCCAGTCTTAGCCCATCACCCCTGCCCTACTTGCAGCAAGAACAGCAAGCTCTGGGCAGCAGATCCAGGCCTGCCTTGCAAACTTGTTTCAGAAATCATTTTGCTACACGCGTAGTTGAAAAGACAGCATCCTGCAGTGGAAAACTTGGGAACACCAAACGCAGGCGTCAGATCTGACTTACTGTAGTGCGTGTCTCTGTTCTGGCTCTAAAACCCTCAGTTTCATCATCTCTAGTATGGGAGCAAATAGTAACGAACCTCCTCAGAGAATTGTTAAGAGAACTATGAGGTGTGGAAAATTTCCCAGTACGGAGCTTGGGAAACCTTGGCAAAGTAGTTGCCCAACTATTTATTTGGTTTCTTTCCTCTTTCCTCTGTTGTTCATGAAATTTGATCAATAAATACAACAAAACACCTCACCCTCCTGTTCCTCCGTTCACTTTTTCTACCAGAAGCAAATCCAATGCACCTTTCCCCAGCTGAGTTCCTAAAAAGTTGCAGAGTTAGAGGAAAATTCTGCACAACTAACACCAAAGAAGTGGCAATTGTTGAGGCCTGTTGCCTGATTTCTCTTAGGCTCTCTGCCCATCCTTTTGGCCCGGCCTGGCTGCTAATTTGCACTACTGCCTTTACGCTCCAAGAGCCTGGCTTAGGCTCAAACTTCATCTGCTGAAGTAAGGGCGTTGGAGGAGGGGGCGTTAGAGAAGCGCCACTTTCACTTTTATTACCGATACAAAGAAAAACAATGGCTCGTGTTTACTGAAAATTAATTTTTTGGAAATTACTTTGTCATTTGTTTTACTCTTCTTAATTAAAATTTACTTGGTGAAGAGAACACCCCATAAATTAACTCAAATGCAACAGCAAATTAATTAGCATTTAGTTACTAGACATTTCTCACAGACTGGACAAATTGTTTTCAGGCTATCGCCTGCATTTGGCTTCTGTGGGTCGTGGGGAGGGCTGGGGGATTGCGGGAGGTTACTTTGGAAGGTGCCCCCAGATAGTCCTTGCCAGGATCTCTCATACCACCCTGACCACTAGGCCAAGGTCTGCCTTCTGTATCTTCACCTAGGGGAGAGTCCATCCCTCCCTGGAACAGTTAGGAAGGAAAGACGTCGGCACAGAAAAACTGCCAGAGACCCCTCGCCCAGAAGCCAGAGGATGGGCACAGTGACCTGAGGAAGCCTCTTCTAGCAAAAGGGATCTTGGATTCTGTGAAACCTGGACTTAGAGAAATCAACTCTGAACCTTTTCTCTTTTTAAATTACATGACAGATTCCTGTTGGATCCAGAAGGATTTTCTCAAAGTGAAGAGCTGGAATGGTAGAAAGTAATTAAACAAGAAACAAGCTGAGTTTAACCATTTCCTCTAACAAATCATCTTTTCTCATGCAAAAGGGCCTAGGATGTTCAGACCAAGTGGTTAAGGACCAAAGCAGGCTGCCTGCATTTAAATCTTAGCTCCTCTTGCTGCTCTGTAAACTTGGGCAAGTCATCCAGCCTTTCTTGATGTTGGTTTCCTTGGATACCAATACTAATTATCTTCTGGAGATGTGAGGAATGAATGAGACATAGTAAGAAAAGTCTTGAGGATACAGCCTGACCCATGGCAAGGGTTCCCGGTATGCCACACATAGCCCTCAGAGTCAGATATCAGTGTTGGAGCCCAATCTGGTCACTCACAAATATTCAGACTTCTCAATGCCTCAGTTTCCTTATCTGAATAATGGAGTCAAAAAGAGATTCATGCTTTGAGGCATAAATGACTTCATACATGCAAAGGGTAATGGAATAGTGCCTGACACATAAAGTTCAATAAGTGATTCATTGTTATTATCATTA
The DNA here is from genome assembly GCA_004027455.1 of Hydrochoerus hydrochaeris. Classification (NCBI taxonomy): domain Eukaryota; kingdom Metazoa; phylum Chordata; class Mammalia; order Rodentia; family Hydrochaeridae; genus Hydrochoerus; species Hydrochoerus hydrochaeris. Next base: position 153,974 of record PVLA01002150.1, read on the forward strand.
TTATTCTATCAATATCCTTCTTGACATTGCAACAAAGTCAGGGACATGGAACCAAAAGCCGGAAAGGAGGCCACAGCCATCTGAGGGGGAGCCATAATATCAGGGCAGAGATGAACTCTTCTTAAGGAGGACTTGTCCCCACGGTACACGTGTCAACAGCAGCAAGGTCATCAGTGCAACTTGATTCCTTCCAGCTATGCAAAGCAGCAGCCTCATAAATAGTCCCCCCTCTTGACAGACAGGAGGAATGGACTGAAATGGGAGCTTGCTGATAAACAATGATATATGGTGGGCTGCTCTGGCAAACAGCTGCACTCCTGCAGAGCTGGCGCCTCTGTGGAGAAAGAAGGAGACAGAAGTGACCTGAGTCTGTGATCTGCAGAGTGTCAGTTACATGGAGGCTCAGCCCCATCTGACCCACCCTCAGATCTCCCTCCAGAGTAGAAGGCCCTCCAGAGCCAGGTCTCTGGCTTTCCAACAACCAGGCAGTGGGGCAGGACCAAGTAGAAGGAGAGGCAGCAGAGCCCTCTTCCCAGACTGGTGCTCCGTCTTCAGTGACCAGAAGTCTGCTAGAAGGAGAACCCAAGGCCCAATTGAAACAGGTGAATGGGAAAAGCTAGTTCACATCCCAGCTCCACCCACTCACCACTCTGCATGGGCCAGTGCAAATTATCCAACACCTCGCTGCCTCAGCGTTCCCAGTGGTAAAACAGAGATAATTACACTGCCTAACCTACCAGGTCATCATGAGAATGATAGGAGTTAAGACCTAGAAAGCGCTTACACCACCCAACACCTGCAATAAAATAAGTACTATGTAACTGCTCAGCACTAAAAGTCTAATTTCTTTCACAAACTATGTGCCTTTCATTTTCTTTAGTCCACTTATTATGTGGGAGACATATAGTCAGTGCTCAGAGCACACGAACTAGCAAGAAACATCCTGGCACTCAGTGAGGGGTGCCTGCTGCATAGTGAGGTACACCCAAGAAGATTCCTGTAAGTGGTGTTGTCTCTATCAAATCTCACAGTGCCTGTCATTTATTTCATTCCACAAATATTTACAGAGCAACCATAATGTATCAGGTACTGTGGGAAGTGCTGGGACTATAACTGGCCACACAGAAAGAGTCTCTACCTTTAGAGTACACAGTCTAATGACAACAATGATGACATGATCCGAGACACGTACCTCTGTGGCCTCCTCAGCACCCACTCACCCTAATAGTATCCCTCATATGGTCCAGGCTATGATTAGGAGTGTCCTCCCAAAGTCCATGCCAATCTATGGGTGTGTTGGCAGGTGGTGGAACATTTCAGAGGCCGGGCCTAGTAGAAGAAAGCTAGGTCACTGAGAGTGATCCCTTGAAGAGGATATTAAGGTCACTTCCTGTCTCTATCTCACTTACACTTCCTGGTTGCCATGAGGTGAGCAGCCTCTTCCGCCATGGGCTCCTGCCATGACATTCTGCCTTCACACTAAGCCCCAAAGCAGTAAGGCCAAAAGACCACGGACTGAAACCTATGAAACCATGATTCAAAAGCGAATCTTTTCTGCTTTAAATTTATTATCTCAGTATCTTATCACAGCAGCAGAAAGATGATTAACATAGCCCAGTACTCCCCATATGGTCTGGTACCATGTTTCCAACACTCATGAGCTTAAATGGTCCACGCATCCCCGTCCACTGGTTGTTCTAGAAATAGGCTTATGAATCAACTTCTGCAGAAGAGAAATGAAGAAACACTGCTGGGAAGTCTAGAAAATATGCTCCCACAAGAGAGATCCAGGAAGAAACAGTCTCTCTTCTTCCTCAGCAACGTGCTATGTCTGGTGATAGCTGGGTCTGGTGAGTATTTTAGGTCAGGCCAAAGATAAAACTGATACTCAGGAAGCCAGACAGTAGAGACAAAAAAATCTGGATCTGGGTGACACCCCGGGACCCTGAACCCACCACCACTGAAGCCTGATTTAACTTCAGATCTTTAGTTACATGTGAGAATAATCTTCTGTTGTTAAGCCAGCTGGACTCTGGGTTTCTGTTCTTTGTTGCTGAAGCATCCTGAGGAATCATAGACTAATAATAATACCTATTACTATTAATAGTTAACATTAAAACGCGGCTGGCATTTCACAATACACTTTCACATACATTATTTTATTTGATTTTTCAAACCAACACCATCAGAAAGGTCTTCTTTTCATCCTTGTTTTACAGGTGGGGAAGAAAGGCTCAGGGGGATTGGTGACGTGCCATTGTGTTCAGCTGGAAAATGCAGAGCTGTTCTGTCCTTCTCAACACAGGTTGACAGATTCTGCTTACTGTTTTCTTGCTTTTATTCCAACAAGGCTGCCATTACATTCACATTTTTGGAACATCGCTTCTGGAATAGGCTTGAATGCACTTTAATAAATAACCATTTTCCCTAGAAAAGGGTTTCCTGTGGGTCTCTGGTGGAATTCAGTCATGCTGGCTGGGACCACAAGGCTTTTCTTTTATAAAACCTCAATAGATTTCATTTGAAATTGGAAATTTTGAAGACATCAGGAAAGCAGACAAGACTGAAGCTTAATCTCTTCATGACACTCCCATCCCCAATACACTGCCTTTGAAACCCTTCCAGTGGAGAGGGGACCAGTCCAGAGGCACTGGTGGATCACTGAAGAAGAGCAATGGTTGCTGCTCTTAGCTGTGATATTTGAATTCTCTCTCAACACAGTTCCAGAGGGGATGGGTGCCAAGTTTAGGGAAAAAGACACAGAAAATGAGATAAAAGGAGTCCCATAGAAGACCCTTTGACAAGTTCTAGCTCAGAGAAGAGCTGAAGACAAAATAGGGCCAGGCTAGGGAGAGTTTCATACAACATTTGTCTACGTCAAAACTGGATGAAAAGAGCATAGAACCCTTCTGTGATCAGGGAGGGGAACACCTCGAGAGCAGAGACCAAGGGTGGGCAGAGACCAGACCTAAGATGGGGCTGCAGTCATAGACTCCCCAAAGAGTGAGAAGTATGCTTTCTAGGCAGAGTAGAACTCAGACAAAATGCTGGGGAGTGGCTCATCCAGCTAGGGTCCCTCTGTTCACACTGGAGCCTTTGTCTGTGTCTTAAAAGAGCTGTGCACATATCTAGAAGTTTTAAAATTAATGTTAGGGTTTGCCTTTGAACCCTTAATCCTGGGATGGGCTGAAGAAAGCTGGGGAAGAGGTGATGATACTCCACAGATAGAACCACAGGCTGCACAGCTATGGAAAGGAGCCCCACCATGAGATGAAGCAGGACCATCTGAGCCATGACCCTGTGGTCAGCAGCTGCAAATGTGGAGGGCCAGGAGAGCAAGGGGACTGGCCTTTAGAAGAAGCAGTAAATGCTCCCCAGGAAAACACTGCTCAGTAATAGTAGCGAACAGAAGGAGGGAAGGCTGAGGAATGATCCTTTTGTTACAAGGCCACCTATGTCCTTTTCCACTGTGCTAATGGAGCCTGAGAAGTTAAGCTACAAATAGGCCCATTGTGGAGTTGAATCTCTATCCTTTGAGCATGAATTGAGAATTTGCAGAGTCTGAAATCTGTTAGCATCAATTACAGTGAATAAATTAGATTATCAAGGTGATATAGTTTGGTTACTAGCCACTTTTTCTAAGTTACTATTGCCATTTTCTAACAAAAAGAAATATTTACAGTGACTTAGATCGGTGTGGAGGAGCAGCAAACGCAGGCTTTGAGGGCAGTTCTGTGTCCACGAAAATGGAAAAAAAGATACAAATAAACATCGAACAGAATTGTGCTAATGGTGCAGTAAGATGAGGTACGCAGAGTTTGGTACAAAATAGACCACACTGATGGCGCTGAAGAAATAAATTCTGTCAACAATAATGTATTGTACACATAATGTGTCTGTTAAAAGGGTAAATCTCATGTGAAGTGCTTTCAGCACAAAAAAAGTTTTAAACTCAAAAGAACAAGAAAAAAGAAAAAGAAATATTAGTTTTACCTCTTCCTCCAACCCAGAGCAAAGGGTAACATTTTCCTCCTTTTATGTAGCACAAACTCTCTCAAGTGCTTCAGAAATTCTATATTGCAAACCTAGTGGAGTGTTTGACCTTCTGGGATAAATTCTCTGTGAATAACACTATTGATGTCAATGAAATAAGTCAACACTGTCTTTACTCCTGGCCTTGACTCCTGCCTTCTCTGGTCTAGGAGATATTTAAATTCTCCATGGCATCCTTGGGCTCTTAGCTTCCAGCTCACAGCAGAAATGGCAGCCACAGTGAAGTTAACTAAGCACCCATTCTAGGACAGGCACTAAACTGTCATGAATTTTATGTAATTCTCACCAGGCTCATGCAGTAAGAAACACTATCCTGATTTTATAGAGCAGGAAACCAAGGCTGGAGATGTTAACTTATCGGAGGTCACTTGGCTACTTGCAGAAGAGAAGAGCATTAATCCTCTCTGGCGCTAATGCTGATGTGGGTCTTTAGTAGCACATACCATCCCAAGTTACCATTTTATTTCAAAATGCATTGCTATAGCCATGGCTTGGGCAAGTGGCAGCCACCCCAGGGGGAGAACCAGCCAGCATCTCCATGCCGTGTTGGAACTGAGGGCACTGGGAAACCAAGCAACCTGGTAAGCAGCTGTGAGCCTACGGCACTCAGGCTGAGACCCAAACATCCCATCTCATCCCCCCCCCCCCATTAGCACGTGGGAACCAGAGGTCTGAGCATCTCTTGGGAGGTTGACCATACTCAATATAGCAAATAGGGGGGATTTCCTTCTACCATCTCTTTGAAGGCAAATATTGTTATCACTGTTTTGCTTTGTTCTGATTAATTGTATTGCTCTATTATGAATTCTGTTTTCATAAGTTCTATAATGTTCTGCATTTGGTTTCATTTTGCTATACCCAATTGAAAGAACAACTATCATGAAGATAATGAGATATACTATGGTACATATTACTGTTATCCTGGTAACCTGTTGTGAAGTTCTGTACCAATTTCACTGCACTGTCTCGATTGGCTTTGTTCTGTCTTGTTCTGTTGTATTTCACTACCTTCAAAATAACAAAAAATTTAAAAAATAAAAATAAAAAAATAAAGTGAAGGGCAGTATCTGAGAGGAATTAATGGCAATATGTCTTTTACTGCAATAGATGTTTAATTTTTTTAAATGTGTTGCTATATATAGGGAATAAATGCCAAATTATTATTTTTCTTCATCTTTCAAATGCACAGGAGAAGCATAGTGCAAACTTTCTTCCTGTTCAGATTCCATTGTAGAATGAATCTATGCATTTATTTGGTTTTAACTTTTCAGCCATCCTTCAATCTGAAGCATGAGGTCACCGATCTCAATGATTCCACTGGGCCAGTGGCCAGCTGTTCTGTGTAGACCGTGAACAGCTTGACTTTGGTTCTGAGAGTGTGAGGGTCTTCACACAGCCTTGCTTCTAGCATTATTCCACAGCATAAGGCCCTCCTGACCTGGGGGCTCTCTCCTACAGGTTTGCGCAGCTCCATCCACACTGACTTTAAATGTTTGCTCTCAACATTAGACATTCGCTTTCATATCAACACAGGGCAACTCACAATTCTAGTCCTCATGGTTACTCACTCAAGACAAAGCAACCTACCCTGAACCACATTTCAGTGACAATCAAGAATCCTTAGCTTCATCAAACCACTCAAAAATTTCATCTCAGCATTACAGATTCACACCATAGAACAATGCCCAGATCTCTCCATATCATGGTAAGACTCTACTCTCTGCCAAAATATGATCTAACAGTTACTCTTTGGCTCACTATTATTACTTTTATTAATCTACCCTAAAGAAATAATTGGAATACAGACAAAGGTTTATGCAAGATTCACTCCACATTATATATAATAACCAAAAATTGGAAACCATTTCAATATCAACAATAAGAGGATAGTTAAATAAATTATATGGCATACCCGCAATGGAATATTATGAAGCCTTGAAGGAAAGAAAAGACATAAAAACATCTATGATATAGAATTAGGTTTAGAGAAAATAAAACCACTTTCAAATATATGAAGGGTAGCTAAGTGGAAGTGGGAATTCACTTATTCTGAGTAGTCCCACAGAGAGACACAGGAGAAAGCTACCTAAACAAATATTTAGGAGGAATACAAAAAGAATTTTCTAATGTTTATAGTTGCCTAAAGTTGTAAAAGATTTCCTGAGTAGGTAATGATTTCCCCGATACAGGAAGAATTCAAACTGAGCCTGGCAAGTACATGATTTTTTAAAAAATTCATTGAGATTTACTCACATAACCCTTAAGAACCCCCCTAATTCAGAAGTTAAAATTTGAGTTGATACTTTTGCATTCTAGGCCGATCTGTGAGCAGGTCTGCTGCTGGGAACACCTAAAACAAAAAGTCTTAGGAGACAGAAAGGTGTGGCTGAGCTGATTGAACCCCCAATTGGCCAGAAATTCACCCAAGTAAGAGCAGATGGATCCATCCTTGGGTTGTATTTTTTTTTTAAAGTAGGGCTGCCTCTCATTCAGATCCCTTGGGTTAGTCTTTCATCTAACTTTCAAGGCTTCCAAATAAAGAAGATTTTTTTCCTAAGAGGACTATTCTGAATGGGAGGAGGGGACCTCTCACAGTCAGGCATTCTCTACTTCTCCATTTAGAAACTATTCGTTTTTCAGAACATGGAGATTTGCCAAGTTGAAGGGACATAGTGAGCTACAGGCACACAGTGCTGTACCTCACTACTTTACTAGCTGGAGGTCAGGGTTGTTTTATGAATGTTTGGCTTAGAGCGGGGTGGAGACTTTGGAAGATATTAGGTTGTCAGGCAACTTCAGTTCAATGACAGACCACTGGGAAAGGATTCAGAAGTTACCTTGGAAATAGCTAAAGAGAGGCGATTGTAAGACAAAGAGAAACCCAGAGAGTTGTGCATTTAAAAATTCCGAGTCCCCATCTTCATTTCTAATACCATTCTCCGGTGGAAGGAATCAGGACTCCTCAGACAGATGGCCATTTCTAAGACTGAGGCAGGCAATATACAGGATGAGCCTGGAGCATCTTGTGCTAGAAGGTAGACAAGCTCAAAAAATAAAAAGATGGAGCCTGCTAAAGGGGCAGAAGAGCCAACCCTGAAGAGTTCCCAATAGCCAGAGTTGGATAAATTGGAGCAATTGAATAAATTAGGTAGAATTTTATTATAACCCAAAATATAAAATAAGTATCTGTGAGTCCATAACAATATAAAAGAAAAAATAAGTAAATAAAGCAGAGACATGTCATTCCAAAGGATTCATTTGGACACCCCATATGAGAAGACACCTGCTCCTTGCTCCTTGTCTACGAAGGCTGCACACAGTGAGTCCCTTTTCAAGGACAACAGCATGAAAGGAGGAAAAAGAAATGACAGTAGAGAAGCCTGAGAAACACCAGCTTAGTCAAGAGATCAAAGCTAATGTCAACAGCCATAGTCATGCTGGTGCACTGTGCCCTTATCAAAAGCTACGATGAAAACACAACCCTGCCTCAGTATTCTTGCTGCTGAAACCACACAGCTCCAACCTAATCATGAAAGAAATACCAGACTGCTCCTCACTGTGGCATTTCTACAACACATGTGACCAGCATTCCTGAAAACAGTCAAGGTAAGCAAATACAAAAAGTGTCGAAGAAACTGTTATAAGCAAGAGAGAGATAGTGACTAAATGTCCTTAGTGTCACTAATGGGAAGCTGGCTTGCAAAAGAGACATGAGCAAAAACTAAGGTAAGTTGAAGAAAGTGTCAATTTTAGTCGATAAAAATGCATCCATATTGTTAGTATGGTACATTTGCCATCAACAGAGAAATTGTGAAATAGTAGCAACATGGAAACTCTGTACTCTCTTCTGATTTTTTTCCTCTAAATCTAAAATTGCTTTTCAATAAAAACTATTTTAAAAGTCTAAGGAAGAAACCAGAAAGGATTTGACCTGTGTGAGCACTGTAACAGTTGAGTAATGCTCAAGAAAGTAATAAATTGGATGGATTTTCAGTACTGGGAAATCAAGAATGACAAAGCAGTAGGCCAGGAGAATCGGGGTATTTTGGGGAGAGTGGATTTCATCCTAACCTGGAGTTTGGGTCTGGTTCCTGCCAGAAATGCTCCTGTTTACTCAGGCTTCCAAATCTGAATGTGATTGTCTCTCTGGCTGAAAAAAAAAGTGAGCCGGAGCAGAGATCCGAGGCTTTGTGTTAAGCAAGACAAACCTGACCTGTCCAACCCACCACCTGAAAACCCATGCTATTTTCTGTGGTCCTAACTCCAAGACTCACTCACCCAGAATAAAATAGTTCTTTCATTTTTAACAAATAGCTGGACAAGTCGATGGCTCCTACGCCTTCCAACAGAGAAACTGTGGGACAGATTGGAGTTCGGGAGGAAGGTTGCTTTCCTGCAAAACATCATCTGGAGTGGTAAATGAGTACATCTTCATTTTGCAATCTTGAGCTTGTGTTTCTAAGAGGCAAAGACACTGGAAGCCAAAAAGAATGGTATGATGGTATTCTGCCATTAGAGAAGAGAAGGCCCAGGAGCGAATGAAATGCTGGGAAACCACACATCCGTTTCCCAACAATCAGAAAACAGAATTCAAAAGGCACAGGGCATTGATTCCTATGACCTGGAACACCGTGTGCTGGGCCCTGGTTTCTGTGGGCCTGGGACCTGTGGGTCCGGTCCTGCCTCCCGACACGGCAACTTGCCAGACCTTGGACTAACTTCTACCCCTGAATTCACTCCTCCCATATGTTCTCTGGGGACGGTCAGCTCTCTGAAGCCAGAGGGTGCCCTCCAATGGGGCTCACTGATTTTCCTGACTTGCTTACATCCCAAGGAAAAGTAGTAGAGAAGTTTGGGGGGTCTTATGATTAAAAAATTGGCTGGGCGATGTTTTATGCATGCATCTGTTATGCTAAAATAACCATCCTTTCTAACCAGGCCCACCTGCTGTCTTTTTCAATTTTAAGTATTTCTAAGTAGCAATCAAATCAGTATAATTTGTTCTTTATCTCGGCAAAACCATTGTGAAAGAAAAATGTGACCATTATGTTACATCAGGGAAAAATACAAGCCCTTTATTTGCAGCCTTCTCTATATTCTATCAGATCTCACAGTTGTCATTATGCCAGTTGTATTTAATGTTGTTCAAATGAACAGAGCTTTCTTTAATCACTACAGCCTTCTTTCTCCTAAATGCTTTTTCCAAGGTTATGGTTTTCAGAGATAAATACATAAATACCAATGTTATGAATACGTTAAGGGTATCCAAGAGACAGCTTTCAGGATTTGTAGCGAGAACCTGCTGTCATTGGAGTTACACAATAGCTGGCTGATGTTTTGAGTATGAAGTTACTGGGTATTAGAAGGCCTGATACCCCGCACTGAGGCGTAAGGCTATTTTGAGCTGATCACAATAGACCACTCAGCAAAGCTGACTTTATAAATCTGGTATCAGGATCCTCACTGCTAATAACCAAAGCCAGCAAGGCCAGAGCCACAAGCACCCTGCATTCAGAGACAGGTCTTGGCACTACGGGCTTCTGAACCATACCTGCCAGCAGGATCCTTTGTGCTCCCCTGAGACAAGGGCAGGCGGGCATGAGGGCTAAGGTCAGGCTTCTAGATTTAAAGGGAAGCATGAACTTCTATACATTTTATTTGTACGTTAGAAATAAGAGGTATACAGAGGTGACACAACTTGGTCCAAAACATATGCCCAGCTAGCCACAGAGCTGGGATTTGAACTCAAGTCTGCTAGAAGCATATTTTTGTTCCAACTGGAGTTCTTCACCTCTCCAGCACTACATGGTGGCGGGATGGGGTGGGGGTGATCCTGAGCTTGCAAGAATCCTATACTTGGTCATTGAGGCATTCATCTAGAAAATATTTATCTTTGCTGAGAATAATAATAATTATTATTAAGAGCTAATATTTCTCAGTGTCTCCAGCATTCTAAACACTTAATGTAAATTAACTCAATTTTCCCTCACAGTAACCCTAATAGGCACTATTATGACCCCCACTTTACATATGATGGAAGTAAGACACAGAGGAAACCCAAGAACACACACTGAAGAAACCCATATCACATCCAGCAGTCTGAATCCAGAGTCAGCACTCATTCCCTACAAAGAGAAAAATTCCCCCTATCGTGCAAGTGCTGAGTAAATGTTTGTTGAATAAAGCATTGTGTCTTGCCCCTGAGACGCTTACAATGCAGAGAGGAAACATTTATGCAAACAAATAAAGAAAGGCAAGATATGATATAATGCGTCAAAAGAGAAACATAAATAAGTATTAAGGGGACCACAGAGACAAGAATAATGAACACCAGCCAGGAGCCTGGGGGACCAGGCACTGCGAGGGGAAGAACCCCAAGCCAGGGCAGGCAGCCTGGGGACCTCCCTCGTACAGTCTGCAATCAGGGCAAGCCACGAGACGCCTCTGCCCCTTCTGGTGCCTAGGAGGGGAACCATGACTAGGTTTTCTAATTCACAAGGCCTTGCAGTGATGTAAAGGAGACCATATAGGAAGGAGTGATGCATACATTCTAAGTCTCTTATCGATTTTATGCCTAACGAGTGGACTGTGAGCTCCTTGTGGCCAGAGAAGATATCTTACGCATTGACTGTGTATTCTTTATTCAGCACGGTGTCTGGTAAAGGGCACTGTTGGATTGTGAAAGGAGAGGAAAGAGGGTGGAAATAAGGGAGAGAGAATGAAGGAGGGAGGGAGAAAGAGAGAGAGAAAAACAATCACAGAGTCAGAAAGCGTGCTGTATCAGACAGGGCCTGGCAAGGAACAAAAGCCACAAGATATATGTACATTCAAAGATCTATATACATAAAAGGCATATTTCAGGGAACTGATTTATGCATTTATGGGGGGGTTGGCAATTTGGGGGAAGGCTGGCAGACTGAAACCCCAGATAGGTGTTCACACTGCAGCCTTGAAGAGAATTTCTTATTTGAGTAACCTCAGTCCTTACACTTTCATCTTGTACTGATCGCCTGAGGTGAGTCCCACCCACATTTTCAGAGGAAATCTCAAAGTCAACCCAGCACAGGCATCTGCTCCATCTACAAAAACGCTTTCGCAGCAACATCTAGATTAGTGTTGATAAAATAATTGACTACTGTGCTTTAGCCAAATTAGCACGTAACATTCATTTGGATACCATTCCCATTCCAAGAGGAAAAAACTGAGACAATGAGGCAGAAAGGTGGGGACCACATCCCAGAGTTAAAAATCGGCTTCTACTTCGGGACTTGGCCAGGACCCTGGGAGGAAGAGTAAGGGTCCAGCTGGAAGGCATCGGACTGAATAATAAGGCTGACTAATCACAGGGACAGACGAGTCGTTTGTTGTCTGTGTGGGGTGGGGCCAAGAAGCTTTTAAAACTGCAGATTCAGGGGTCCCACACCAAAGCCACTTAAACTGAATCTCCAAGGTGAACCCAGCAGCATGAATTTTAAAGCAACCCCCGCAATTCTGATATAGCCAATTAACACTAAATCTGAAATTTGCGGACCATAAGTGCTTTCTTGTAAGAAAAGTTCCTTGATTGAGGAATCTCTAAGACCTGCACTCAGAGTCTACACCTGCCACTCATTAGCTGCGTGCCCTTGAGGAATTTACCATTCCTAAGCCTCAGTTTCCTCTTCTATAATGTGCACCTCTCTGCAGTCCATCTGGGGATGTGGTGAAAGTGAAACAGCAAAAACTGTAAAAAGACTTAGGGACTTGCAACAGAACAAGTACCTCAAAGCCACCCTGAAAATAGAAGTGAGGCTAAAATGAGTCACCCCGGGACAGTCAGACCCAGGACTCAGAGGTAGAACTTCAAGAGACCATTCTGTCCTGGTCCAGAACCCTAGCTCTTCACTGCCACCAGGAACCTCAGGGATTCTGCATTCCAATATTCCCTTTGTGTCACCACATGGGTTTAACCATGCCAGCCCTCAGCCCTGCCTCTGCTCCGGCAGCAGAATTCAAACATGGCCTCTGAGCTTCCAAAAGGTCACATTTCCATGGCTAACGTTTACATGTGGTTGTGCTTTGATGCAAGTTGTTAATAAAAAACTCCCTCATCCACATCCCTAGAATGTTTTGGGAACATCTGTGAGAACCTTGAGTCTTTTTCATGGCCACCAAAGCTTTGGAAAACTATAAACAAATATGAAAGCTAGCTTCCCCATATCCTGTTGTGGTTGGAATTATCGTTCGTATAGACATCATTGCTGATCAATGTCCTCACAGGAAGTAACAAAATGGAATGGGAAACACAGGCAATAGAACAAAATGCCTGGCATGGTCTTGCTTTTCCCCACCTCTTTAATCTTGGGCAAATTGCTTAATTTGATTATGTAACCACTGTTGATTTCCTGTTGTCTTGTTTTGAAATCCTATGTAGATTGCATTGTTTTGTTCTGATCTGCTTTGATCTGTTTTGTTTTGGTTTATTCTCCTTAAAATAAAACAAAATTTTTTTAAAAACTGAGCCTCAGTTTGTCTGTCAGTAAAATGGGAAGGACATTACCTGAGTCATCAGGTCATGGGAACCAAATGTGATAACCTGGCACATGATATTTCTGGGATTCCTCTCTTCTTCCCTCAGATTGGTCAGAGCCCCTCTCTGAGACCATCCTATACCCTGTCCACCCTATTTGTCTGGTTCGTATCACTTAGGACAAAATTCATTGTACCTTAAAACTGATTCTCGCTGAGCTGTGAATGATTCAAGCAGACACGTTCATCATATAAGCAGATAGAGATTTGAAGACCAAGTGCTTTGGAGTTCATACTCCAGCTCCCCCTGGGTCACCTTGGGAAGTCATTTAACTTCCTGACACTCACACTCTTCGCCTATACTGGGGATTCACCATTTGGGGGTTGCCTCAAAAGAAGCAAATGGGATAACGATGCATGTGAAGATGGAGTGCAGATGTAAAGGTTAATCAGTCATCCTGCCCCACTCTCTTGCTGTTGGAATGTGTGCATCACAGTGTCTTTCTCATGCCCCACTGTCTTTCCTGCTCACCCCCAAAGCAAGCTGGGCCATAGGATGCACCCAGTTTCTCACAGGTGGTCTGGTTGCACCTACAGCTCCTCATCATGGAGAGTTTTCACAGGCAGACATTCAACAACCCCTAAAAGGATTCTCAAGCAACCAAAACAAACCATCTTGAACCAAAACTTCATTAGTTTGAGAATCCAGATCTGATGAGGCAGGTCAGCAGCATAGCAATACAGCACTTACGTAGCATGTGTGAGGTCCTGGGTTTCATTTTAAGCACTGCACAAGGAGAAGAATTCATCCTGTATAACCCTCTTCCCACTCACCCACTCCCACCACATGAACATCAATTTTCTCAAGTTGGGGAAACTATGAGCTACAAGTGGCTGTAGGTTTTATTGTGGAATCTACTTCAAGGCCTTGACTTGTGTAGCTCAGGGTCTTCTAGTCTTTCTGTTCCACAAACTGTGCATTTACTTGGAGAAGGACTCTGAGGTCTCAAAGATGCAGAAAAGCTATTCTGCTTCCATCCCTACTTGCTAAGGCAAGCAAATAGATGCTACTCTATCTTACAAAGATGTACAACTGCCCAGGTGAAGACAAAAGGGGTTTTCCCAGGAACACTCAGGTAACCAGAGTTCGATTCACCACCACAACTGTTCCTGCGAGCACTGTGTAACTGAGATACTGGACCAAGGTCATTATAGGTTGTCTGGGGTAGGAAGGAGAGAGTAGTGGATTCACCCAATTAGATGATTCTTGGGACCAGGCCCGAGTAGCGAAGTCTAATGATAGTTCCAAGAGCCCACCCTCCCCAAGCATCTACCACATTCCGGGTTCCAAGGAAAACAGTTTATGGATTATCACACTGATGTCTGGCCACAAGTCATTTTGGTTTAGCTAAGAAGTAAAGATAAGGCAGCTGAAGGTCAGAAAGTTGACATGATTGGCTGAGGTTATGAAAATGGCAGCATTATCTCATACTAGATTCCTACATTCTACCCATCATGATGGCAAAATCAAAACAGAATAGCAAATTTAATCCAGTTAATAATGAACACGGGTATTCCAGGATGATGAGGTAGAAGAGAAAATCTTGTGCAGTTTGTTGTCAGATGCATTTCAACTGAAAGACAGCTGATTCCAGAGTTGAGGTCCTCTCCCCCAGGTGCCAAGAGAGTAATTCTGGACTTGGTGGGTGAGGGCAGAGGGGAACCAAAATCCTACTCCAGAGTGTGACGGACAGAGAAGTGAGGGGACCCAGAGGCATGGAAAGGACTCTCCTTCCCTTTTTGTTTCTCTCCTAATCCTTTTTCTAACATCATCTATCGCGCCCCAATTCTAAGAAGACCCCACAAGCAGCCTCTGGCAGTAGATGGAGATTCCAACTGGCTCTGGGAACAACATGCATCATAACAATAAACGAAAGAAATAATGCCCAATATAAAAATCATGTCCTAGTAATACTAGGAAATGGAAACAAAAATAAATATAAGACGCTTTGGGAGGTTTTAAATGGAGGGGTATTATGGTCAAAATGCTCTCTAAATAATACATCTTAGTTTGACAAGAGATTTGAACAAAACATATCCCTCTCAGTATGTCTCAGGATGTGAATAACTCAGATTTCACATTTTAAAGCGTTAGAAATAACAGTACTTAATATTTATTAGACTATAATAGTAATGCATTTAAATTTTATTTATATTATATGAACATGCTAGTAAGTAATCTTATAGGGTTATATACATTATAATAGTTCAATGCTATTATTTTACTATTATAAAAATAACAGTTGCTTTGCACCAACAAATATCCCACCACTATAATTTTTTAAAACAGTAAAATAGTTGGGTGTGGCAGTGAATGCCTGTAATCTCAGTCACTCAGGAGGCTGAGGCAGGAGGAAGCCAACTTAGGCTATTTAGTGAGACCTTTTCTCCACACTACCAAATAAAAAGCCGAGGGTGTAGTTCAGGGTGGGGTGCCCCTGAGTTCGATTCCCAATGTTGACAAACTGTTATCTTAAAAATAGTATAGTATAGTATTCATAATATTGGAAAACCCCAAATCAGTTCTTTAATCATGAATTATGTTCTAATTCAGTGTTACCTTCCACGAGGTAAACAAATATTTTTATAGCTTTCCGAGAATCTCTTTCTTTGCTCATTTGTTGATGTCAGGGGCATGAAATAGGGATTATTTTTAGACACGTTCTGTGGGTAAGGAAACAGAGTTTTTTGGAGGGGATGTAGCTCCATGGCAGAGTACCTGCCTAGTCTGTATAAGGCCCTGGGTTCAACCCCAGAACTGTGTAAAAAAAGAAAAAAATTCTAGCCAATTCCAGCTCCTCTGGCCATGTATCTCTTCCTTCATCCTTGGCTTCTTTTCTCTATTTCCGTGTTTTATTCTTCTCTTCTATCAAAGCCGAGTATAAACTGATCCCACACTGAAAAAAAGATATTCATACAAAGATAATGGCTTCAAATATTTACCCCTTCTCAGGAAACCAGAGCAGTTTGTAGTAAACAGTGCTCCACATCAAAAGCATGTTACTAACAGAGAGATTTCAAGTACTTTTAAAGTCAGCTAGCATAATAATTACAATGATAAATACTCATGATTTATTGGATTCCCATATTGCCAGACATAGATAATAAACCTTTTCTCTGTTTCTTTCATGAGCCTCACAAGGAAGATAATCTTGCTTCTATTTGATAGAGACACTGAGTCTCGGAGTCTTCTTGCCCATGGCCATATAACCAGCAAGTAATGAAGTGGAATTGGAATTTATACTTTTCTAACTCTTGTACTAATGATTGTAGGGAGCATGGTGGTACCTGGCTGTAATCCAAGCACTCCAGGAAGCTGAGACATGAGAGTCACAAACTCGAACCAGGGATTGACCAAGAGTGACTTAGCAAAGCCCTACCTCAAAATATAAATTTTAAAAAAGGGCTAGGAACGGAGCTCAGTGAAAAGGCCTTGAGTTCAGTCACCAATCCCACAAAATTGTTTCCGTTTGTGGAGGATAATCAGCACCCTCTGGTCCCTAGGCATAGGGATGGCACTAGTTTAAGAAAACGATGATTAGGGGCTTAAGAACAATGGCCCTTCCAACCCCCCAAGCCTGAGCCCAGAGGACCGCTGAGATGGGTGCACTGCTACCCACACCCATTCGGCCTGGCCCCGGAAGTGGGGGTCATCTTGGCACTGGAAATCCAAGCAGGCACATATTTATCAGAGGAAAGGGGACTGAATAAAAGCAGCCCACCTTCAACCCTGCTTCACACTAGAGGTTCGGGCAGCTGAGAACTCATTCATAAATTAAATTTAACTTTGTGTGAGAGGCTACTTTGTGCAAGGTATTATCCTGGGTGCTGGAAGCTCGGGATAAAGGACACAGATGTGGTTCTATGGTCCCTAGATTTAATGTCCTCACAAGGCTGTGGCTTCAAACACTTTTATCTATAAGCCAGATTAAGAAATATACTTTGGAGTACTTTGTTTCCCTTTTATTATTATAATCTCTGTTATACACTTTGGATCTTATTACTCTTTCAGTTTTTTTATTATTGTTTACTTTTTACACTAGAGAGACAATGCGATGTTTACAAATGTGAGGCTGATTTATTTCACTTTTGAGGACAGTCTCAAGTTGTGCTTTGATTTTGTAACTTGAACAACTACTTCTAAGATAACAATAGGTAATATATTAACTAGTGATGATTTCTTAATTTTTTTTGAAATTCTATGTCATTTCTACCCTTCTTTCTGTTTTGCTTTTTTAAAAAAATTTTTTAAAAGATAAGTGAAAAAAAAAAAGAAATATGCTTTACAAGTGAACCTCAGGAAACAGAACCCATTTGCACACATACAGCTGAAACAAAAATTTCACACAGCATTGCCAATTGTCTTAAGAGTCTTACCATGGCTGAGCCACCATACCCAGCACCGGCACCCAAAGGAGAGGTTGATTTTGGCTCACGGTTTCGGCCAGGGCTGGCAGGCTCTGAGGCAGAAACAGGATAGCAGAGGGGCCTGGTAGAGGGCCAGGGGCAGCTCAGGAAGCAGAGCGAGAAGGGAGGAACAGGAAACAAAAATGCACACTGCTATGTCAGGCCCTCCATCGCCTTTCACACTCGTGAGAATTTGGAGGGATACTTTAGATCTAAACCATAGCACCAATCTGTACTATATGTCCTATTAGGAGTTCTATTATGTTCTATATTTTAAATACAGATGGTGAACAACTGATCTGACTTTATGACTAACTGATGGATCACCAGAAAACCTTGTAGCAGGAGACAGAGTCTAATTAAGTAGTAATGCTCCTAAAAGTACTGGGTTTATAACATCACATGAACTGAAGAATCTTTAATCCACACAAGGCAATCAGGATGGACTTCCTGGAAAAAATCACCTCTCAGCTGAGCTGTGAGTCTTCTAAGGTAAGCAGGAGGCAGTCACAAAGAAATTTTTAAATCCTAGCAAAGGGATTTGGGCTTCATTCCATGAACCATGGAAACATACTGACAGCTACTAAACAAGTGTGGTAGTAATTAGAATTTCTGACCAATATTCCAGCTCCTGGTTTAGGAATAAGACAGTAACGCATTTCCCTCTCCCCTTTGAAGTTAGATAGAGCCATGAGACTAGTTGGGTTCAATGAAATGTGAGCCAAAGTAATGCATTTGCCTCTGTGGAAGCTTAAGAGCCAGTGAACTCTCTACCACATTCATTTCTCCCTGCCACAGTGAAGGTGAAATGGAGCTTAACAATCCTAACTCATACAGCGGTAAGTCGCCCTGTTCATTAAACTTGGAGATGGCAACTTCAAAAAAATTAATATAGAGAAGGGGAAGGTGAACGTATTCAGTAAGGACCTCTATTTTGAGTAAAGAATTGAAAATGAAAGATGAAGTGAGGAATAGGAGTATCCAAATGGCGAGAGTGTCAACCAAAGAATACAGCAAGTACAAAGGCCCTGAGACAGGAGTGTACCTGTCACTGGCTGGAATGAGTGGGCAGTATTTCCCAGACCCTACACAGTGCCTTCTCAAGGCTCCACAGTGTATGACACCATGGGTCACAGAACACTGTTAGGGAGGCAATGTCTTAGCTTATCTCAGCTTGGAAAATGAGCCCCAAGGGTGGAGGAGCTGTTAGGAGCAGAATGGCCTTTGTCCTTCAGAGATGCACCCTAAAGCTCACTTCTGGGATCAGGAGTCCTGGTGACTTCTGTAGAAGTGGTATTACCTCCCATGACTGATTTCACCTCCTGCCTTGACTTTGTCCTGAGAAGCAACTTCCTTTAAGCAAACAAGTTGTATTCAGTTGTGGGGTTTTAAATCTTTGCTTGCTAAAAATAAACCTAGTGTGGAAAATCCCGAAAGATGAAGGGCATCCCTAACCTCAGGGGGCCGAGCCCCCCTCCTGCATGTGTGTGGAGCTGGGCTTTGGGCTCTTATCATTAGCAGTAATGTGAGGTCGGGAGAGGTTGCCTGGCTGTTCTCAGCTACAGAGCTGCTTGCTGATTTCGGGGGACCCTGGAGAGAAAAATACAAACTCTGCTTTAGCGCCTGTGTTTATTTATCAGTAACGATTCTCTCCTTAAGGCTTCTGAATGCAAATTTCTCCCCACAGTCCTAACACCATCGTCTCATCCCTGATCACTCACAGTGGCAGTGATCCTCAAGGTCCAGACAGTCAGGGTCATGTTCATCTCCCTCTTGTCCAGGATCAAAGGGAAGGGGGGCTGGCTCCCCATGTCCTCTGCAGGATTTCCAGGAAAAAGGCAGACGCTTCAACTCCCAGAGACAGTCTGCAGGGACAACAGGGCACAGGCCACCAGTGACCACAACAGTCTCTCTGTCCCTGCTCCTGCTGTCCTCTGGCTGAGGGGACTCACAACACACAGGTGCATCATGGGCAGAGCTGCCAGTGTGTGCTCTGTGCTGTGCTCCAGAGGACCGGCTGAGGTGGTTTTGATCCCTCTTTGCTCCAGAGTCACACGCTGATTCTCAGGTGGTCCTCTGGTCACAGCAGGGACCCAAGGCTATCGTCAGGTGGACTGGAACTGCCTCAACTCCAGCAATGGAAGATGAGCTCAAGGCTTATGCACTACCAAGCATTTAGCCCCTTCACCCTTAGATGTACGTAACAGCACATGAGCAGCTGCTGAATGCTGAAGACTAAATTATGAATTAAGTATAATCTTTGCACATGAGTATAGATAAATCTGCTTAGATACCGCATATATGTGGGTTGTGTATATATGAATGAATGAATGGTAAAGTATGACCTATAATGTGTGATGTATGCATGAAAATCTAGAAGAAGAATGAATGACAGCTAAGGGGATACTCAATGAAAAGGAGGCATCAGCAAGAACAAAGAAAACAGCATACGGAAAAACAAAGACGATGACATCTGTCTGAACCTTAGAGCATGAATAGTAGCAACATCTCAGACAGAGCAGGAGCATGCAGCGACCCCGCTACGCTCACCGGATAGTATGCGCCACTTCCCACAGAGCCAATCCTAAAGCTCATGGGAATCTCTTCATTAGCTGTAACCATCTCCAGAAGGTTCTTCTTCTATTACTGCCCCACAGGACCTACAGATAGGGACAGTAATAAATACTAATCACACCAAAAAGACTTCTTGAGTTCCTAATAGGCATAGGAACTGACTGGGCTCCTTGTCTAACCTAATCGCCTTAACTCCATGGCACAGGTGTAACTTGTTTCATAGAAGGAGGAATTGGAGCTCATAGACACAGTGTCTACTGTAAGAAGCTCACTCCTAAGGGTTACTGTGCCCAGACAGAGTTATCTTATTTATCTGTATTCATTACCCTCTAGAGGAACAGATCCAGTATAAAATATACTATATATATATATATATATATGTGATTATGCAAGGGATTTATGAGGTGGGCTTGCAGGGTCACCATTTTCCATATCAGAAATGAAAGAATCCAAAAGAATCGCATGTTCTGGAGAGCCAGAGGATCAAGGTCAAAATTGTTCACCGCAGAGTCGCTGGCGTGTCTGTGTCAGGAGACTAAAGAGTCTGTTTGAAAAGGCTGAAGAGTCTGCTGTAGAAGCCTGAAGAAACAGGAAGCCAATGTCCAAAGGCAAAGGCGAGTCCTGGAGCGCCTCTGTAGGAAAGGAGGATTGCTTCCTTCCTTTCCCTTTTTAGTCAGTTCAGGCTATAAGCTTATTGGTTGCTGCCACCTTCTTCCAGGGTGACTCTTCCTCATTTTGCAGGCTACATGTCAATCATCCACAGACATGACCAGAGCTTGGTTACTCTGCTAGGCAGTTCTTACTCAAGTGAAGGTGAATATCACAATTAAGATCATATCATTTGATTAGCATGTCCTTTCACCACATAAAAACCAACTCAGAATAATAATACCTACTAATTATTGGGTTCTTACTCTGAGTAGTCAGTGGAAGCATTATCCAAATAAAAGAGTTAGACAAATTTGACTATGAGACCATCACTCTAATTTGAACTGACCTAGCCATCTCCCCAGCAAGGCCAGCCTGGCCAGGGAGATTGAGCTATTCTAATATAATGAGCAGGATATCTGTTTCCACCATTCTCATGGGGTTGCCGTAATATTTCAAGTCTAATGGCCCAAACTCCCTCTTCTGCGTATGGTCACTGCCATGGTGACTCTTCTATTCTTTATGCACTATGCTTAAGCAGCATCATTTCTGATTAACACATGCTGCCTGGAGGTGTGTTAATACATTCAATCAGGACACTGTCAAGTAGAGCCACCCGGGGAACCATTCTGTCTCCTGAAGGTGACTTTGCCTGTTTGCTCTGTACAGATCTTAAAGTTTAATTCTCCACAGACAATCCTAGTTCTCTCACCTGCAGATTCCTGGAAGATACTTCACTTTCGCCACCTCTGCCATATGGGTACCATCAAGAAAAAGATACCAGACATGCTAGAAAGCAGTGGGTTTTACTGGAACAAAAACATCACACAGGGAGTTGAAATTGGAGGGATGGGTTGGACCCTGGAACACTAAATGCCAGAATTATCACTGTCAAAAATCACGTCTTAAGGCCACTATTGTGCTGGACATTGCATGGAAAAAGGGACAAAGTATATGTGGCTATTTACCTGTGTGCCTATCATCTATCTAGACAGAGAGAGAGACAGAGAGAGACAGAGAGAGAGAGAGAGAGACAGAGAGAACTTACCCTTTATAAGCTTCCATTCAAGAGCAGACATTACTGTATTAGCAGTGGGACCGTAAAATCACTTATTCATTTCTAAGCTCATTTATTCATTCCTGCACATATTTTTCAAGTGCTCTCTAAGGTACCATTCTCGCAAAGGTATCTTCTAATTTCATAGTGGCTCTGTCTCATCTCAGTCTTAACATCAAGTGGAATAGATTCAGAAGAGGCAGGGAGTGTTAGCCCCGAACCGGACAGATTTCACCACCTGTGCTCTGAGCCCGGCGCTGAAGTGGTATGATGTGAAAGAGAAGCCCATACGTTATTTCCCCCAAATCCAAAGCCTTGTTAGAGTCGAGAAAAGTGGGACAGCTGAGGTTTGAATCTGATTAGGGGTTGGAATTTTAGACTTGACCAAACTGTGTTTTTCCAAATAAATCAAAGATATTGCCTGAAAATGTCAAGGGTCAAAAAAAGAACATAGGAAAAGGCAGATCCTGGAAAATAAGAAATTAAACCAAATCTATGGATGCTCACGTGATTTCCTATTAGTCCAAGTCTTCCCAATCCCACACACCCAACTGTGGTTTGAATCTCCATCATTTCTCACCTGGACCCCTGAAAAGATCTCCTTTGAGGTTTATCTTCACCTACCCTGATCCAATTCACCTCCCAGAAAAGTCCACTGTTAAAATCCTCCACTGTACACTGTTGCTCTGGGTAAAGTCATATTTGGGAATCAGAGTCACTGAGTTTAATCTTGGCTTAGCTTTGTACTAGTGCTTAGGAAGTTGTTGGCTCTACATCTCTGAGCCTAAGTGTCTCAGTAAAATTGGAATAATAACGGAACCAACTCCTGAAGGACAGGTGTGTGAATCAAATGAGTGTATGTTTCCTCTTAGAGCCCTGCCGGGCATACAGAAGTCACTAATGCAGTGCCCCCTGCTGTCCTATCTTAGGGAGATGCTTAGTTAACAAAGACCAGAACTTGGTTAACAAAGACAGGAGTGGGCTGCGAGGAAGGACTGGAGAGATGGCTCCCTCTTACAGCCTCACTACCTGGCATGGAACCTGATAGCTAGGAACCTTGAGTGTGGGGAAGTTTCAGTAAATATTTACTGGATAGCTCGAGAACTGAATGGACAGATGGATAAAAGAAAGAGATAAAACTCTCCTCAGAAACAAAGGCTTTTGGCCTTAGGCCTTGAGTGCTGCTTGCACAGGACACTGATACCATCTGTGTATCTCCCCTTGCTCTATTCGAAAGGAGAGCTTCAGTAACTTAGCAACAAGGGCAGCTTCTATAGAGACAAAGCCACAGACAGTAAGATCAGGTGCTGGGTCCCACCCTAGCTCCGAGTGCAGGGCTGTGCAAACAGGAGGCTGTCCCCTGCCTTGGGGCCCCTGCAGGCCTTGACACTGCTGTCAGGAGCAAGTCTGGCCCACACACTTGGCTGAGGCTGAGTGTAAGGTGGATTTCACAATCCAGGTGTTTTGGAAGACCAGCCCTAGCCAGCCCCGCCTGCTGCATCTCACAGAGCCCAACACCCAGCTCTCCTGAGACAGCTCCTTGGAAACTTCCAAATCCAGGGCCAGCGCCATTTAATTGTGTTGCTGCAGACCAGGGTGTTGGGGTCAAAACGCAGCTTCTTTGGACTACTTAACCCAGAAAAGTATGAGTATTTTGGTTTGGTTGTTTTTATTTGTTTGTTTGTTTGTTTGTTTGGGAGGGTGGTACTGGGGATTGAACTCAGGGCCTTGAACATTCGAGGCAAGCTCTCTACCACTGAGCTCCACCCCCAGCCCTATGAGTATGTTTTTAAATAACAAAATGGAACTATGGAAGCCATTGAGTAAAATGGGTTTGTTTACTCCGGTTGAGGGTAGGGTGGAGATTTGGAAGGGATGTGGAAATGAGCATAATAATTTTTTAGTGTCTTTTATAGGTCATATGTCACTGTGTTAGTTTGGGAACATTAAAAATGTATAACATTGAGTTTGTATTGCTCACAAAACGATCCTCTTTGGCATATTAAAATTTAAAGAATAGTTTATTCAGGCGGTAATTACACTTTTACTAATTGAATTTACCCTTAAATATTTCAAAGTTTTGTAATAAATTGAGCTACAAGATACTGAGCCTCAAGATATTTGCATTCAATAGTGTTTTAGAAATAAGCAAAACCTTGAGAGGGAAAATAATCACCAGTGTTAAAGTAGGAAAAGATTTTGTTTTCTGGTATTTTTATTGTCAAGAAGGACAAGAAGCACAACAGTATGTGACATGGTCACTTGCTATATTGATAAGGCTTATTTATATAGATTGCCTGATTTGATCTTCACGACAAAAGTGTAAGCAAAAAATAAAGATGTGTCTTTAAAGATACAAGAAATGGAAATCAAAGTAGTTGAGCAGCTCTCCCAAGGTCACACAGGAATAATTCAGTTTACCTTCTGGCCTCAAACTCACTGGCAGGAGTGACAGATAGACAAAATGTGGCATATTACAGGCAGAGGAGTATCCTTCAGTCTTAAAACAGGAGGGCGTTCTGATACATACCACGGCATGATGAACCTTAACAACGTTGAGCTAAGTAAAATAAGCAAGACAGAAAAGGACACAGGCTGCATGGTTTCACTTACATGAGGTCCCTAAAATAGGGAACTTTATAGAAATAGAAAGGACGGAAGTTGCCAGGAAGTGGGGGTGGGACAAATGAAGAGTTGCTATAAATGCGTAGACTCACTAGAATCTGTTTAAAAAATGAAGAAGTTTTAGAAATGAACAACATTGTGATTACCAGCATACTTAACACCACTTAACTGTATATTAAGCAATCTGCAAGATGTGCTTTTGTTATGAACGGACCTAAGCCAATTGGGTTCTTTTTGTAGCTAGTTGAGGTGGACGCAGCTCTCACTTCCAAGAGGAAGGCTGTAATAAACACAGTTTCAAGCTGGATTCTTCCATGCATACAAATGCTTATCAGCAGGACAGTCCCAAACAGAGTCTACTGGGCAAACTCAGTGAAATTCCAGCCTTCTGACCTTTTAGCCATGTGACAGCGTATTGCAAAAGGATGTATCGATAGTTTAGTGGTGGGTTGGAGGTAAGGCTTTAAAATTCACTGGTTAGTGACTATATTCACTAATTCATGGTTTAAAATCTTAGGGTGGATGTAAGGGTGATCCGGCTGCGACATCTGTCACCCCATTGATCACCAGGGTTGACTCGTCTTCTCTGGCTGGCTAGGGGGGTGCCCCCTTCCTCCCTCAACGATCCGTGTTTGTCCCTCCCGAAGCTGAGGGCTCCCTCGAAGAGGGTAACCACCCCCAATAGAGGAGGACTGCTCCTGGGTAAAGGGTATATGTGTAGCTGAGCTCCCCTGCTGGAACCTTCAAACAAGCTCTCAAAGTGAAATCTTAGGGTGCTTGTCCAAAGAGTCTATGTCACCACTGGACTTGCTAAGTGTGTCCACCTTTCTCATGCAAGGGCAGGGAGAGTTCTTGTATTTGGTACTTCTGACCTCAATATATACCTCACTGCTATTCCTTTCACCCCAGAAAATCATTTCTAACATATGTTATGCTAATTAGCAAAGTCTCCGGTTTTGATAGAAGATAAAAATAGCTGGAGGTCCTGCACTGGCTGCCTGCATAGTGAGTCTTCTTCCTGGAGCCTTTCAAATGTTAACTAATCACCACTGAAGTGTGTGTTCCTGATTAGGATTCTTTACACGTTGACTAATTGCCCCCTAGAATTAGGATCAAAAGGATATTTCATAGTTAGAGTAGCCAGATTTAAATATATATATATATACACACACATTAGTTGGGACATACTTATACTAAGAAATTCTGTGTGTATCCGAAATTCACATTTTACTTTGTGTTTGAGTCGCTAAATTTGGGCAACTCTGCTCACCGTGTATATTGCACCAAAATATTTTAAAATACACTACGAACAGTATAATATATACCTTTTGTGGCTTAGAAAATGATTGAAGTCAGTGTTCCCTTGATTTGATTGTAACCATTTCTAAGCAGGACTCTTTTCCCTGTGAATTTAACTACTTACTTGAAATGCCACAGAGAAAACAAGTGGCTGTTTCTTCCACAACCGTTGGCTCTTCACCTCAGATGCCTGTGGCTGCTGGGGAGCTCAGAAGCCAGCAAGAGCAGATTCACAAGCAGAGAAAGAAGTTCCTGAGCCTGTTATCAGAGAGACAGACAGACCGACAGAGATAGGGAGGCGGGGAGAGAAGGAGGGAAGGAGAGAGGCAGAAGAGAGAGAGAGAGAGTTGCCCCAGCATACAGGAATGTCTCTTCCTCCTCTTGCCTGTGAGCATAAGGTGGCCCCGCTCACTCTCGTTCCTGGTGGACAGGAATTACAATGACCTGATATTCTAGGTCGTTTCACATTAACATCTTCTCCTTGCATAGAGGGATTTAGAATTCATTGCTGGAGGGTGGGGAGCCAGAGGAATAATCAAGGCAGGATAATAACACCTTATCTGAGCGGTTTCTGTCATCATTCTAAAGTAAAATAAAATTTTTTTTTGCCAGAATTGTTCTTGTTTTAATTGTTACCATTGTTCAAGGGAGGGGGAGGTTTCTCTGGACAAAAATAAAACAATACACCCCACCCTGTGCACACCCCAATCCCCTTTCTCAAGTATTTGAAGAAGGCTTAAGATATGAGAGAAACATTTTCCTTTCTAGTTGGGTGTTAAAAGGATCCCTCAAATGCTGCAGAGAGGGTGAATGGTTTAAAAAAAAAAAAGCAAAGAAAGGGGTATCCAGGGCCTGTCCTAAGTGCTCCAGAGCCTTCCAGGAAAGTCGCTTAGGAGGTCAGACCCCGAGGGGTCCCGACTCCCACTCCTCACTCCCTGTGCTTCCCGCTTAATAAAGCTTAATAAAAGGTGTGATCGCCATGGCAACCTCAGAAACGCTTTCAGATAGATGGGCAATTATTATTCACTCATTTACTGTTTATTGTAGCAACGTCAATCACAATGAACTCCAGGGGTGTATTAATGGAGCTGTGATCCGGCTTGGCACCCTGGGGGGGCATTGTGATGCCTGGCTCATTAGCATAGTGTGTTCAGGGGGTGACACACAGCCTCTCCCCTCCGTGCCTCAGCACCCAGCACAGCTAGGGAAGAAGGTGAAAACAGTCACACGTGCGCGCACACACACACACACACACACACACACACGCCCAGATCCCCTGGTCCAGACAGCGGGACAGAGACCTTTGTCCTGCCTGGAAGAGTTTTGGCTTTTTTCACCCTTTTCCCCTGCCCCATGTTAAATTAAATTTGATAAATAAATTCTCTGTTTTTTCAAAGCTTGCTGGACTCAAAAGGGACAATAACACAAGCCCAGTGTCCTGGGCAGCCCTCTCAGTTGGTGGTTTAGGAGTCTGAGAAGGAAAAACACATGGAGTGTTCCTCTTTTTCTGGACTGTGAGCCTTGGTCCTGCATGCTTGGTCTTAGAAACATTCCAGAGTTTGGATTTTTTTTTTTTTTTTTGCTTTGGAAATATTTACATACACAACGTGAACTATCTTAGGGATGGGACCCAAACCTAGATACGAAATTCATCAGTATTTCACAGATGTCTTCCACACCAGCCTGAAGATAATTTTACACAAGGTTTTCAGCATAACCAGTCACCTGAGGTCGGGTGTGGAAATTCCCACGTGTGACATCATGTCAGTGCTTCCAACATTTCAGATCTGCGAGCATTTCAGATTTGGGGTTTTCTGCTCAACCTGTGTTACAACTTTCAACCCTGCTCGGCACATTGCCCCTTAGGGTCCCCCTCGTCCTCTCCTCCTCACCACGCAGCCTGAAAGGCTCCAGCAGGAGGATCTGATGTTAATGGGGGGGCGCGGCGTTTGTGGGTTTTGTTTTGAGCTAGGGTTTCACTAGGTAGCATCATGGCCTGGCCTGAGCTATCGATGCGATGCAGGCTAGCCTCCAACTCACCACGCAGCCTCAGCCTTAGCCTTTCAAGGGCAGGAGTTACAGGGGGACGCCGCCACACTCAGCTTTGTGCTTTAGCCTTAAAGTGCTTCCTGTTCTTCAAGAAGGTCACCGGCCACTCCCTGAAGCCGGAGTTGCTGGAAAATAGCTTCCAGTTCCTTGATTGCTTGTGTGGAGCATGTCAGACAATCCCAGGGGGAAGGGGTGGGGGAGAGGCCTGCAGGGAAGTCGAGGAGAAGGAACTTTCCAAGGCAAGGTAGTTTGGTGGTGGAGACCAGGGAAGCTGCAGTCCTAGCTCCGTGGCACTGGGGAACTTTGGCAGGATTCCCTTTCCTATCCCTAAGTCTGGTCCCCAACCTTCCAACCTCCTGGTTCACATAGGTCAAAGGAAGCTATGTCAGCAGGGACCAGTGGGGATGTGCAGTGAACAAGGTGGCGCCAGAGGACTCCTTCAAAGCTGGGTCTTTGCACAGTGCCAGCCCAAGGGAAGAGGATGGATTGCAAAGACTGGGCGCCAGGCGAGAGGAGGTCTCAGCACCGAATTTGATTTAATTTGACAAATAGAGCAGGGTGACATTTCTTGTGCCCTTCTGTGGACGACTGAAAACTTCAGGCCCGCTGGAGAGGCCGGCAGCCCTTACATTCCAGGTGGCTTGTTTCTCATTCTTGCTCACTTCCGGGGCCTCGAGGCTCTGGCCTCAGCCTGATTCCTGCTGCAGCTACCACTCCTGGAAGCCAGTCAATGCCAAAGACAGATGGGGACGGGCAAGGGTCAGTCTCTGCCTCTGCCCATGCTCAGGATGTGGAGGCAATGTTGGAAAAATTACTCTGCCACATGCAAAATGGTAAGGAAGACTTTACTCAGGGCTACTGCCATAGGCACAGTAGGAGAGAAAGACCAGGCTCGACTCTGAATACATCAAGGACAAGTGGAGATTTATAACCAAGGAGTGGACTGAGAGGGCAGTGGGTCAAGGAGAATGTTTGCCAAACATTTGCACAGGATTATTGAAGTCAGGCCTGGGTGATCAGATATCAAAGGCAAAAGTCCCCCCTGCTGATCAGCTATAAGAGGCAATTGACTCCCCCACCCACTCAGCTGTCTAGTAAGGGTTCCTCTAAAACTGGCTTTTTAAAGAACAGACAAGCAGGCTCAAATCCATGACTAGCCCACTAGTCCAGAAGAGGGCTCAGAGGAGCCTGACCAAAGTTTGGTCACAAAGTCTTTGTCAGCAGTCAATGAGGAGAAACAGTAAGAAAGGGGCAGGGAGCAGGTAGATCTGCTCCCCAGCAGAGATCAGGGGCAGGTGGCTGGGAACAGGGTGCCTGCCTATAACCCTGGCCTAGAGGAGGCTGGCTCCCCTAGCCTAGGGAAGCTGGTTTTTTTATGCCTGGGATGTGGGCTGGACCTGCGTTTCTTGCCAGCCACCATACATCAGTGCTGTCATTTATATATCCAAGAGATACAGCCACTGAAGCAAGGTCTTCCCTCAGCAAAAAGTGCAGGCTGGAGAGAGATTCACATCCCGCTTGTGCTAGCTTGGCTCTTTCATGGCCCTGGGAAAGGCGCACAGTCCCTCTGGAGCTGCATTTCTTCTTGAAAAGGCGAGAATGACAGTATCACTACCTTAAGGAGTACGCAAGGTTTTAAAGACATGGTGTTATGAGGTCCTGGAGAAGAGTCTGGGCAAAGGCCTCTCCTTATCCTTCCATCAGTCAGGGAGAAGAGATGGGGCAAAGCTCTTCTTTTCATATCTCTGTCTCAGAGAAGGCCCACCGTTGTCCTAGAGGCACACAGCCCTGCTCTCTGAGTGATCCTGATCCTCCTGATGTACAGCCCACCTGTGGCGGGTTGTTTGTGCCCACTACATAAGGCCCGCCCATGGGCATTCGGGGGAGCTTAGGCTGCATTCCTCCGCTGCTTTCCAGTGAGGTGCTGGCAGGATGTAACAATGGTCTGAATGTTTGGGTTCTCCCAAAATTTATATGCTTAAATATTAACTCTCTGTTGATGTGTTAAGAGGTAGCGAGGATTGGATCATGAAGGTAGAGCCCCCAAGTGTGGCAATAACGTCCATTTGGAAGAGACCACAGAGAGCTAGGCCCTTCCATCAAATGAGGACCCAGAGAGAAGGCTCCACCTATGTATGCACCAGGAAGCCAGAATCTGCCAGCATTTTGACCTTGGACTTCTCTGTCTCCAGAACTGTAAGAAATAAGTTTCTGTTGTCTAGCAGCCACTCAATCCATGCTATCTTGTTATAGCAGACTGAACAGAATGAGTCAGCTATGGAATGGCAGGAAATCAAGGTCCCCAGGAGGCCAGAAATCTGGTTGTGATCAGAATAAGGCAGTAGTGGTCAAAAACTTGAGGTGACACTTGACTGTCTCTCAAAAGCTGCCAAAGGCAGGAAAGGTTTTGAGGGGAAGTTATGGGCATGAGTCCCATAGAGACAACTGACCCAGAAGCTGACCCCAGTAATGACCATGTAGGAAATGTCTGATGCTTTGGCTTGACTGTCACCAGCAGCCTCAACTTTAACTCAGCTCAATAAATGCTTCCAGAACATGTTTTAATGTGCCACATACCCCGACTGCATGCGACAGTAGGAATACAAAGATAAATAAGGCCCATTCCTTGCCTCAGGGAATTTACAGTCTAGAGAGGAACTGGGGACTCAAACAAATAAATCCTAGTACTCTGCAGGCTGAGTACTGTGGTGGCATCTGAACTGTGTGTGGTGAGAACACAGGACAGGACGCGGGGCTGCACCAGGGAGTGAGGGGTTCACCTGCTCCTCAGGGAATGGAGTGAGAACACAGGTGTGTGAAGCCACACGGCTGCTTGGAGAGCTGTGGCCACAGCTGGTGATGGAGGTCATCACCGGAAGACGAGCTGGAGGGGTCAGGGAGCAAGGCACAAGAAGGCTTTGGAAAAGCCATCGAGGCTTCTGGGACTTAAGGACATTTGACAGTAGCCCTGGCAGAGGGGGTGGTGACCAAGGGAAGTGTGAAGATGTCCCCTTGCCACTGCCCTAGCAAGCGAGCAGGACACTCAGGTCTCATTCGGATCACCATGAGTCACGGGATGGTGCACAGATGTTCGGGCTCCTGTGACCCTTGGACCTCGTCTATAAAATGCAGATGCCAGGTAACATCCCTTAGTGACCACAGGGAAGACTAACCAGGCTGTGTTATCTGCCACCTAACAGCAGCCCCCGTTCACATGCAGGCATGGGCATTCGAAACACAAAGGTCCTCCCGAAGGCAGCGTGGTAAGCGGAATGTGTTTGAAGTGAAGTGCGTGGAAGGGCACCTGGAATGGAGTAAGCAAAAGCAATTCTTGTAAGATTGACAGTTTTAATCTAGGAGGAGGAAAAAGGAATCAAAGAGGATTCTGAAAGTTCTAGGATGATCTCTTAAAGGGGCATCGAGGGAGGACAAGAGGGGGTGGGGCACCCCCAAGCAGGGAGCCTCGGATCCCACTGCTGCTCTCCACCCTCCAGCAGTTCTCCCAGGTATGAGGGTGACCTTGTCCCTGCACTGTACCTAGACTTTCTCTCTGGGGAGGGTGCTGCTTCTGTCTCCATTTTGATCACTATCAAGGTTCATAAAAGAATTAAAAAAATGTACATTCATGCAGGTGCATGCCATTGGCTTTCTGTGGGCGGGTATCCATCCTGACGCCTGCTGAGCGGATCCAAAAGCAAGTCACACGTACCATAGCGGGGCAGCGTCTCCCACTAATCCCCTTCCCCATGAGCGAGCTGGGGCTTGTGATCCTACAGGGGACCTAGGCCCCAAAGAAAAACAGAGGGGACAGTTCACCTCAGCACCCTGATGGTTATGGATTGAAAACTGGTGGTCAACTTTACACCAGCTGGATTACATCAGCAGGGCACTGAGCGTAGATGTTCCACCAGAGGAGAGTCGCCAGCATAAATGGAGACGTGGAGAAGGAGAAGCTATTCACCTTAGTGCGCTGAGGCATTGTGGGTTCTCCTACCAGTTGCTGTTGGAGCTATTGGTTCTCCTGGAGGAGCTCTGGTCCTCACATCCAACATTGCTTCCTGGCTCTGGAGGGGAAGACGTGTGCCGCTTGGTCTCCAGGATGAACTCGTCACGCTGGTTTCCTGGCATGTACTCAACTGTGCTTGTCCTCAGAGGAGCTCGGGGCCTCCGTGTCACTGAGGATGGCTGTGGTGCTTTTCAGGACAGCCCTGGTCTTGTTGTGAGTGTGACTTCTCAGCTCCAGCATAGAACCCTCAACCTACCAGCACAGCTCCTTCACCCTGCTGGCATAGACTTTCTGGCTTCCACCACTGACCTTTGGGCCTTCCCAGCACAGATCCGTAAAAGAGAGTGGTATGAGTCCTTCTTGTGGGCTCCAGACCTCCAGCTGGACTCGTGGGAGGCATTGTTGTGAGCTCTGGGTCTTTATCTGGACTCGTGGGACATAGCTGTGGGATTCAGGCCCTTGGCTAAACATTCTGTCTTTAGTGATGTAGATAGATTTCCTGCATTTTCTTGGGTGATCATCATAAAGATAATATTATAAACTCCATGTCCTGATTCTAACTGTTCCCCTTGCAACCCTGACTACAACACTGACATAGAGTTTTAAGCATCTGAAAGAACTTCTGAGGCTCAGTGAGACCCAGCAAGCCTGTTAAGGAGGTGTCTCTTCTGTGAAGCTCCCGACCTCACCATCTGGGGTAGCTGTTCCTCCTGAGGGCTTGTGGTATACCAGACACTGCACTCTATGGGCGTTTCCTCATTTAATAGCACTGCAATCGAGGTCAGCATTGTCGGTCCCGGGCTGGAGGCCTGGAGATGGAGCTTAGAGAGATTCAAAGATTAGCCCACAGCCAGGAAGAGAGGCAGTGATGGCCCTGGAGTTAAGTCCTGCGGACCCCAAAGCTGGAGCTCTCGTCCACTGGGACGCACTCCTTCTTGTAGACATCTGTGTCCCCTCCTGTGACAGAGCAAATCATAGGCATTTGGCATGAGTGACAAGTGCCCCATCTCCCCAGCACCTTCCCATGGGGGTGACTAGGTCCCACCAAGGCTGACTCTTGAGCAGAACAATGCCTGCCCCTCTTTCATCTGAGCCACTGCTGAGGCTACCAGGATGATGCCAGTGCAAGCCCCCAGGGCAGGCGTGTCTGTGTCCCTCACCTAGGTGGGCTCCCCCAAAGTGTCACCCCAGCACGTCACCTAAACTGGACAGGCTTTAGTTTGTCCATCACAAAAATGGAAACAACACTCACTCTGCAGAGTCACTGGAGTTTTTGAGGACTTAATAAGATAATGGATGTGAAATGCTTTATAAACTGTAAAGCATCACACAGGCATAAGGCATTATAATTAATTACAGAGGAGCATGCACACCCCCACACCCCCACATCCAAGGCACCCATTCATCCAGGCTCCCGCTCTCTGCTCCAAAGAGAAATTAGCATAATGGCATGATGCAGCCTGTCAAGGTCTCATGCTGGGACCTCCCCAGGGCCTCCACCCTTCCTTTGCCACTTCCCGCTCAGCCTGAGTGGGCTCAGAGAGGCTGAGGAGGGACTGAAGAGCTTCGAGGAGAAACAGGTGGAGCTAGAGCTACACTGCTCACCCACACCTGCCTGTTCTCTTGCCATTTGGATTTGTGTGCCTTTCCATGAACTCAGGCGCCGGAGGAAGCACAGTTAGTCTGCCCCTCAGGGAAGATTATCATCAAAGAAAGGATAATTGGGAAAGGGGTTCAAATTCAGCAGCTTCCTCTGGGTTCCAACCAATCATTCATTCATCCTCTCCAACAAAATTCATTGAGCACCTACTATATTTGCACAGATCTGCACCTAGGGCTGGGAATGCAGAGAAAAGATGATTCCTGACTTTGAAACAGAAACTCACAAAGGCAGCTCCACGTGCAAAGGCAAGCCTGTGGCGCACCGTGGGCCCATTCGGGAAGGGCAGGCGGCTCTGGCCTCCAGGGCAGGTCTGCTGTACGCTGCAGGGTGGTATGGATGGTACAGCACTGCAGAGTTCAAAGGCAGAATCCCAGCGCCAAGAGATCTGCCTGCCACACAGGTGGGCTTAAACTCTATTCTGTATGCAAAAAGGAGCCACTTTCTCTTCCTCTCTTCCTTGCTTCTTCCTTCTGTCTTCCATCCTTGTTT
Source organism: Hydrochoerus hydrochaeris (assembly GCA_004027455.1). NCBI lineage: Eukaryota > Metazoa > Chordata > Mammalia > Rodentia > Hydrochaeridae > Hydrochoerus > Hydrochoerus hydrochaeris. The sequence goes on from PVLA01002150.1 coordinate 187,412, forward strand.
CTCTATTAGTACAGATTTGTAGTACGTGAGGTTTGTGTTCCTTATGCAAGGCTGGTACATGTACATATTACATCTCAGTTCCTTTTCTCATCTTCTTTCCCTCTCTCCCTTCCCCAAACCTCCAACCCTTGACCCCCTTCCCACTTGAAAAGCATGATTTCCCTCTTTCTATTATCTATCTTTTATTTTGCTCTTTATTTATAATTTAGGCTTCTTATATAAAAGAAACTATTCAATATTTAAGCTTGTGTGTCTGATTTATGTCACTTAACATTATGGTCTCAGTGCCCATCCATTTCCCTACAAGTGAGTGAAGTTACTTCTTTATGGCACAGTGATATTTCACTGTGTGTAAATGATACATTGTTTATCTGCTGACAGACATACAGGCTGCTCCCAAGATGTAGCTAGTGTGAGCTGTGCTGCTCTAAACATGGGTACGCACGCATCACTGTAACTTGATGCTTTAAATTCTGTCTCCCTTTCTTTTCTTTTTCTTTCTTCTTTCATTCTGTTAGTATATTTATTCTTTTACTATATTCCTCTTTAAAAGTGATAGCAGCTACAGCTAGGGAAAGAATATAAAAGTATATAAAAATGTTTCATCATTTCTCCCATCCTGTTTCTACACATCTATTCTAACTTTGGAGTGAGTCATTAGCCCAGTATATGATGTCTCAGTGGTTCTCGAAGTGTGTTCCCTGAGTGATATCAGTACCATCTGGATTGTGACAGAACTGTGCTTTCTTGTGCCCCACCCCAGCTACCAGATGAACACCTGGGGGGGGTCCAACCATCTGCCACCACCTGTCAGGAAAGCTTGACAAAAGCTGCCCTAACCCACTCGAGTCACTTCCATGTTCCTCAAGCAGCTATGAACGTATGTACACGATTTTATGTGTCATTCTTTCAAAATTCATTATACCTTTCATTCAGCAATGCACATATACCATGATACACCTTCTAGTCAATAGATACTCATTTTTAAAAAATATTTATGTAATTTCCTGGTGTATAAATATAATAACATGCATTCAAATATTACTGCTGGATATTTGGGTTACTCACAATTATGTCAACACCTAAAATAACGTGAAATGAAGTAGCCAACACACACAGTTTTACCTACCAGTGTTTTTATTTCCATAGGACAAATTGCTAAAAAGGGGAATGTCGAATCACAAGTTCCTTTTTAATATTAATAGACACTGCTATCTCACCTCCTCTTACACTTAGCAAACTGCAGTCCTGGTAGCAAACTGTGAGATGCCGGCTTCACCACACCCTCACCAGTATTTGACTCTGTAACTTCTCAAATTTACATTTTAGAAAAATGGCTGTGAGCCATCGATATGCTCCAGTAGAAAAGGAGCAAAACCAGGCCAAGAGACAGGCTAGGCGACAGTTGAGTTAGCCCAGGTAAGAGATGATGAAGGCCCAATTCAAGAAAGTGGACATGGGAATGGAGAGGAGAGGTCAGATCAGTGCATGGCGAGGCACTTCCTTTAACTGACCGTTTAATCTACATAAACATCTGCTTTACAGATGAGGAACCCCAAGGGTGCTATTTGACAAGTTGTGACTTTCCCACAAGTTCTAGGATGCCCAGTTTCAGGGCACCTGCCCCACCCTAGATTCTCATGACTCAGGGTACATTGACCCGGTTCTCAGCCACACATGACCCTTGGGGGGTCTGGCATGGAACCTAAGAGCCATCCAAACACTGCAGGGGCCTGGGCGTGGGGGCCTCTCTGGCATTGGAGCAAAGGCATTCAGAGCGAAGCTACCATTGGTGGTAGTGAGTGGCACAGCAGATATTTGTGCAAAGACAGGGCTAGGTAAGCTGTGTGCACAATAAAAGTTAAACAGCAGGTGGACAGAAATGATAAGTAAGCAGTAAGTGCTGGATAAAAGGATAGAAGACAGAGAAGAAGCACAGAGAAAGACAAAGAGGCCAGCAGCGGAAGACTGAGCCGCTCCAGGGAGACGGGGAAGCAGCTCTCGCGTGCTCCTGCAGAACCAGCCTCACCGGCTTCACGGTGCTTCCTACCGGATGCCACAGCCCCAAAACTCCAGGGTCCCCACCAGCTTCTCCTCTCCCCTCCCTACACACACTGCAGTGGTTTCTAGAGACCCCTGACCCTCATCACCGGCTCTAGGCCCCAGAGTTCATGAACTTCAGAGTTGAGACTCAGTAAATCTTAAAGTGGAGTTAGCCAAAGATAGTATCATTTACAAAGTGCCTTTTATCTACTTTATAAGTTCAGCCTTTTCTGAATAAGGAAATAAAAACTCAAAGAAATTAAGCAGTTTCTGCATGAACACAAGATTAATAAATAGAGGAGGGAAGCCTTGAAGCCTGGTCACTGGATTCCAAATCTCACCTCTGCCACCCTTCCGAGACTTTACCCAGGCCATAGGACTTGTTGCCTCTCCCCTGTCAGCCCCTTGGTTTGCACTGCTTCATCACAGATGGGTGGCTCCCAAATCCCTTGCTGTGTGGTTCAGCTGAGGGCCATGAGCCCATTTCCAAAGAGAGGATGGACAGACCAGTCCAAATGTCCAACTCATTATCTGGAGCCTGAAACGGAGGCTGAGAACATTGTTGGGAGACACTGCCACAAAAACAGGTCTCCCCAGATGGGTGTGTGACTTGGGGACTGAAAGACTTTTGCTGAAAAAACACATCTATTCTAATTTTGGAGTGAGTCATTAGCCTCCATCAAGACAGGAGCATGAATAGGTTTAAAAGTCAAAAACAACATTTATTGAATATTTATTATGCTTCAAGAATTGTACTAAACTCTTTACATAAATTCATTTAAAGCTCCCAATAACCCTAAGAGGGAAGTAGTTGTATTATTATGCTCATTTCTCAGATAAGGGAACTGGAGTTAATGGAGGCTAATTAACTTGCCAGAGGATAGGAGGCTTATACAAGGGGGAGCCCAGGTTTGAACCCCGTCTGCCTTCATGAGCCCTTGCAGATTAGCTGGCTCTTCTTACACAGTGAAGGCCCTGAGGAAACCAATCATGCCAGAGGGAAGTTAGCCTGTGCTGGAGGGGGTTTGGGGTGCCTACACTATCTGGTTCTCCCTCAGGATATAGGTCATATATCCAGGGCCGCAAGGAATCTTGGGTATTGGGGACAAGACAAGGGCCCTGGGTGACTAGCTTGGAGGGCAAGCATGCGGCTCCAAGAAGAGGAAACAGGGGGGAGGCAGGGGTTTCCCAAGGAGACAGAAACGACACTTCTTCACACAGCATTAGCTGGGGACCAACTGTCATTTCTTCCAGAGAGCAGTCATCTTATACCTGCCTCAGGATTGCTGTAAGAGACAAATAGGTACCATATGCCCAGACAAATCCCAGGAGCAAAGTGCCCTATCCAGCACCTACCCATTGTCACCCCAGTCCCTTAGTGGGAAAACCCCACTGTAAGATGCCTGGTCTCCCCTGGGACTTTGCTGGTGCAGGATCCAGACCTTAGCTGTGACTCTGGGTCACCTTCAGTAAGTTGGGTCCCCTTTCTGACCACGAGTCCCTCCTCACCAAAAGCGGAGGCATTTAGTGGTACTATAATGATACCTCAAACTCTATCCAGCTCAAAGTGTCCAGAAGAGGAAAAAGACCCTTGGTTCTGTGTCCAGAAAAGCCCCGGTTCAAATCCAGCCCTGTACTTGAGGGAATCATGGAAGGTCTCAGCACTTTGCCCTGCTCAGCCTGCTCCGCTGGTTCCTCTAGGCTCACCCAGCCAGGTGTGAAAAGTCACAGGTGTGAGGACCAAGTCTCTGTGACTTCTTCCTTCCTCAGCCTCTCCTGAAAACAGATCTGCAAGGATCTCACCCTCATTCCCTCCAAAGGAAACTAAATCCAGGAAGCTGGCACGGAGCCCATGTCAGCTTGTCCAGGCTGCAAAGCTCTTGTCTGAGACAGAAGTGCTCCCAACACAGGAGGTAGTGATCCTTCCTTCCTCCCTCCTGCCCCAGTGTCACCTCTGAAAGTCAAATCTGCTCCCTGGGCTGTAGCCACTCCCAAGTTGAACTCGGGGCCTCGAGGACTTGTGAGAGGGGGGACCCAGCTCCATCTGCTCTGGAAGCCAGAAAGAGCCACCGCACAACCATCTCGCAGTCCATTTTTCAAAGTTTGACGTCAATTTGCGGCCTTAGATTGGTTTTTGTTTCTCTGTGCTTTGTTTTCTTTTTGGTGATGAATGGTTATTGTCAAGCTGGCTTAGGAGAAGCGATAGGCAGGCGGCAGGAGCCGGCGAGGGAGCGGGCAGCGGTGGGCTTCTGGGTTCAGTCATTGTTTACATTTCTTTTTTAGCGAAGAGGATGGAGTGGGAGGTACCCGAGGTCACAAGTGGGTCATATGAGATGGACACCAAGGTCATGTTATAGCTGTCTGTCCCTTCATGCAGCCCAGGAGGGAAGGAGACCTCTGCCCTTTGCTTTTCCCAACAAGTACATGCTGGTCTGGGGGACGGGCAGCGTGTCACAGCGACGGCAGCTGATGCTGTCAACTGCAGATAAATACAACCAAAACAGAACCAGAAAATTATTTCCTCTTAATGGAAAAATTATCAGGCCCTGAGCAGCCTGATCTAAGGGCTTTTAGAAGCATAGAGAAATACTCGAGTCTGCTCTCAGCGGCTCTTTGCCTGTCCCTTGGGGGAGGGCTCCGTCTTCTCTCACACTGCTGCGCAGCCCTGGCTGGCCAGGCTGGAAGCCATGGGATCCCAAAGCTCATGGTTCATGAGCAGAAAGCTGAGCCGTTCGGGGTCTTCAGGAGGATAAGTTTGAAAGAACATTAGAAATCACTCTACCTATCTCTCTTGTGTCCTAGATAATTACATTGTGGCCTAGAGAGAGGTGACTTGGCAGGGGTCCGTTACCAAGTGTAACAGCTGCACTTTCTTCTTTTTTTGTTACCAGGAATTGAACTCATGACCTTGCACTTGCCAGGCAAGTGTTTATGCCACTGAGCTAAATCCCCGGCACAACAGCTGCACCTTCTGTCACCTAGAACAGCCAGGGCAATGCCTGCACCCCTATGAACCTCTTCCATCACTCACGCCAACAGTGAGGGGCTCACAGGCCCAAGGACACTGATCCAGGGACAGGATTCCCTTATTAAAGGCGATACTTTGGGTATATTATATTTGTATACATTGTGGTTCTTTTTCTTTTCTGTGATACTAAGGGTGAACCCAGGGCCTAGCACGTGTTGGATGAGTGCTCTACCCCTGAGCTCCAGCCTCAGCCCTGTCCCTCTCTGCCTCCTTCACACTCTGTCATGGCTCACAGTATACACAGCAAACTCCTCCACCCTAACTCTGGACTTGTTGCTTGTTCTGATTAACTCGATGTCAGTGGCTGTGCCAGGAGCAGAAGCCTAAAGGTGCTTGTGTGGCGTGGCTGGGTGGCTTGTGTTTCGGCATCTGCCATGAGGCTCTCAATCCCAGCAAGAGTGGCGCATGGCACACATTTGAACACAGTCCTCGGCCGGGAGCACAGCGGTTCTCCTGGTCAGCAAACAGAACTGTGAGTAAGAAACACTGTTGTGTGTTGCTCTACGCCTGTAATTATGCAGAGCTGTTACGCAGAAGTCTAACTACTGCAGTGTTCCCACCGTGGGGCGGGGCCTATTCTATAGCGCCTCTCCTCCTGGTCACTGGGGCCTCCTAACACTTCCAGAGGAACAAGAAAGAAGGGCTGCAAGGGGCCCTGTCCTTGTGGCAGGACCTCCAAGGCCCTCACTGTAGGGGCTGAACACGGTCCAAGTGTACCAGCTTCTTTTCTCGCAAGGTGTCCTCATGGCAGGATGTTTATTGCATTCATCAGGACAGGCTTACTCCTGTCCCAACCATTCCCACACTTCATTGACCCAAACTCAGTTAAATGGCCCCAGCTGTCTCTGGGGAGGAAGGTGATGTATGCTGTCCATGTGCCAGAACTACGGGGAGAAACTATATTGGCAAACAATCCATCTTTATCACACCTAAAGTGAGAGCCTGCGTGTGTCCGTACCAGACTGGTTCTTTAACAGCTTCCTTCTCTCTGCCTAAGAAAGCAGAGATGACTGGAAGAAATTCCTTGTGGCTGATCTCTCACTGGCTCAGAAATTCCTCCAGATTTCTCCTGCATCCGGGAAACCTGGCCTTCCTTGAGTCTCCCATTTCCATTGCCTTGAATGTGGTTCCTCTGCTCTGCTTAGACTTTTCCAATTGGCTTGTGCATCCTATTTGACTCTGGCCTAGTTTCTTCCCAGGAGGCTTCTGATTGGATTTGCTCTATTCCCTCTCCTTCTCCAAGTGGTGCAGCCACCCCAAAGCTTAACCAGTCTTCCGAGACTCCACGCTTTAGCCATATCAAAAGGAAGACTTTACAGATGAGGAGAGAGTTGGAAGCTGTTTTGATTAGGGTAGTGACACTAAAATGCAAATAGAGTTTTTATGGTTGAATTAGAGTGGCCTGGAAGGGACTGAGTGTGGAAAGAAGAACCGGGAAGCTATGGCTGTGACACTGGAGAGGGGTGCCAAGGGCTGAGCTGGACTCAGGTGGTGGGGTGAAGCCAGAAGGAGGCATCCCGGAGAGACCTGTGAGGGTGGAACCTCTGCTTGGAGGCACGTTTGTCTGGGGAGAAGGAGGCAGGGAGGTGGCAAGTCCACATCCCATGTCGCGAGCCCTGGGCCAGCCCTGTACTTCCAGAGCCTCTGATTACCTCAGCCCACCTGGTGGCCCCCCTCAGCTCAGTTCCACCAAGAAGCAACACAGCCTGGCCCCTCCAATCTACTTGCAAGGAATGTGGAGTTACATTTAATTAAAAGTATCTACACAGAAATGAGATTAATTAAGTCTCTTTTACCCAGGAGCCCTCTCTTTGTGTTCCCTTAAATGAGGTTTTAAATGTTGTCTCAATGTTATATCTGGGCAAGATTTCTCCAGACAACACTTTGTGTAGTTCCAAGGCTCCTGTGTAGCTGGCTGGAAATTATTTAGTGCTGAGAACAACCCAAGGACAGTTTTCTTCCCAGGCTGTCAGCTGAGCTCAGGCAGGTGGGGACCTTGGGCCACAGGAAGTGGAGTTCTATAATGAAATGGTGGGAAGTCCTCTCACACAGAGCTGCCTCCCAAGACCACCTCTTGATGCGGAACAGGTGGTCGGCATTGCTCTTTGGAGCCCTATTTATGCAATATTCACCTGATTGAAGTTGTTCTGAATACAAGCATGGCCTCCAAGACTCAAGTGGCTGATGCAACCCATTTGCTGCCCAGGTTCTGTTGTAGGCAGTGTCAAGGGCTGGGATTACAGGTGTTTGCCACCACACCCAGCTCACCTTGGATCTTTGCAATCTAACTATGACCCAGGTTGGAAAATCACCCCTTCCTACCTTCCTACCTACAATGGTTAATTTGATGTGTCAATGTGACTGAGCTATGTGGTGCCCAGACAGCCGGTAAAACATGATTTCTGGATACATCATTTCAGAAGAGATTAGTATTTGACTTGGAAGACTAAATAAAGAAGGTGGCCCTCGGCAGTGTGCGTGGGCACCATCCAGTCTGCAAAGTGCCTGAAAAGAACAAAAAAAGCAACGAAAGTTCAGCAATGCCCTGTCCGTTATGAGCTGGGATGTCTGCCTTCCCTTTCTCTCAGACACCTCTAGTTCTCAGGCCTTTGGACACAAACTGAATTGTACCTTTGCCTCTGCTGGTCCTCCAGCTCGCAGACAACAGGTCATGGGACTTCTTGGCCTCCATAATCTGTGAGCGAAAGCCCATAATAAAGTTCTTAAATATGTACATTTCCACGGCTTGTCTGTCCTGTTTCTCCAGAGGATGCTGACGGACACTCCACCTCTCGGTTCTGTTGCTGAAACACACAGGGAATCTTCCCCCTTCGCAAGACATGGTCCTGATGGTACTGAAAGAGTTGAAATTGCCATTTGCTCCATATTGCCCACATTGGGGTCATTATTCAACTTAATTTTGGAAGTATTTATTGAGATGCTTGTGGATAAATTATAAGGCTCAGTGAGAAGAGGGCCTCTTCTTGGCCTTAGAGGTTTGCAGATTCTGGAAGAGAGGTGAGCCACCAGGGTGATGGAGGAACAGAATCACTACTAGGAAAGTTCCTGCACCATGGCACAGAGGGCAGGGGCATAGGCTCGGGCCTGGGTTGCAGGATCTTGGAGAATATCCTGCAAAAAATATAGAGAAAACCCTGAAGTCATGCTCCGGATGCAGAGAAAGAGGTGATCTACAAGGGCAAACCCTGCCCACTTGGCCAGAAGCACCAGAGCAGTGTGCCCTGGCTCCACTACCTGCTCTACCACCAACGGACAGAGGGGCCCACAGCTTCCTTCAGGTAAAGGGATGGGAATACCGCACCCAGTACTTCAAAGGGCTTTGTGAGAATCAGGCGGAACAGTGCCTGAGTCCAGCTCATGCTGGTGTCTCCGGAAATATGAATTTCCCTCCTCTGCCTTCTGTTCTATGGTATAATGCATTGTTTTAGTTGGGTGTGTTAGATTCTGGCAATAGAAACTGACTGGCTGATTTAAGCAGAAAAAGAGTTTACTTAGAAGATGTGTCGTGGCCCCTCACTTTCTGAAAGGCCATCAGCAAAGTCAGGCTTGGAAAATAAGTGAAAGTGAAGAGACTGTGGTCAGGAACATGGGACAATCACAGCCCACTTCTCTTCCCCAGAGCGCGCCATTCGCCTGCCAGCACCCATTCGGGGATGGGGCTGCTCCTACCGTTTCTTTGCCTCCTAGGTGTGTCAGTGCAGCCTAGCTGACCACAGAGCTGTGCCAGCTCTGCTTGGAAAGTAGCTGGAATTTTCCATTTCTTCAGAGACAATACACTCTGCCTCCCACCAAGACTGAAATGGTGATGGGTGAAGAATCGTCCCACTCCTAGGAGATTCAGATACTGCAGTGCTACAGACCCCTCCACCACCACCAAGAGGCCCCACATGTGACAGGTGCTCACCATGTCCCTCTCCCACACTATGGCCTCTCTTTCATAGCAGTCCCCCTGTGCTCCCTATAGAGGGCCCGGGGGCAGTCACCCTTCCCTCTCTCTCAGGCTTCTCTCTTGCATCTCCCTGGAGGGTGGCCAAAGAGTCCACCCCAGCAGGATGGGTTCCAATGCAGAAAAAGTCCCCAGTCACACTCAGCCATCCCTGTTCCTTGAGCCTGACCCCCATTGTAATGGTGAGCACGAGTTGCCTGTAACCAAAGATTAATTGGTGGGGGATTGGGAGATTTCTCTTCCATAACAATGGGCTTTTCTGCCTGTACTAATAAGATGCCAATTAGGATATTTACATTTTGGGTTCAATTTAAAGTTAGACTGAGTGCTCACTTCGGCAGCACATATACTAAAGTTAGACTGATTTTCCCAGAGGTGGGCCAGAGGGTTGAGTCCTTCTAAATGAGCTGTCTCTGGGGGTAGATGTCCAAGTGGTGCTCCACTGGTCACTGACTGAGGCCAAGCCCCTCTCTGGGACTTGGGAAGGCTCCTAGCTCTGGGCGGGGGACACAGGGATTCAGATAAAGTGACGCTCCCCACCCCAGTCGTTCAGTTAGGTTCTAATTCCTTGGAGTGGCTTCAGACAGTGTTTTATTACATGTGCCAAATGTTGCTTCAGGAAAAAAAAAAAAACACACAGAGAAAGAAAAACTCTATTAGATACAAGAAATCAATTCTCTTGTAATTTATTTTCATTCAGCTTCTTATTCTCACCTCCTGCCTAGTCTTTCTTGGGGTCACATCTAATGTTCTCCTGCTCCCACCACTGTGAAATCCCAGCCCAGGGACCCTGGATAAGGATCCTGCCACTGAGTCATCGATCCTGTCGGATGCACCTGCTTTCCTTCTCTGCCCAGGTTGCCAGCACCAGCGTTAGAGGGTACATTTAATCCAACAGGATGCCTGAAACAAGGATCCTTGAGTCCCCTGAGGATACAGGCCTCTTCCTGGGCGTTTGCAGGAAGCAGAGCGCTTCTAGTGCAGCTAGAAGATGACAGTCTTAGTAACACAGGTGCACGCCCCGTGGACAGACACAGCACTAACAGCTCAGGATCAAGTAGTAGTTGGCTGGACTCTGCATCTCCCAGTCACCTGATCTTCCTGGGAAGCAGAAGCTCCTCCCTGGTGGACAGGATGGCAGGTTTGCAGTTAAGGTGCTCTTCCCACTGCACAGGTTTACATCCCAGCCTCTGTTTCACTGCCAGAATTAGTATCCTGATTGGCTTCAAACAATAAAAAATTTATCTCTCACAGATCTAGAGAACAAGGTTGAGCCCATTATGACTTCAGACTGAAATCAAAGAGTCAGTAAGGCCACATTCCCTCCTACAGCTCTTGGGGAGGATTTGTGCCTCGCCTCTTCCGGCTTCTGGTGGCTCCAGCATTCCTTGGCTTGCGGCTGCATCATGGCAGTCCTCAATACAAGCATCCAAGCATCTTCAAATCTCTCTCTATTCTCTCTTCACATTGCTACCTCCTCCTTCTCCTCCTCTTATTCTTCTTCCTCTTCCTCCTCCTCTTCTTCTTCCTCTTCCTCCTCTTCTTCTTCCTCCCCCTCCTTTTCCATCTCCTTTCCCTTCTCCATCTGTCTTCTGTCCTCTGTCCTCTGTCTCAATTTTACAGACACTTGTGTCTCACTTGGAAAACCCAGGATACTTCTCCCTATCTCACAATCCTTACATTAACCATATCTGCAAGGACCCTTTTGTCAACTGTCATATCCCCAGGCATCAAAGATTAGGACCTAATACCTTCAGGAGCCACTTACTCAGGCCCCAGGACAGCTGTGTTTCTTACCACCTCTTCTGATCTGTCCAAGGGTCCAGAGCAGCCCCACTGAGCCTCAGTAATCTTCTGTGGTGCAGGATGATCTTACCAATCTGCCAACTGCTTCACAGGGTAGTGGTAAAGACTGAGAGGGTGTAGATATATAGATAAATGAATAGAGATAGAGGGACAGAGAAAGAGGAGAGAGAGAGAGAGAGAGCATTTTCTAAGCTGTAAAGCCACAAATGCAAGAAAATATTATTGCACTGGGAGAGGGGCAAGTTTAGCACTTGAAAAAACTATCAGATTTTAAAACATATGAGGGAATAGGAAACCAATGTTTTTCAAAAACCTCATTTACACCCCAGACCAAAGCCTTCCACCCGCCCTGCCTCCACATTCTCCTGTGGCCATAGGGCTGTGACAGAAGCCTGTCTTGGGGGTGGCTTTGTGGCCCGAAAACAAATCATTCTTCACAGCTTGCTCCCAAGTCCAATAAGCCAGAAGGAATTGGTAGAGAGATTTAACGATATGTATTTCAAGAAAAAGATGAAAATGTGTCTACTTTTAGGAGATGCAGTAAAAATACATCAGCCCCACAATAAACTTGGTGGTGAAGATGCATACGGGGGAAACATATAATGTAGTCAAAGCTGTAATGTCTCATTTATAGGAAAATCTTTCCTGAGATCTATTAGAATTTGCCCCTTCTTGTGCCCTGTGGCTGCTCACACCTTGCAGCACAGCTCTGCAAATTGTGTCTCACCTCGCCAGTGGCACCAGCTTGGCTTCCTGCAGAAGCCATACCTCAAAGGCAGCCTGCCCCTCCATCTTCCTTTGAAGTCCCTATAAGATATGAGCTGAAACCGTTTACAGACCCATTTCACCAGTGCTTGGCAGTGGCACCCCTGAAGACAATCCAAACCACCCTATTTCTTGTAAATAAAGTTTTATTAGAACACAGCTTCACTCATCAACCTCCATCTACTTGGTGCCATAGCAGGAGTTTCATAGTTGCAACTTAGATTGTTTCGCCTTCAAAATCTAAAATATTTAGTATCTGACCCTTTGTAGAAAAAGCTTACCAATGTCCAAATGAAACTGTAAAACTAATAATAATGGGAGGCCAGGGATGTGACTCAGTTATAGAGTTATAGTGAAAATATTTAGCACACACAGTGCCCTGAGTTTGATCCTCAGCACTAAGAAACCAAAAGCAAAACAAAAACTAGGAACAGAATAAGCAATCGCTATCATCTTCTGGCTATCTTGTGTTCCAGACACCGGGCATCAGTTCTTTTAATCTTCACAAGCAGTGCTGCAGTCCAGCATGGACAAGAGGACTGTGGCTCAGAGAAGGTGACTTTCTCATGATCTCAGCAGCTGGATGCCGTTAGAACTGGGGTTACAGCCCCCGTTTGCCCGGTTCACGGCCTTGCTCTGACCATGATCCATGGCATTGATCTATTGTAGGGCTCCATGGGGAACCCCTGAAACCCCTTTCAACTGTTTGTTTCCCACCCCACTTCCACACTTCACACCCAAGAACCCTGTCTGCTCAGCAGCAGAACTGACACAGGAAATGCTTCCCTCGGCCACTTTCTCTCCTTTCCCGTCCTCGGCCTCTGCCTCCACTGTTTCCCCACTGTGGCCCGTAGTCCACATGACTTTGTTCCATGTTTATGCAAGACCCTGTACCCCACTGCTCTCCCTCCTGTCCCCTCCTAAGGGCTCCCCACTCTGTCCTGCAGCCTCCCGTGTGCACAGAGCAGCCCAGTGGAGCTGGTGGGGGTCGAGGCATTTGCATTCCACTTCCTGGGGCTGTTCAGATCTCACCTGCAATTCTTCTGACAAACCCTTATCAGCGATGCCCATGGCGGACTCTGTGGCGACTTTGTTCATTCTTATTAGCTCTGCACAGATTAGCTCTTCACAGTGCTTGGCTGGTTTATACCGATTCCTGATAAATGTGGTGACTGATTTTCCCAACTTGTGAGCGGTTGGGGACTAGGGTTGGGGTGGAAATGGAGGCCCTGGGGGAAAGGGGTGGCAGCCTTGGAGAGGCGAGGAAAGCACAGGCAGGATTACATCTGGACTATGAAATATTCATCACATGCCTGCCAGAGCAGGGTCAGCCCTGCAGCCCAGGGACAGCTTCTCCACCAGGCAGTGCTTTGAAATGTACCAGGCAGCCAAGCCCAGGGCCCTGCAGTGCCTCCCCCGCTCAGCTGAGCCTTTTCTGAGACAAGGGGCAGAGAAAGTTAAAAGGAAGGAGAACAAACCAGTCCACTTGGGCTTTGCTAGCTTCCTTGGTCCCTCCTTTCTCACCCGCACTTCACAAACAGCTTTTGATGGTGGAATACTGAGGTTCCAAGTGGACAGTAGCTGTTCCCATGCACGACTTCTCCCCCCTGACCACTGCAGCAAGCCTTCCAGAGAACTCTAGCTTAGCCCCCCAGCCTTCCTCTCCTTCCCCAAGCTCCTCCAGCTCCCAGTCTGAGCATTTTTGACAAGTGCTGATGACCATGCTCTGCCAGCTTCCTGTATTTCCCAGCTATGATGGATTCTGCTTAGAGATTTCCACGTAGCCACACCCCCAAGTTGCTAGCACAAGACCAGGCATATAGTAGAGACATTCGAACACATTCGGCCATCCCTCTGCCGGACTGGCCAGGAGCTGCACTGCTTGTGCTGTGCCAACCACTAAACAAGCTCTGTACTTTCTCCCTAAGCCCACATGTGGCTTTCTGATTTTTCCCAACATGAGCCTCCAACCAGCCCCAAATGACCAAATGACAAAATCCTGTTTGTTACCTCAGTGTGTTGGTTAGCCCCCTTAGTTTGTTTCTTTGAGAGCAGATACAACCTCCATATTTTAAGGGCCTGGTACAGAATCTAGAATAAACTACATGTTCAGCACATATTTTAGTGATGAAATGGATGACTGTAACATAAGTGTGCATTTTAAATCACCCCTGAACCTAGGAAGCCAAGCTAGTCCAATACTTTCAAGGTCTATGCTCTGGAAATTCTTTAACTGGTCTCCCCCAAATTCTTCATGTTGCAGTATGAATCTGCTCCCAGGCTCCTCACTCATGGAGATAAAAGGCATAGGATTTGAGATGCGGGGTCCCCTTTCTGCTGCGCCTTGTCTCTGTGCACGGGTTTACTCTCAGAGCCCAGATGTCTCAGTCTGGAAAAACCCAACTCATCCCGGCCACATACTCTCTCTCCCTCTGGTCACCAGGAGATGACCACAAGCGCCCCACACTAGAAAGCCTGGGAAGTCTTCAAGACTCTCTCTCGCTGCAGTCACAGTCTACTCATTAGCCTTTTGCCAGATTTATCTTCTCCCCATAGCCTGCCGTGCTTTGATTTGTCCCCCTGTCACCAGGACTAATGTGGATGGCAGCACCCCTCCGGGGCATCAGGCTTTCCAGCCTGCTGCCACAGGCCTCAAGGAAAATGGATGAGCAACTGACCCGCAAAATAAATACCAGGCTTCCAGGTTCTGATAAAGATTAAATATTAGAGGAGTCATTTCAAATGAATATATGAAAGCAAATGGGAGAAGCCTTTTAGACACCGACAGAGTGAAATACGGGCAAACAAAAAGAGATGTCTTCGGGAAATACAATGGCAGGGAAGTTGGAGGCTCAGAATGCCATCTCCCTACAAGCACCCCCGCTCTGGGAAAGATTTCAGAACTGTCTTCCCTCCCCCTTCCCCCCAACCCAGAGAGTGAAGAAGAGAAACCGCTAAGCTCCGAAAGCAGCCTGTCAGCGCCGCGATGCTGGCCCATCCAGCCAAGGGAGAAGCCCCATCACTCAACGCCATCTGCCTGTGGCATGGGCCAGCCAAGAGCGGGATTATTGGTGGGGACGGGGCTCCAAGGCCCAATAGGAGAGAGAAGCCGGGGAAGAGCAAGGTCAGGCGTCGTGGAGATAGGACAAGGAGCTGAGCGAGAAGCCAGTGTCAGCAGATGGAGCCGGCGTTCCTTGGGCCTGGGGCAGAAATCAGTTCCTTTTCAGAAGCTTGCAGCACTGATTACGTATCCAGAGGCCCCAGGAAAATCAGACTTTCATCTGGAACCGAAGGATGATTGAGCTGGAGGGCAGCACCTGGGAAGACTGCTTCATGCCTTCTACGGGCCTCATACTGGGCCTGGTCTTCTACATTCACTCTTTCATTGTCCTCCTGACAGCCCGGTGAGATGGTCATCATCACCACGCTTTTCAAAGGGGAGGCTGAGGCCCAGGAGATTGATGAACACAACTTGGTTGGAGCCATAGAAACTGAGCTTTAAATGGGTTTGTATGTATGGGACAAGACAGGGATCAAATCTCTTCATTCTCTTCTTCAATCAGTGGCGACAGTGCAGCTGCCCTCTGGGGCCTGACTCATCTGGCCTCAGTGGGCACAAGGTGGTAGAACTGGTTTTTTCACCATAGTGTGAAAGCTCCCTCTCCGAGGAATGTCTGCAGGACACCCTTGTTACACACTGGGTGGGGTGGGGCAGTGGGGTGCTGTTCTCATAAGTGTAGTTTTCTCATGTGTAGTCTAGTTAACTAGAGCCCAACGAGGGTTGAAGGACCTACCCAAGCCTACCCGGCGCCCAGCAGCATAGCCCAACTTGCAGGGGACAGTCCTACTTAGCCTCTGTGGCTCTAACCACTCCCCTGGCCTCACCTCCCTCAGGCACTCAGTCTGCCCACCGCAGTCTGCCCACCCCCACTGCTCCAGCCACCCGCCTCTGGAGAACCAGGAGCTGGCTGTCAAGCCCTTGCTGGCCCTGCTGGGCTCCAGTGGTCCAGGTTACTGGCCTGACAATCAGAGTAGAGAGGGGCTATTGAGTCAGGAAAGAGTGAAGTGTCCGGACCAGTTCCCATCTCCTGCCCTTCACTTCCCTTCATGTTACCATACAGCTGTTTCTGCAGGTACCAGAGCAATTCAGCAAGTATATTTTGCATCAGTCTGGCAATCACTGGTACTAACTCTCCCCGGACTTCTTAGGACCGGCTCTCCTGCTCCTTCGTGGCCTCTCCTGACAGCCACAGGCAGTAGTGGGCTCCACGAGAGCCCAGCGCCCCTCACTTAGGACTGACACACTCTGGGGCGAAGCTGCATGGCTCCAGGGGCTGCCTGGGGCCTGGATAATGCTTTGCATTGCTTTGAAGCGTTTTTACAGTGGACACAACCGGGTCTACTTTACAATGGTGGAAACTGAGTCACTATGGTGATGCTGGACCTACCATACAGGGATGCTGCCAACTTCTTTGCACCTCTGGTTATCATGTGTTCCACATTTCTCTCCAACTCCCCCAACAGAGAAAGCAACCTCTCACTCCATTTTTCTCCATGCTTCAGCCCAAGGTGATGTTCAAAATATTTAACATCCTCTAAGGCAAGGGCACCAGCCAGCTGCCTTAGGGCCCAGCATGGTCCAGAAAAACCCCTGTTGGGCCAGGTCGAAACCCTTAGCGTGTACCTTTTGGAGGTCAAGGGGATCTCAGAAGAGACCCAGGGTAGATGACAGAGTGGGAGAGTTCCAAAGGACCTCAGGACAGTGAGTCCACTGTATTTCAATATTTGATCAACTCTGCACAGTCCTGCTGGCAGTATCAGTCCTACTTGTGAATGCTAATACTCCAGCGTTCAATTTCAATCACTCTTCCCCTCCCTCCCTCCCCCGCTTTTCTCTTGCTCTCTCCCCTTCTCTCTTCAGTCCTTTCCTTTTCTTTCCATTTAATATAAAGATGAAAGAAAGGGATGGGTTTATTCTAATGTGAGATCCCTTGCACAGGATGAGAACATGCAAGGGCATTTTGGATGAACAAAAGAGAAAGTTACAAGAGGTTGGAAATTACTGCATGCCTATTAAAAATCAGCCAGGCTGAAGTAGTCCTGACTAGCAGGCAGGGCCTGTAGCTCCAGGGAAGTGGTACTTAAGGGAATTTGCAATTAAGAGGAGCTTGGAGCTTTGCCACAAATTGCTTCCCTTGCCTCTTTCTTTCTTTCTTTCTTTCTTTCTTTCTTTCTTTCTTTCTTTCTTTTTCTTTCTTTCTTTTTTAATTTAAAAAAGAATCACAAAGCAGGGATCTAAATGGAAGATGACAATAATGTAAGGTGACAGATGCCAGTTTGGCAGGAGACACCAGGAGGATCAAGTTACTTACCTGTGGCATTCAAGCCACTGCCACATGCTCAGCACTCCATCTCGGTCTGGAAGACAAGAGTCTTGGTGGCTGTCCAGGGAGCGCTGTCCAAATTCCTGAGAACCAGACGTGGCATCCGGGTCCCTCCAGCCTCCCCTGCATAAACATGGGCATCTGCAGGCAGGAACCCCAGGCCCAGCAGCCATGCCCACTGCTGGAATCCTGCCTGCTACAGCTGTCCAGCAGGGGCAGGGAGGCTGCCACCACCCATGCCAGCCTTTCCAGGGGCTTGGCAGTCCTGTCTGCCAGGAGCCACACAAATCTTTGAAGAAGGCTCATTTCTGGTTTTAGGAGCAATTAACACCGGGCCCTGGAAGGGGTGGTTTGTAGCTAAAAGCTGGGACATTTGGGAGAAATATGGGCTGCATCTGATGGCCAGCTTTACAACTTAGTGCTCACTGCGTTTGGGATTCCAAGCCTGGCTGGGCATCAGGACCATTTGGGGAGATGGATAACAATATGCATCCAGAGAATTTCCTTTAGCTACTCAGCAGAGCCTGGGTCTGTGTGCTCCGTTTTACAAGTCCCCCACTTGAATGTGGCGTGCCGGTGGGTTAGAATCAGTGGTCTGTGTGGCAGAATCCGGAGCTTTTCCCCTAATACTTGCTCCACTGCCTTGCTCTGCTCAGTGACTTCTTCTCTGGAAGACACTTAGTTAAAAAGAGGATACCAATGGCACCTTAATCAACTGCCCAGCTCCTTCCCACCAGGGCATCTAGTTGACCCTGGTACTGGTGGGAAAGGGGTGTGTGCAGGGTGACCATGTGTACGCATACACATGGGTGTGTGTGTAGTGCATGTGTGGGCAGGAAGGGAAGGGAAATAACACCAGGAAGGAGCAGGGCACTGACGTAACCTGCCCCTTCCTGATGGGAGACCCTGGTCTCTTTGAGATGCCTCACTGTCACCAGGCTATGGCTGCCTGCATCTGGAGCAGACCTGGTTACCTCACCAGTACTGATTTTTAGTATCTATCCATAGCCACAGCACCACACAGCCCTTTGTAATGCTCATACATGTGGTCTCACTTCATCTCTGCCACAGCTCTGTGAGGCCACTTGCACGCCTCCATTTCATACATGAAGAATCGGGATCAGAAAGGACAAGAAACCTCAGGGGCAGGTGCACAGTGGACAGGAACGGGCTCCAGCTCCCTGTAGACCTCAGGGCCGTGGGCTGCTAGGGTTGGCAGATAGCGTCTACCCCTGAGGAACAAGAAGACCCACGTTCTCTTTCAAGTAGAATAAGAACCTTGGAGCCATTCAACTCTCACCTTGTTCAGAGGAGAAATGACCTCTGCAAACCTTTGCGATGTCCTCAACTCATTTACTTGGGATCTGAAACCATAGACGAATACACATAGAGGCGAGTGTACACACATACACACACTCACATGCAGGCCAGAGCCCTGCATCATGGACACCTCACTGTACAAGAGCCCCCGCCAAGGGAAAGATGTACTTTCCACCCTGGCAGATGCTCAGAGACTCAGTTAGCTGGATTGTGCATGTCCTGGAAATGGGTTCATGGTCCCGGACTGGGGTAGGAGATAAGCTCAAAGGTGGCATGGCTGGCTCCATTGGGAACCTGGGGCCCTGGATTCTCACCACACCTCTAAAACTAGGGTAGCCACTTGGCCTCTGCTTTGTTGGACTTTCTTGATGGGAAATCGGTGGGATTGTGCGTTCTTGCTGTGGTGTAACATAGTGGGCGGGATTTCCTTTCGGCCTTCCTGAGGCAGGTGCATGTGCTAAGTGCCTTGTGCATATAATCTCACGTCCAAAATGAGAAGAAGCTTTTATTAATCCTGCCTAGGAGCTAGATACAAGTTCAGAGAGGTTAAGTAACTTGCTCACCAGCAAATGGCTGTCAAGTGGCAGAGTGGGGATTCCGGAGCTCCAAGACTCACTTAATCACCTTACCACTAATTTTTTTTTAATTGTTTAAGAAAAGTGTTTCTTTTTCCTAGAAGTGATATTTTACTTCACAGAAGCAAAGTTATTTTAGGTAAGAAGTGGAAAGCCTGTAATACAATTAATTCAGTGTTACTCTTCAATCAGGATTATTGCTGAAATGAAATATACAACCAGGATAAGGTGGGAGCCAATCTGCTACATTTTTGTACCATGAGGATCTTCTCTCAGGATTGTCTCATGGGTGTCTGTAGCATTTACTAACCCAGAGCATTCAGCCTTCCTTGGGAGAAAGGAACCCCAGTTTCTCTTTGGGGGCTCACTCTTTCCTCTGCTTTGTATGCAGTTGGCTCCAAAAAGTGGGGTGAAGCTGTCCTGTGACTCTGGATTGGCCCATGATTTCCCTGGCTACCGGGTTGGTTCTAGGGAGGTTCCTGTGAACTACACAGATCCAGGGAGACCCAAGGACTTTTTAAAACAAAAATGTAGGCACCGATTGAGAGCTACAGCTTCTCTGTGTGACACTGGACTTGTGATGTGGGTGCTGAGCTAAGGTCAGCCATCTTGTCACCACTAAGCCCTGTCTGAGAAAGAAGCTGACTGAGAGAGCAGGTGCCACAGACAGAAATGTCACCTATGCCCCTACCATTCCGCCATCCCTGAAAAATCAAGATCTACCCTCTGACATTTTCAGTTACATATGCCAATAAAATCCTCTGCTGATCTAAGCCTGTTTGAATCTTGTGGTGTGTCACCTACAACCAGAAAGGAAAAAGCAGAGTTAAAGGAGTCAAGAAGCCCAGTTATCAGGGCCCTGCCTCTGTCCTGGTATGAGGTGACCCACTTCCGAGGTGAAATCCAGCACTCTGGAAAGACCACAGTCTGCTGGAATTCTAGGGATTCCTGCCTCTCTGAACTGAGTTGATACCTGGTCTTCACACTCGGGGTCACTTCTGGGGCCAACATTCCAACCTGACTGGAGGAACAGAGTCCAAGCCCTCGTAGGAAGGAGCAGACCCTTTGTCTCTCAGGTGTGACCCTCAACCTCACTGCCATGCAAACGACTAGAGTATCTGCAGTAGTATCCGCCTTCAGTCACGAGCCCCTGCTCTGAAAGGCCCAGGGCTACTGAATATTCTAGAAGGAAAACACAGTCATAAATTCATATATGTTACATGTGTCCTCCAGCTGGTCAAGTTCTAAGCCCTGATACCTCAGAATGAGATTATCTTTGGAGATACTTTTTTAAAGATGTGAAATGAGGTTATTCAGGTAGCTCCTAATCCTGTATGACCTGGTCCTTATAAGAAGAGGAAATTCAGACTAAGATATGTGTATATGGACAGGGAGAAGATGAAGTACGGACACAGAGAGAAGAGCTGCCCTGTGCTTTTCTCAGCAGAGGGACAGCAAACAAAACAAAAGAACCCCGTGGACACCTTGATCTTGAACCCTCCACCTCCAGAAGTGTGAGAAAATACTCTTCTTTTGTTTAAGCTACTTGGTGTATGGTACTTTGCTATGACAGCTGTGAAGAATCAATACAGGATATACAATAATCTCTCTATAAATAAAATAAATGCCTACTGCTAAAGGTATCCTGTGCATGCAAACATACACGTGTGTGCGTCTACATCTGTCCTCTTCATCTACACACCTGTATATCCACATCCCTATGTTGTCTGCTGATTTGTTTTCATGTGGTCCTGGGGATTGAACGAGTGGCCTTTGCACTGAGCTACCTCCCAGCCCCGCCCCACCCTCAGGGGCTCGCAGAGTCAGCAGCTTGCCAGGCTGGGACAGAGCTTGCGGTCCTCCTGGGATGTGGGGTCGCCTTCCTTTCAGGTCCTACCTCTGCAGTGCTCGTCCCTGGCCTCCCAGCACCACTTTCCTCACCCACACCGCACTCCTAGCTCCCAGCATGGAGCCTTGCCTACGTAGCCCCATCCAGGAATTTTTCTTCCCCTACGAGGCTGCAGACATTGCACCTCCTGGGCAAAACTTTCGTGAACTTTGCGAGAGACGGGAACCCCTTTTTCCTCTGATTTCTCCCAGCATTTTGCAACACCTTTATTGAGACATTTATCCCACCGCATGACAGTTATTCATGTAGGGTCACCCATCCCTCACCCCCCAGTTCCTACCCAAGGAACTGGTTCCTTCCTTCTTTGCACTGGCACCATGCTCACCCCTCGCAGCAGGTCTTGGCGGCATCCTCAGAGGTGCAGAACGCAGTGGCTGGGGCGGCAGCAGGTTGGGGTGGTTGCTGTCCCCCCCCCACCTCGCTGGAGATCAAAGGCAGGAGTAGGTGAGTTCCACCCGCACAGGTAGCCTGGCTGACTGGACAAACAAAAGTCCCAAGTAAAACGTTGGCTGTTGGCGGGGAGAGAATTGCAGGAGCTCTCGACAGCAAATTAGGCATTTAAAGCCAAGCGCAGTGGCTTTTGGAGATTAAGTGCATTATAGATTTGCTAAACCAGAGGCGAGCCGAAGAAAAGGTAGACAGATCACTGCTACCCTTCAGGCAGGCCGAGCTGCAACCCCGCCGCCAGGAATGCAAGACACGGGGCTTAACTTTTCATTTGCAATCAAAGCCACGTCCCCCTATTTTATAGGCCCAGAAACACCGGTCCTCCTGGGGTTCCTTTCACAGGCCGCACTGCCGAGAGAAGGAAAATTATCCTGAGATAATGGTGCTGATTATGGGATGGCAAGTAGCTGGGAAGCGCAGCAGACGCCTGCAGATGCGGCACCGGGAGGGCTGGGGAGCCTGCGGAGCAGCCGGTGAATGGAGCCCAGACCCTGTCCCTGCCTGCTGTCGCAGGTCCTGGGTCCTCTGGGAACTGCAGCGGGAGGTCTTAGGTCTCAACCCCCCAAGGGTAGGCCACCCACTTCAGGAGGCTTCTTTGGGTTTCTTGGAAAGCTCTTCTCCTTCATTTCATTGCCACCCTTGGTAAATCCAAGAAAAAACAACAGCAAAAATTCCAGGATGCAGAGAACTCAGGGAAGACTGTGGCCCAGAGCAAGTGAGATGACACAAGGGAATTTGGGAGCCAGACACAGAGGATCCCAGGACCCGGGACCTTCCTTGTCCCTGCCCCTGCCCCTGAAGCACTTCCAGAGAGTTTGGGGAGGGCAGGACCACTCTGTTCTCTGTCGTCTGCAGCCCAAGAGCAGGGGTAGCACCCAGGGAACCCTGCTTCTCTGTGCCTCACAGCCTGGAGGGGACAAGGTAAAAGTCCACGTGCTCCTGAAGAAATACCACAAGGGACTGGGTGATGTGCCATCTCTTCTGAAATCAGACAAAAGAAAATTAACTCAAGTTGCAGTTCAAGAGACTCAGATTAGACCTAAAATAAAGAGTTATCACAGTGGGAGTTGTTAAAACATGAAATTGGATACAACGGGAGGTTTCAAAACCTCCTTTTCTCTAGAACTCCAAAACTCACAGCAAGGATAAGTCAGGCATGTGACCCTCAGAGGGCAGACAGGCCCCACATTGTATTCAACTTCCCTTCCCAACTTAAAGATCTCTATTGTTTATCCAGCCCCTCCTGGGACCTCACAAGCTTCCAGGCTCTCTGGATGTACTGTGTCCTGGAACCCTAGATTCACACCTACCAGGTGGGTGGTTTGGCCCTAGAATAAGGACTCAGATGTTTGGTGGCATGGCCACGGTCACGATTATGTGTACATGGGTTGCGTCAGAACTGAAATCGGCTATCCAAGACACACATTCTCTCTCCCTAGAAAGAAGCAGCAGGGCAGGCGAGGTAGAGCATTTCTGCACAGCCTGGCAGGTCTGGGGGTGTGTCCTGCTCCCCTTTTGCAGAGGTGGCTGCAGAGCCCTGGGCTGGTGTCATGCATGTGAAGAGGGGCCAATGGGCTCCTGATAAGCAGGAAGCAACTGGCCCCAGGACTTCAGAGAGGAGACAGCAGCCACCTGTGATCAAATATTCCTTTTGCTCTCTTCTAAGATCGGAGGGTTGTTACCACAAAGCCACGTGCTTCCTGTCCGTGCGGTGGTGCAGACCATTAAATCCTGGGAGGGAGAAGAGGGCCCATCGATCCTCAAAGGATAAGGAGGGGGTAGCCCAGATCCCCACCCATGACCCTGGGACTCACGAGAGAACTACTCTCACAATGTGACTCCCAGCTTTCCTCAACCGCCTATTCCCACAGGAGCAGGAGGCGGAGCTGCCTGTCGGTGCTGAGTGAGTTTCATAGGTCAGAGGCACAGATGATCAAGCAGACAGGAGCACGGTGCCTCCTGACCCAAGAACTCCTGCGGTGAGACCAGGTCACTTCTTTTATCTCCGATTTCCTCATCTGGAAATGGCCACCATGACAACACAAGGTAGATGAGCTCAGGCATCCAAAGCGGGTGGAACTGTGCCTGCCATGTGCAGAATGTGTTAAGTGGTGCTGTTACTATTGTACCTCCCCAGTGAGACAGCGGACGCAAAAGGGGTAAATGCAGGACCTGGAGAAACAAAGGAGAGGTGTGTTTCCCTTTGTAATTTAATCTCTACCCAGAGGGCTGCCCTAGGCTGGTTCCGGGCAGTGGAACTCAGCCTTGCTTAGGCAAGGCGCTTGCTGTGTGGCACAGGAGAGGAGATAGGACTGGGAACAGAAGGAGCCCCAAGAGGTCCCAGGTGAGCTGGAAAGCCCCCAATCCCAGGACCATCTTACTCCAGGGCAAACTACCATGGCTGCTCCACCTGAAGCCCTGAGAGGACAGCGGTCAGGCCTCAGCTCAACGGTTCACGTGCTTGCCCACGTGAAGCGCACGTGTCACCTGTGCAGCCCCACTTCCTTCCCTCCTCCCCTTCCTTCCTTCTCAGGTTGTTTACTAAGCCTGGATTCTCTTTGTCTGCTCTCCCCCTCCATGGCTAACACAGAAGCACACACACCTGCAAAGCAGGACCCAGCCACAGCTTTCTAGGGCAGATGTGGGACAGGGGTCCTGTCTAATTGCCAGGTCATCTGGGGCTCCAATGGGGGCTGCTTACTGCCTGGGTCAGTTTGGGCAGTTTTAACAGGTACTGTAGATTGGGGGATTCCAACCCCAGACATCCTGGGGTCTGGGTAGTCATGAGTGAGAGCCCAGTCAGATTTGGTTTTTGGAGAGAATCCCCTCACTGGGCAGAGACAGCAAACGCTGGTTCCTTTGTCCCCCTCCTCCCAACCTGGGCTTAAAGGGCTGTACCTGTCACCAGGCATGTGGCTTCTTGCTGTCCCAAGGCCTCTGTGTGTCTCTTTAAGAGACAGCATGGAGGCCAGAGAGCAAACAAAGGATCGGGCTGAGAGAGAGAACTGGCCTGTGCATGCACGTGCTGGAGTGGGCAGATCTGATTGACAAGATCTGGGAACACAGCTCCTGGATTCAATCAGTCTCCGCACCCTGGCAAACAGTTCTGAGAGGCAATTAAGTGAGATTGAAGGGGCACCCGTGAGAGAGGCGAGGGGCGAGGGCGGGTGCTAGGAGAGGACAGCAAACAGATGGGGCCCCTGGCTCCAGCCACAGCCCTGCTCTGCCTTCCTGGGGCCAGAGGTCAGGGAGGGAGGGAGCTGTGGCATCACATCTGGGACCCTCATAGCTCAGTGCCTTGGTCTCAGGACAGCTCTGACCCCGGCTGCAGAGGTGTGACAAGGGAAGCTTTGTGGAGCAGGGTCCTTTCCTGTCACACAGGAGGGAGGTCCCAGCAGATGCCAGAGGTTCCCTAGTGAGCCTGGGACTGTTTCTCATGCTGTTCTCACCCCCACCCTTCCTCATGGGGACTTGGTAGGTCTTGGGGACCAGAGCAGGCACAGTGAGTACCTCTCCCAGGCAGCCCTGCTCTGTATTGCAGATGGGCATCTGGAGAATCCCAGCAGGAGGTTTCCAGGATCCCCAGGGCCGCCTTTGCATGGCTGTATCCCTGCCCTGCTCTGCCGGTTCTTCTCCCTCTCATGAGCTTGCAGAGAGCGTTTTACTCCCGTTAGCCAGAACCAGAGTTCCGGGTGGGAAAGCCTTTAGCTACACATAGGTTTGCTTTCCAGCCCTTGCAGGACAAAGAGTGGTGGCTGCCTTCCTCCCACCTCACTCAGGGATCCGGTCTCACAGCAGACCCCTGGGAGGCAGGAGGGGTGACTTCATGCTGGACCTCCTCTCAGGCAGGAAAGCAATTCTCCGGATGTCCCAGGTCCACAGGCTGGCAGTCATCCCTGCCTCCTCGGTTTTACAGGAGCACAGTTCCATCATGAGTGCTCTAAATGCTCCCTGTCCTGTCACCTATTATACTGAACTGTCATTTGTCTTTCCTCACATAAGTTTCCTAAGAGCAAAAACTGTATTATTATTATTTTTAACTTCTGTCTTCTGGACTTAGAAGAGTGCTGGGCACATACCAGGTCTCAGAAAAAGTTATCAAGGGACTGACAGCATGAGCAAGGCAATATTATCCCATCTCACCCCCATTTTACAGATGGTGAAACTGAGTTGGAGATAGGTTAATGAACTCACTCTCAAGCATGTTAGTAAAGCATGTCTGCCAACTACCATTACTCCCTGGAAGTTCTCCTAGTAGTCTGACTTGCTTTATCCATGCAACAATGGCCCATCTCCGCCAGAAAGATCAGCTGGGAAACATATTTCTGTGGATCCCCCCGGGGTGAAGTAGGTGGGTCTGGGGGCTGTCATCTTGGAGGGAAAGGCCTCACCCCACCGAGACACCACTGATTGTGAGAACTGCCTTCACGGTATATCTGTCTTTTATGCTTGGAAGGGGAGGGAGGCTTTAGATTACTTTAGCTATAGATCTCACAATTACTCTCCCTCTCTCTAATTTGGATGTTAATGTATTAGCTACAGCTTTGCCTTCTAGGCTAGAAATTGTTTTTCCCCCCCGCCCTGAAATTATACATCCAGACAGAGTAGTGTTCATTAAAGTAAGATTAGGAGAGGATAATATGTGAGAGGTATGTAATCTTTTGCAAATGGTTAGTAAATTGGAACTACCCCAATTACAATCTTGTTCATCACACAGGGCTGAATTACTCTGCCTGGGACGAGAGTCTCTGCCACAGCTCTGCTCAGCTCCCATTTCATAAATATTGTATACACATGATATTCTCAGCCATCTGCTTCACTAGTAGCCGAGCACATTTTCTGACTTTCTGGTTGACTGCGGAGAGCAGCAGGAGCAGGGCGGCCATCCTGCCTGCTTAAGCCCAAGTCAGCCTGCCTTCCGCCAGGGCCCAGCCGACAGAGCGCGCCTCAGGTTCAGTCCCTTGGACACGCCCCAGGCCCCAGGACTCTCATCAGACAGGGCCCTGGAGCCCGGGGCTGCTGATAAAGGCGACTGTGAGCAGGTGTATCCCTCCCTGGGCCGCCAACCCCAGGGGAGGGGAAAGGGTTCTACCCCTGCCTTGCATGGGCAGTGGTGTGAGATCATGAAGCCCTGCGTTCCGTTTCCCTGGCTGGCTGCCCAGCGTCAGTGGCTGGGCTCCTGTTTCCCTTTCATCCCTGTGGGTCTGATGAGAGCTGCTCTCTCTGACCATTTTGTTTGTCTAAAATCCCATTTCTTTCAAAGTGGAAATGGAACATAGGGATTAAGAAGGAGAACCCCAGGGCCTAGGTTTAAATTCCACCCTGTTTACTAGCTGTGTGATCCTGAGCAAATAGTTTAACCGCTCTGTGTCTGAGTTTCCCCATCCACACAACACATATCATCGTAATAACGTGGGTCCCATGCTCAGTAAGTGTCAGCTATCACTCTATTGCAAAGGTGCTGTGCTTCGCTTCTGACAGATTTGGCATCTTCCACAAAAGCACCCACCGGTATCCTTGGGCTGGGGGGACACACTGAGCAGGAGGGGGCCAGACAAAGGAGGAGCATTGGGTCTTTTTGAGTATTGACAATGTCCTGGGTACTGTGTTTTGCAAAAGTTATTTCACTCCATTCTCACTGTCCTTTGAAGCAGATGTACAGTCTTGTTATGTTTATTTCACAGATGAAGAAGGTGAGGGTGAAGCACTTTGAAAAGCAGATTTCTTGCTGTTATCTTGTTTAAAATTTCCAGTTTACTCTTTGTGTTAGGATGAAATTTCAAGTCCTGTGCAATCCTGCAAATCCAGGGCTACCCGCCCCCTTCCCCATCAGCCCTGGTTCTGCGGCTTATTCCAGCCACCCTCCCCCTTCCCTTCAGGATGCCGGGGGCTCCGTTTCCCTTTCCTGCCTAGGTAATTCCCATTTGTCCCTCAGGCCTTGCACTTCTCCAGAGAAGCTTTTATCTCTCCTTTGGATCTAGAATGTCTCCAAGGTCTGTGTGTTGCAGGTTTAGTCCCCAGCTTGGCCCCACTGGGGGAGGTGAGGGCTCCTTAAGAGGTGGGGCCTGTTGGTGCCAGCTCTTTGGATTATGGCAGCGGGTGCTCTTGAAAGGGATGGTGGGACCCTGGCCCCTTTCTCTTCCTTTCTTTGGCTTCCTAGACCGTGAAGTGAGTGGGTTTTGCTTCACTGTGTGCTTTTGCCAGGATGTGCTGTCCCGCCAGAGGCCCAAAATGAATGGCGCCAGCGACTCATGGACTGAAACCTCCAATAGCGCTTCCCTCTTGATAATCTGATTATCTCCAGTGTATATTAAAGTGGCAGAAAACTAACACATCATCTTTGAACTCCACCCCCAAGACTAGAAAAGGTCCAGGTAGTGCAGGCTTCCATGGCAACCCATAGGCTTCCTCCCTCATGCCTCTTACAAACGGTAGCTAAATAGTCAGTCAGTGGTGTGTGAGCGCTTTGCCTTCCTGGACTGCAAATCACAGAGCAGTTTCTATCAGTCAAGGGAGGCTGGGCTGTGCAAACAGAAACAGAAATATCCAACCTGCTATTTCGCTTCTGTGGTGCGTGTCCAAAGGGGATGAATAGAGGCCTCTGCTCTGGTTTGTCACTCCGAGATGCAGCCATTGGAGGCTTTAGCACTAAGTGGCTGCACCTTGTGGAACACGCGACCTTCTCGTTGGCTGCAGCCAGGGAAGAGGGGACTGGAAAATGGTGTGTGATCAGAACAGAAGGCAGCCTCAGTACTGAGGGCCACACACCTTCTCTGTGCGCTTCTATGTCCCCCTGTTCAACCACAAGGGGCTGAGATAAGTACAGGAGAAAATGAGGAACCTGCTCTGTCACAGGGTCTCATGCAACTTATTTCCTAGTGTTCCTAAGGTGGTTTTTGTTTTTGTTTTTATTTTGCACCAGGAATCAAACTCATGACCTCACGCTTGCCAGACAGGTACTGTGCCGCTGAGCTGTATCCCCGGCCCTAAAGTGTTTTCATGCCTAGCGCTTTGCTTGTCACATAATAGAGGCCACACGCTCGCCTTCCCTCAGGATCACTGGAATGAATGAGCATTCTATAAAAGTTGATCAGGGTCAAACAACCGGCACAAGGTGCCAGGCCTGGGCTTTGGACCACTATCCTCCCATTTCCAAAATCTTTCACCTTTGTGCACTACCTTGTCATCTTCCCTGGTTTATGGAAAGCTTTTTTCTCTGACTATAGAGAACAGAATATCACACATTTAGCCACTTAATAGATTTGTCGTTCCTGATGAGGCTGATGAAAGTTGCAGGTCCTCCAATCAGCCTTGCAATCAGCCATTCAGCCACTCGCCCAAGACAAGTGGCAGTTCAAACACAGCTAACATTTCTTAAGTGCCTACTATGTGCCAGGTGTGTCCTCCAGCGAGGGCGCACAAAAGCTTAGTGAGGTGAGCTGCGCGTTTGCAGATGGAGACACTGTCACAGCAGAGTGCAACCTAGACCCACTTGCAGTTCTGCTGGTATTAAACCGGCTCCTTTGCCCCGGTCAGGCAGTCTCACACTGCAGCATGCAGATTGCTGGACCCCAACTCCTGCATTTCCGTACAACAAAAAATGTGTCGAAAACCTGCATTTGGATGCACTCTGTGCTCTTGTCCCCTGCTGGGGCTTCAGGCCGGCTTTCTGGGCAGCACTGCCCCATAGCTGCTATGGCTGAGGATAAAGAATGAGGCTAAGTCTCATTAGCTTGGCGCCGGTGTCTTGGCTGTAGGAGGCAGGGGTGAGGGATCTAACATCTCCTCGGCTGGTATTGGGTGCTCCTCTGTGCGACTGACTGCAATCGAAGTCTGTAAAATGAGGGGGTTGGACAGGATGAGTGCTGGGGTGCTTGGCAGATCTGACATTCTATATTCTATGATTGGATGAACTAAACCAAAGCTACAGATTCCATTTAAGTCTCTTCCTAGGTGAAAAGTGCTACAGACTTAAAATTGTATAACAATAACTAGCGGGCAAGGCAAGGAGTTACGGAGTAGCCCCTGTGTGCACAGCATGTTGTAGGGCTGTGGGGAATCCAAGACAAGTGAAAGGGATAAGCCTGCTGCTCCAGGGACCGATGGCCTGGCCGTGGAACAAAACACATACTTGAAATAATGCGGAAAACATGGTCCAGGCCAGCGCCAATGCTAATTTTCCTGGCTATCTGCAGGGCCCAGGAAGCCCCAGGGAGGAGGTAAGACTCCTCATGCCTAGAAGTGTGACCATAACTTGTAACTAATGTCTGTGTAGCAGCACCACAATTTTACTTGTACGCTCTCCACAGTCCTGTGTGAGGTGAATATTTTAGGCCTGAAGAAACAAGCTTAGAGATTTGCCCCAGGTAGACTTTTATTAAGCGAAGCTGGGATTTGAACCTGAGTCTCCTGTCAAAGGCATGCTCTTCAAGGGACAGGGCAGGAGGAGTGAGGGAGATGGTGTGAGCAAAGACGTGCCAGGTGCATCCTGTCTAGGCCCTGCTGAGTGTCTCCAGTGGAAGGAACTGGCAAAAGGGTTTGGGTGGGCGAAGTGACCACCAACCTAGTAGGTAGGGGAAGCCGGCCCAAGGTCTCTGGCTATGGCAGAAATACAAATGGTCATGGAATGGTAAGAAGCGTCTTGTGTTCCTGGCATGGTTATCACACAGGGGATGCTTGTGGGAATGACCAAGGCACAGACTCAGCAGGGCACCGCAGCAGAATCACTCAGCATCCTGGAGGCTCTGTTTCTGCTACTTCTCTCCAGGCCACCAATGGTCTTTGTGTGAATTAGAAATTCCTTGAAAATTGAATTCTACTTTAAGAAGATTCAACTTGGTGTCAGGACACAAGCTCAGCTAGCAGAGGCTGGGCTGGATCTGTGTACTCATGCACCCCTTTGATCTGACACCCTTGGGAAGTGAACAGTCAGTACACCTGGGTCTGTCGCCTTATGTCTCTCCCACCGCCCACACTCACATGTCCCCCTGTATCACCCCCAAAGTGCGCACGAGACAGCACCCTCTCCTTGCTTGAGGCATTTGCTTGGGGATGTGGGCACTGGAAAGCTCTGGAAACTTCAGCTGCTGTCTGAGTTCTTTCCAGGGTCACTACCTGGGATGGAAGCAGCCACGAGAATAAAACCCACAAGCTCAGGGAGAACCTGAGCACAGGAACTGTGGTGCTGACCTAACTTTAAATTTCGGGTAACAAAAGTAGTGCAGGGGGGCTGAGTCAAGGGCAGTGGGACTTCTGAAGCCCCCTCCCCCGCTGTACTGTTAAGGTGGAATACAAAGCTCAAGTCTTTATTACAAAGAGAAAAAAAGGTGGCCACAGCAGAAGAGGGTGATCCAGTAAGAGGGGAGAGAGGGGAGAACCACACACTGAAGTCAATACTGCCCAGGACAAGCATTATCCCATGGGGAACACCTCAAGCCTGTGCCTAGAAAATTTGATTGGATCTTCAGAAAAACCTATTAGTGTGTTGTCAGGACCTTCTGGTGATAACTGACCAGCTCTTGCCAATCGATGCTCTTCACTTGTGGAGCTCCTGATTTTTTACCAGCATAATTGTTTTTTTAATAATGGGCTGGCTCACCCACTCAAGCAAAGGGGAGTCAAAGTCAGACTCCCAACTTAAAATACAGAGAAACCTGATGCTCCAGCCACTTCTTCCTAATTGCACAATTACTTTACGGAGCACCAGGATGGAAGTCTGGGGTGGGGGCCGGAGCCAGGCTTTTTCAGCCTGAGTGAAGTTAAGAAAAGTCACATAAGTAATTACGCGTCAAAATTATTTACCAAATAAAATCCATTCTTCACAAAAGAGCCTTTATTTTTAAAGAAAAAGGGTAAAAATTAGAGGATCCCAGGATAGCAAAGACACCATAAAGCTACAGTGGAATTAGTTATCAATTATTACAAGCTTTTTAATTTTCAACTCAAGAGCAAACAATACATTTTATTTGTGATTTCAAATGCACTAAAACAACAATAGTATTTTTTTTTTGCTCTTTACTGTACTTTAGATCTGAGATGTCAAAGTACTTTACAAACAAATAACTCAAACAATTTGAGATGGAAGCTCTTTGTAGATGGAGAGCCAGCCAAGGGAGGAAGCGATTTGCCCAAGGTCACCGGCTGAATCAGAGGCACAGCTGGAAACACTACTCATGAAAACTGGCTCCTGGAGTCCGAGCTCATCACCACTAGCTCTCCTCCTCCCACACACCAAAACAAAACCCAAAGCTGGAAAACAGCAGCAGGTCAGAGAAGCCACCTGCCCTTCAAAAACCAGGGTCTCCACCCCAACAATTTGCTGTACAGATTGGAAGCTGGGTGTGCAGGTCAGACATCTCTACAGATTGCTGCTGCTCAACCCACAAGAATTAGCTGCTAATGAGAGTCTAAAATGCTCTATGCAGATTTGGGGCAGCTCAGGTTTCCATCCTGAGCCTCTAAAGTGCATTTGTCAGGTTCTGGAGAAGTATCAGCCTTCCAGGAGGGAGTTGATGGCTCAGGAAACCGGTATATGCAGCTCATTAGGTAGGTCTTGGCCTTTCCTGGGCTGTATCCCTTCAGAACCTGTTCTATGAGCTCAGGGCTGGGCTTAAGATTCAGACAGCAGAACAAGAGAGAGCAAGGAAGGATAGAGCAGTTTTAAAAGTTTTGCAGGGCCGACAGTTTCAATGCTCAGAGGCGCCGTTCCACATTATGTCAAATACATCACAACCCTGCAGTGAATATATCTTATACCTGATTATTTACCAGCTTGGATGCAGTTTGCAGGTTAGTTGACAGTATTATGGTTTTGTGGATAGTTAATGAAACATCTAATTAGTCTGATCTGACAGTTTTCTGAACTTCTCTGAATTTTGGAACTCCCATTTTTTTCTTTCTGGGTCTCAAATATGTTCACAGACCCTGTAAAGGTTTTTGGTGTATATATTGACCTTCACAGGTAAAACATCCTACCAGAAGGCAAGGATAGGAAAAAACTACACTGACCATGACAAACAGAAACAAAATCAAAACTAAGCCATAGTGAAAATTTAACAAAGCAGGCAGAGGGAGTTTGAGCAACTTTAGACCTTCTAGTGAAAAATGGGCAGGTCTTACCAGGATATTTCTAGGAAAGTAATGAACAGATAGATGAAAGACCCATCCAATATAGATGGGAAAAAAATATTCTATAATTTACTGACCAAAAAGCCAAGTACTGCGCTTGGCTTTGGAGATACAGAGCTGGGTCAAATCTAGTCTCTACTCTCAAGAAATTTACTGTTTATTGAGGAGACAGGTAGGTAAACAAACTGTCTAGATGTGGGATAAGGACACAAATTGAGAGGCAAGTATGAGGAACTGAGAAAACACAGAAACAACCTGAATCCACCTCCAGGGAGGAA
Source organism: Hydrochoerus hydrochaeris (assembly GCA_004027455.1). Classification (NCBI taxonomy): domain Eukaryota; kingdom Metazoa; phylum Chordata; class Mammalia; order Rodentia; family Hydrochaeridae; genus Hydrochoerus; species Hydrochoerus hydrochaeris. The sequence goes on from PVLA01002150.1 coordinate 220,061, forward strand.
GCTACCCCCTGAGTACTCCAAGGCACAGAGGTGTGAATGGTGCTGAAATAGGGCTTCTGGGTTATAGGGTGAGGGTCGGGGTCTGGGCATGACGGGGAAGAGTATCAAGAGGTAAGACTGAAAGGTCAGACTAAACTGATGGCAGATTGTGAGGATTTGGGTTTATTCTGCGGTCACATGTCAGCCAGGTGGTTTCCAAGCAAGGGAAAGACATGGCACACTTGGGTTTAGGACGGATAATGGGCTGGGGGAACAGGGACAGGGAAGCCAGGAAAGAGGGTATTACACTCCTCTGGCTGAAGGCTCCTTTCAGAGCCAGGATGAGGCAAATGCCATGGACATGATGAGTTTGGGTCAAGCTTGAGAAGCATGTAAGGAACCTTGGGCAGGGGACTGGTAACCAGTTAGAAGTAGGAGATGAGGGAATGAAGAACAGCACTGAGGCTTCTGGTTTGGGAGACTGTTAACTTGAGAAAAGGAATATAAGGGAAGCAGTAAGGATGGAGGAGATTTTTCATTTACTCAACATGTTATGACCTTAAAGCATATGCCATGCTAGGCAGGAGGATGTCCCACTGGTGCCTTTCAGAAGTTGCCAAAAACAAACAAAGAAACAAACAAACCCTAGCAATGCTCTTATGAGGAGGGTAAACTGGGGACATGCAGAGTCACTGGTAAATTATGATATTTTTGGGGGGCAGCCTTGGCTAAGCTAGAAATAATGCTCTAGAGAGCAACCACTAATAATCTGTTATTTTGCTTCAAAAGAAAGAGCTTGAAGTCAAGAGAGAAGGGAGAGGAGGAAAAGGGAGAGTGGAGAGGGGGCAGGGGTAAGAGATATGATTGATATCACTAAGGTCATGTTGGGACCGGAACTGGGAATCTTGTTGTGATTCTTAGCTGAAGTTTATTGGAAGTCAGCTAATGAAAGTTCCCAGTTATAACCACAAGTCTGTATTCTCCCTGGCTAGCAACACAACCTACATAACAGCTAGTGTGGTGGCAGGGCTGAATTGAGACACAAATATCTATCAGTCACACCAAATTCCTTGGGTTAAACTCCTGTCACCCAGGGCTGACCCTTTCCTACCAGGGGATGTAATGAGCTAGAAATAAGAGCCATCCAAAGTCAAATCATGGACATTTCAAGCCATAGCTTCCTTCAAACAGATGGATACTCTAGCATGTAACCACCAAGACTAGAGAAGGCAAGTACACATGGTTGGGGAGATGGCTGGGCCCATCCAAGGGGAAGGAATCCCAAATTCTGGCCAGAGACTTGCTCGGCATTCGTGGGAAGTAAACAGGCCCACAGCAAAGCAATTGTACTTCTTAGTCTTCACTATTGGCACAGGGAAGACAAATGAGGGTGCTCTGGTTTGGGATGGCCTGAATGAAGCACACATGTCCATATATAAACCAGGAGCCCTCCAAACATGCTGCTCATTTGTTCACACAAAAGCCAGGCTGGCAGCCCCCTCACCAAGCCATGTTCACAGTTGGATCCTCAACGCATTGTAAGCATTCAATCAAACTTTTAGTGGTGCAACTCTGGGAGCAGAAAGCCAGCTAAGCCCAAATGGTCCCTTTGCTTTTCCATCTTTTGTGGCTGCCTGGCTGTGCTCTTGTGGGTTTTGTTGTCAACAAACTCCTGGCTTGCCTTTGAGCACTCCAAATTATTGAAAATGACTACAGCTTAAGACTGGCAGGATGATTGTTAAAAACAGCCCTGGCATTAATCATAGCTTAAGAGCTTTTGGAAAATGATTCTAATTCAGAAGGGGTGGCTTCACAAAGAGGCTTGTCGAAAGCAAAGCACACATCAAATTCTGAAAGGCAAAAAGCCTCCTTGGTACCCGCACCTGGCTGCTTCTGCAAGCCAGCTGACAGAAGTGTGTGTGGGTGGGGAGGGGCACGGCCTACTCTACCAGCTCACTCCATCTGAGCCCACCTTGGGTCTAAAAGCCCACACTAGCCCTCCCTGGATCTGAAAACCTTGAGATGGAAAGACTGCAGGCGAGGGGTGTGCCCCAGTTCAAGTCTTCCCAGCAGTCCTCACTGTCAGAAAGAAGTAGATGGGCGCCTTGTTTTCTGTCAACAGTTGGGATGCCTGAGACCAATGCTAAAATAAGCTGTGCGCATAGAGGCAGCTGCGTGGGCAAACACATGGTCAGCATTTGTAAGAAGCCAGGCAGGGCAGCGAGCTAATACTTCTGCCTTTTGCCTGCTTGGCACAACAAAGGAGAATGATTTTCGCCATCAGCATTCTCCGTATCTTGGAATCATTGCACAATTTAGTATGATTAATGGCTTCCATTTAGAAGCTGAGAAAGAAAACAGTGGGTGAGTGGTGGCGCTCGGCTGTGGGTATTCGTGGCTGTGGCTACAGTGAAAGGGAGAGAGATGTGGCCAGTGTGGAAAGCCGGGCCCTCTACCTTTCTTTCCAGGCACCATTGGGGAGATACATGGCTTCTGAAGTGCATTTGAATAAACAGTCTGAAAGGTGCAGCCCTGAGGTGGCTCCTTTCCTGCAGCCTTCCCAACCTTGGAGACTGCAAAGCCACTCCTTCTTGACCTGTCAAAGGGAGTGTCACACCCAGAGGTCCCTAACTAAGGGCTGGGCTGAGCGAGCCAGGGTGTGGTGAAGGTGTTAGGGCTTCATGGCTGAAACTAGCAGCACTAACGGGGTGCTGCACAGGGACAGGAGGACCCCCACCCTTCTGCTGATGGCAGTGGTGACCTCCAACATAGCTGTCTCGTCTCTGGAGCACCCAGGTGGTGGACCTGGTCTTAGCTCTCAGCAGCTGGCGTCCCAGGAGTCCTTCTCTGTTTGGCAGTGTTGGTCTCCTTCGTCTTCTGCAGGCACTGCTGCTTCTCAGATCCCACGGCTGCTGCGGGTGAGTGGTGAGACAAAGGGCGCCAGAGCCAGAGACTTGTGGGTGCTGATAGGAACCAACCAGGAAAACAGAGAATTCAAGAGGGGCTGCACGTTTCAGCAAAAGGCTTTGTGACTGAAGCCGGAAAGGAAGGAAACTGGTGACTCCAAGCCCTTCTCAATGCATTGGTGTTTCTGCAAGGAAATCTATTATTTTCCATAAACTGTCTTAAGCACCTCCCAGGCTACATTTCTGGCTGTTAAGCGTCAGCCATCGAGAACAGCTGTGAATGTTACACACTTTCAGCGGCAGCAATGGGCTTTGGCAGGAAAGTAGGAGCGAAAAACCCAAGGAGGACATTTCAGTTGACAGTAATGGCATTTTCCCTTCCTTGTCCAAACGATAAAAGATTCATGCTCCTAATTGCAACACTATAGCTGCCCCCATCACTTTATTCTGGGAGAGGTTAGAGAAAACAGGCCTAGAGAGAGGGAGAGAAAGAGAGAGAGAGAGATGGATAGTAATTTCATCACTAGCTAACAGAGACTGATTAGTGCAGAAGATTCCCTTCCATAGCAATACTTTTTAATCAGGATTGCGGTGTCTGGGCAAACAGCTTTTGTGGATTAGCTAGACTGGAGCCTGCCAGAATCCATTGCAAGTTTAAACGATGAAATACGCAACTACAGAGAAAACCAAAAAAGAGTAATAAAGTCACACGTTTCAATATTCAGCAACCATTAAGGGATTTAAATATTTGCTTGCTATTAAAGGCTTGCATTAGGCTCTTCCAACACCAGCTCTGGAAGACTGAAATATCAATTACGGATCAATTTTCCCCCTAAGTAAACACTAATGCAGGATAAACAGTATTAGAAGATGCAATAGTAACATTGCTGACTTCAGGATGGACTTCCTGCTGGTAACAGCAAGTTTAAGCCTGGTGATTAATTAACCTGAGAAGATAGCACTTAGGGAAGATTTAGGGCAGGCACGTCTGAAATATGACTATGAGCCTGTGCACATTTAGAGGGCGGCTGCAGAAGTCCTGGGGCCAATGCCCGCATTGATTTGCCCCTCAGCAGTGGTCCTCACACCCACCTCAACACTTCAAAGGATTAGGAGGGAATGAAATGGGAAGCAAGGGGAGGTGTGCACGTGTGATAGAAAAAGCAGGAGACTTGAAGTCAAGTTCCTCCTTGGAATTAATTCCATATTTGAATATGCAAATCTGAATTGTAGTTACCAGCACGGACCGCCAGGGGCAGTAAATAAGGAATGGAAGACCAAAGCATAAGCAACAAAACAAAACAGATACATTCTCCCATGTACCGAAGAGTCAGGACATAGAGGATTAGACCATCTGAAAACAGATTGCTTTCAGGCTCGTGTAATACTCATGCCTACTACCCTCTCCCTCCCCTGTGTAATAGGAGGCTATGGTGGAGGCAATGCACCCTAACACTAACCCTAGCCCTAACCCTATGCACCCTAACCCAATGCACCCTAACTCTAACCCTAACCTTAACCCTAACCCTAAGGCTCCTCCCAGAAGTACAATTCAAGATGTAGAGATAAGCCCAAACGAGGCAAGGAGTGTGGTCTGAATTTTCTAGCATGTCACCACATTGTGAAGCCCTCTTCTATGGTGACAATGTTACCTTACAGCTTTACTTAGCCATTAATAAAAATGTCACCATTCCCCAGAAGGGGACAAGTATGCAGTTCAGTAGTCCTTAAGAATGATGGACTCAAAGAGACTGAACTCAGGCTGGGTCCACTGATTTTCTCCCGGGCCAGTCTGAAAGCTACTTATGTAACAAGGATGAAATTTTAAAAAATATCAAATTTCAAAACACAAAGTTAGCAGCCCATTCTAAGTGTAAGGTAAGATTCAGGTAACCAGACCCTGGCCTGTTCCCCTTTAGTCAATGTCTACCTGCTGAGAGTCCATTCCACGGCCACCGCTGGCTTTCATGCATTGGCCACTAGTCACTTGGATGTCAGCTAAGAATCCCTTCTTCCTTCCACTGCACAGTGGATGAAGACACCCAACGGCTTCATTTTGGAAAAGTTTCTGAACTATGAATATCAATTCTGCTCTAAAGGAACGTGGCTGCCAACTCCTCCTGACTAACGCTGTGCAGCTGGCATTCCAGCAAACAGGTGTACCGGTTTAAGGCAAAACGTTGTGATGGAACACAAATGCTTTACTTAGGCAGGGCTTTTCTACCTGCCACGTGCTGATTGTATGGTGGCTTGAAGGTTCTGGATGACAGAATCAAAGGGACATTTCTCTGAGGAGCACATCTACAGCAGTACAAGAACTACATTTCGTGTAGAGGACAGTGAAAGACTGTACCAGTTATCACTTGCGTATCACTTTGGGGTCCCAGTTGATGTATTTAGAGAATGCAACCAGGCCAAACACTGTGAAAATTCTTTGGAGGGAGCAAGGACCATATTCACGCTCATGCCATTGGAAGAACCAAGAAACTTATCAAGCTCCTTCCCACTTACACTGCATTTGGCACTTTCTCATTTGCATACCCCACGGAGCTAGCTCAAAGGACAAACTGCCACTTTATATCTGCCTCAGTTCAGTGGCCTGCTGGGGTCCCTTCTCTGCAGGTTACAGCTGAACCTAGAGCTTCACGCTACAGGTAATAAGGAGATGGGTGGAGGCATCACACACATTGCATAGCACATGGCTTCGAACATCCACGTTACCAAATAGTGATGGGGAAGGGGAGGGGTCACTAAGAATTCCATAAGGTTCATAGGGGCACGATGTGTCTACGCACAGAAGACCCCAGAGGTCCCTCTAAATAAAAACTGTTTCTCGTAGCTACTGGTAAGGCTCTTTCTAATCATTGATTGCCTCTAGCCTATTTTCTGATGAACATGTAACACAGGTTTATTTTCTGTCTGGAGCCTTACTTCCTAAGCACTGATTTATTTATTATTATTACTTTTTGTATATTGTGCGCTGGAGATTGAACCCAGAACCTCTTGCATGCTAATCGTGTGCTCTACCATCGTCTCACATGTACCACACCCCCAGGCTGCAATTACTTTAACAGCTCCTGAGGTTATGGCAATCCCTATCTTAGAGTAGGAAACCAAGGTCAGGAAGGCGGGGCAACTGGTCTGCAGCTTCACAGCTAACAAATGGTGGGTCAGGGATTTAACCCTAGGTGGGCTGCACTTGTAAGCATTCCCCCAAACCACCTGTGTGGATCGTGATCTATACAAGTATGATGACTTTGCACTCTCCACTGCTCCCTGCCCCTTGTCAAAGGCTGCCTTGGCTGGACTTCGAGGACAGCCACCACTGGGAGAGCTGACTTCATTTTATTCCTCCCATACACACTGGCAGGCTGGTTAGGACACACTTCCTTCTCCACAAAACCAGCATAAATGTTGCAAGGGTCCCCGTGTCTCCATGAAGCTGTCTTGCCGATCTCATCTCCTTTCTCCCAGAAATTTGTGCTGACTCTCAGGACTCCTTCCTCCCCGGGGTGTGCAGGCAGAACTGAGGCTCACTTCTCCTTTTCACGTGTTGTGACTAACTGCTATCTTCACTGGCCTCCCAGGGGGAAAAACAATTTAAACACCCAGACAGGTGAGGCACCAAACCAGGTTGTAGGGGAACAAAGGACGGGACACGGGGTTTGGCTTTTCTGGGGCTTATCTTTTCTGTCACTGCTGAGCCCTTGCCATTTACCTGACTCAGAGAGGAGGGGGCACTCAACCACAGCGGGTGAGCCGTGGGTAGGGCACCGGGAGACAGGTCAGATGTTGTCTGCTCATTTATAAGATCAGCCACCATGAAGCACTGTTTGCTTCGGCCTGCAAGGCAAGGATGATGACAAGAGCCCAAATCCTGCCGTCCACCCAGGCCTGGAAGTGTCAGCAACCTAAACAGCAAGGGAGAACAATCTTCCGCGGGCAGCCAAGCCAGTCCCCGGCTCTCACGTCTTCCTTTTGTGAAAGGAGAGAGAACTTTAAATGAAGGAGGCAGAATGAGCTGTTTAGACACAGAATCCCAAAGGAAGAGACAGGTGGAGCAGGCAACACAGGGAAGTTGGTGGGGGTGGGGTGAAAGGGGTGGGGGCGGCCAGGGAGGGAGGCAGTCCTGCTGGGCCTGTCCCTGGGCCGGCTGCGCGTCCCGCACACCTGCACAGATGGTGGAGTCCACCGGAGGCGCCGTGTCCGGCCCAGCACCTGGCTCGCCTGTCCGCTGAGAGGGCAGAAGAGGACGAGGACAGGAAGGGTGAGCAGGAGAGAGAACACAGTCCCGAGAAAGCCAGCGGCAGCCTGGGGAAGCACCAGGTCCTGAGGAGGAAGCTAGGCTCCGAGGTGAGGCGTCCGTAAGAACTCCATGAAGAGATTGAGGGGTCACTTTGTAACATTAACTTTTTTTTATTAAGAAGACAGATATTTTATAGTACTTCTTTTTTTTTTCTTTTTTTTTTGTAAAAATGGTATACATGAACCAATACAAAATGCGAATGAGAACATATGGATATGGAGTTTCTTACACTGTAACATCGCTCATGTACACCTTAAAAACAGAACTGGCCTAGAGGGAAAAGTAAGACATTGGTGTGACTAAAGAACAAGCTTATTTGGCATCAATTATACATCCTTCATTATTTTATATTCCTTTAAAAAACACAAAAAAAAACAAGTTTGTTCTTTCTTCACTCTAAAAAAAGTGATCAACCTGTACAAAGTAATACTCAACAATACATTTCAAACAGTGCACTGTATACTTAAGAAAAAATACATAAACCAATATACAACTAAAATCCGTAATTTCCTGTTTTTGCTTTGTTTTATTATTTTTTCCAATGTGTGGGGCCTACACTTTGCAATCTACCTGAGACGGAAAACACCAATCAAAACACATGAACCTGAGACATGTCAACATTGTAAGCCATAAAGTACATCAGGAACACTGCACTACTGTACACTTCTCCAAACAGGAAGATGGGAGCTTCCAAAAATGAGATGCCAATTCTGTGAGCAATGGTTGTTTTTTGTCTTTGTTTTTTTTTTCTAAAAAGAACAACCGAAAAAGTCTTTCAACAACATGCTAAATGGTTCTCACCCTTCGATATGGTTACACTATGGTCAGGATGGATGCTAAGGGCTCGGAATAGAGCTGCACGTTATAAAATTCATTGAAAAAGGGGTGCTCGTTGTGGCTTTTTGTCTTGGTTAAGTGCCTAGGGATAGGAGAGGGGTAAACAAAATGCTGCTCGATAATGGATTTTCTTTTACATACCAGTCCGTTCCCAAAAGGCCCCCATATTGCAATGGTTCTATCAAAGGTTAAAATAAAGACAAGAAAAATAAACACACTTTCAAATAACAAAGAGTTGACACTTTTTTCCCCTTAAATAAATCAGTGTAAGTTTTCCACATAATGTAACAATAGTAAAAATGCACCTTGCAAAATCCAAAATTACTCACTGAAAATGTTATATAATATATATTTATATATATATATTTATATAGAACTATCTCTTTTGATGCCATCTTTCCATAGGGACTGTTATCTGGAGTCTGGAGCCTTCCCAAGACATAAGGTAGGAGTTTAGCTCTTGTCCTTCAGGACTACTTGTAGATTTCCTAGATGTTTCAGTGAAAAATCTCCACAGTGCCTTAACAAATGGAAACGGTCTCTTGACTCTCCCTTTTCTGAGGCTCCCCATCTAAGATATGTCCAAGGTAACTTATTTTAGTAGCTATGCACTATGGCTGCCATCATGCGAGATCAGTAATTTTTTGGCAGATGGTTCTTAAGGCTGAGGAAAGAGGCCAAGGCTAGTGTATGAAAGGTAAAAAGATAAAAACACTCACATTTGAGTTTTGATTAAGTAACTGAAAATCCCTACATGCTGTTCTTTCCACCTCTGCTCTGACCTTTCAAGAACTGAGACGGACAGCAGGCCAGTGTGAAAACAATACCGGCCCTTCTTCTCTACCTCTTGCCTTTGTCAGCCAGACCAGGAGGAACGCAAGTTTCACACAGACTGGAGTTGGAAATCCCAGCATGACAAATATCTGTAATATACAGTACATGCAGGCCACCTCCTACTGCCTTCCCAACTAAGTGCAAAGGAAAAAAAAACAAAACCATAAAACAATAAAAACCCCTGTCCCATTCTGTCACTCACACAACACCTGGACTTGCCTTTTCCTACAAATCAGTGAAGTCAGGCCGATTGGGAAAGGTGGATGGAATCATTTGGAACAGAAATAACCAGAGCAGAACTGTCTTTCCCCCCTCCCTACTTCCCCTCCTGTGGCAACTCAAATTTGTCCACTTATATAAAAGGAACAGACCTCACCTGTCAGGTCTGTTTAGGGCATTAGAAAGGAGGAATCCTTCCCGCCCCAAACCTTTCTGGACAGCGTGGGGTATCTATACTGAGCCGTCTACAAACACGGAATTAAAGACAGATTCAATCTCATTGTGACACAGCTCACTTGCAGATAACCCTGTACAGTAATGTAGTTCCACAGCAAACAGAACATTTTCTGAATCACAGTCTAATTTTCTAGTCTTCACTGCTCTAAGTATTTGAAACATGGGCAGCAGCAAAGAGTTTTCATTGTTTGTTCACCCAAACCTTTACGACAACAGAGAAAAATGCATTATGGATACACTAAATTCTGAACTATGAAATCTAAACTGTGCTGGTTCTCCTTTTATGAAACTGAACTTGGAACAGAAAGCAGTTACCTCAAAAATAAATGAAAGAAAGTCAAAACAGTAACAGAAATGGGGAGAAGAATCTAAGGAATCCCAGCAGGTAAATTCCAAAATGGGAGATTTTGGGAAAAAAAAAAAATCCAAAATTTGTTTGGGAAAAATAAATGCTCACGAAGAGGAGAAAAAAAAAAAAACAAATAAACAAACAAAAAAAACAAGGCACAGAATTTTCTGTATTCTACCAAAACTAAACCCAAGTATCCAAGTTTGACTTGGTAAGAAAAAATAAAAATTAAAACAAGCAAACAAACAAATAAAAAGAGGTGTCAAACAGCAGTGTGTACTTTCCAAAGAACATTTTTTTACACAGCAAATCCCAAGCCTTCCCAGTCTCGCAGCTTTCCACCCATTCATAAAAAAACACACGAGTTTCTCGCAAGTTCCAATATCACTGTCTCTTTATCATCTAAATAGGGCCAGTTGGACACCTCATTGAAACAAAAAGGCTGCTCTAGATGAAGTACTCTTTCTTTTCTTCAGAGTTGTTCTGTCCTCCTTCTGCATTGATAATAGCTGTGTCTGCGTCTGCTGCGTCATCGGCTCCTTTGGCTTCATGAGTGAAGTATGTACCTGAAAGATGAAGGGGTAAAGCACCGTGACTGTCTGATGCCCTCTGTGTAAAGTGGTACAGAGAAGGCAACTTGCTTTATGGCCATCATCAGCCGAAGTGGTGTGCAGGCAGCAGAGGGGAAAAAACAATTGGAAGAAGAGAGCAGAGGTGGGTGAGACAAATGGGGATCCGGGGGTTCCAAAGGCACCACTCCAACTGAACCGCTGCGATATAATTCAGCAAATGAGACATTAGAGCAGTGATTATGACCAGAGGATGTCAGCAGAAGACGTGAGTGGGAGCTAAAATGCAGAAAGCTGGAGAGCTGCTGACTAACGCATAAACAGTAAACACCAAGGACCAATGACCAGAGATGTGCACGCACATGATTAAAGACCAAAGCAAGGAAGAGCAATTAGCCAATAAATGAATTAGGGCCCTGATGACGCTTCTATTGTCATCTCGAATTGTGTATTGGAACCACAGTCTCCTGGCTTCCAGAATCTTTACTGGCTATCCATAAGAGAGAACGAGTATGTTTGATTTCCCTGGGCCTCCCATTTCTGAGTGGGGTTCCAGATTGAGAAATAATTTGACACTGTGATGGCTGGAATCAAGGCTTGAGATCAGTCTTCATGAATATGTGATTTTCTCATTATGTAACTATATCCTGGACCCGGATTCATGGATTTGCTAATTGGCACAGCCACTTTATAATGACAATAGACAGAAAGTTATAAAATCGGTAGCACCCTTATCGCCAAATCCCAAGAGTTTACATGGAGGAAGAAGACATGGACTGCACTTCAGTACTGTATGTAGGTAGCTAGCACTTAAACTTCCTGGCAAATCAAACAGCCCTCTTCCCACTGTGTTCTATGTGTCTTTTTTTTCTTTTTCTTTTTTTTTTTTGGTACTGGGGATTGAACTCATGACCTCATGCTTGCTAGGCAGGCACTTATGCTGCTGAGCTAAATCCCAGCCCTGTATTCTGTATTTCCAAAGGTTCTAAGATTTAAAGAGGCTGAGACATTGGATCTCTCTTAATGTTTCAGCATGATGAAGTGGAGAAGTCAAGTGCCTCCCTCCTGTATGCCCTTTCTGCAGGGACGCACACCTTCTGCCTGGCTTCTACAGGTGCTGCTCAGCCTCAGACCTAGTCTCACCTTCCTGGCTCTGTCAGGTTCAACACTGAGAGGCAAGAGTTCTCAGTCAGTCAGCTGGGAGAGTTCCAAACTGGGTTATGCTTGAGAAGGACACTTGTCAAGTACCTTGGACTCCCACTGTTATGCCCAAGGGACCTTTCCTAAACCCGTTACAATCAAGCAGTCTGCAAGTGCCCGGAAAACTCTACCAGATCAGTGCACAGTGCTTGAGAAAAACAAGTGAGCAAGACAACAAGGGCCGACAAAGAAAAGGAAGAATAAATTACCAGGAGGGGAGGGGAGGGGAGGCTCACAGCAGCATGGGGCAGAGAGGAGGAGCCCCCAAAAATGATGATTGCCCACCCAGACTGCACAGTTGATAAGTGTGGTGATTAGTGGCAATTTAAATCAATTGCACTGATAATTTAAAAAATACATATTTATGTGGCTTTTAAGGCACATTTTCTGTGACCTGGGCATGTCACACTAAGGGAGTATTCTACTCCTCCTGGCTAGTTAGTGTACCTTCCCAGAGTTTGGGTCAGGGGACAGGGTTCTCTGCCTTCCTCCTAGAAAACAGGCTGTTGCAGGTGGGTTTTTCCATGTTTACCATTTGGAGTTCACACTGCCCCTTACTTCACTTTGTTATTTCACTCGACCCCCTTTCTATAGAGTAACAGCTCTATGGAGCTTTACGTTAGAGAAAATCCAAATCAAGGAATGTTCCTCATCAATTCCCAAAGACCTAATCTAATCAGCAGCTGTTAAAGTTTCTGCTTTCTGTTTTCTTTTCCCTCCTCTCTGTTTCAGAAATCAGATAGGTGGTGTGGCCACATACACTAAGCTGCCTATTAAGGACCAACTTGCAAAGCCACCAAGCGCAGGGGCTGTGGCGACATGTCGCTCCTGCCTGCCAAAGCACCTTGCTTACCTTTATGTCTGGCAAAGTAGCGGCCCAGAATGATGAGCAAGCACAGCATGGCGAACACCACGACGGCCACGACACCGCCGATCACGGCGTGATCCACCGCCCGTATTGAGCCTTCTTCACCTGCTCGAGAATCTGTTGAAATCACAAGAGGAATAGGGATGTAGAGCTTATTACAAGACACCAGGAGCCCTGGTGACACTGCCACCAGGGCCAGAAGGCCACCTTCTTTTCTAATGGAGGAGTCGGAGAGAACAGTCAAGATGGATCAAGTTACACTGAAGGCACAGACTGACCTGTCCAGTGCTGAATGGATTTGTTCTCCCCACAGGGCAAGGATGTCATTATCAGCAGCACAGGTGTACCAATATGTGTGAAACAGGCTTAGGCAGTCGGGGGGGACAGGGTCCTGGCCTTGGTGCCCACTCTGTGTTCAGCAGCAGATCCTAACTACGGAAGCTCCTATGGCCATCTGAGGCAGCCCTGAACTGTACCTTTGGGCGATCACAAACACTGTGGAGAGGAAGAAGGGAATCTTTCTATGGATGGCCAGTGACTCACTCCATAATGGGTATATGCAGGAGAAAATCAGAGCTCAAAAGTCACAGCTGCCTAGAGACAAAATAAGAATTATAAGACTGAGGACAAGAGACATGCTTGCTGCATTGAGGACGTATGAGGGAGTAAGCCTCAAGTTAACCTAAAAACCTATTTCAAAAAAGACAGCCAGGAATAAGTGTCCATCACCACAGATGGTTTTATTTTATTATTTAACACTGCACAATGCAGTTCATTTTCCTTTATAAGCATCACTCCCTCAGGATGTCTTCTTCCGACTGAGGAACGACATGTTTGGCAGGGGAACAACTCCAAAATGAACCCAGAATGAGCCATGGCAATGCAGAATGGATGTATGGCAGTGTAAACAATTTTAATTTAGGCATGTGGCTACATCACCCTTTGCTGAAATCCTAATGGCACCCGAGATTTATAATGTAGTAAAAAACAATTATTCTCCCGTTGATTAATACATTAACATTTTGGAGTGGAAGCTAAACCATTGTCTTTTTTTTTTTATTGAGTCAAGTACGACACCTCCATTAAAATGATTTACTAGCTGTACCCTACAATTTAAGCACAGCAGCAACAGAAACGGTAAAAATCTTTTAACTTTACATGATTTGTGAAGTCATATGTGAAGGATTTACCATTTAAATCTTTCAGTACAAGAAGCACATGGCCTATAAATCTGTCCCCCTCGCAGTTGTTGGATGCCTAAGAGAAATGCATTTCACCAGGAAGACTGAGAGTGCAAATTCAAGTCAATTTCTAAGAAAGATTTATCTCTGTCTCTCTCCAAAGAACAGAGCAAATCTCTGAAGCCTCCACCTCTAATAATATTTGAAGTTTATCGATCAAGTGTACAGATCCGTGACAGCTAAAGGTAATGGTGCTCTTTTGAGCCGAAACCTGATACAACGCTTTCAGCAGGAGGGCATGATTTACACTTTCTATCGATATTTCCAATTTTGCTCGGAGATTAAGTACTGAAGGATGTGGGGAAATAACTCGTGACTGAGGGTTCCGTGAAAAGTGCTTTAATTAAAAGAGTTTAAATTAAAAAATGGAGTATTTAAAGTGTTTCATTAAGTTACCTCTGAAAGGAGTATAGAAAAACCAAAACCCCAAACCCAAACAGAAATGCCAAACCGGAGGCAGCAGTGGTTCGCCCAGGACAACAGCATGATGGGAGTTTAATTGGAGGATGGAGATGGGTTGGAGGCAGAGAGCACCGCAGCCAATTAGCCTGCGCCGTGATGTGCAAGCCCCTCTAGCAACCTGTCTAATAAGCTCGGCTCAAAAAATGGAGAGGCTTCTCCCTCCTCAAACGAAAATGCTGCCGACTGCAGATGCTGCAGCCTCCACGGTCTCAAAGTCATTTCAACAAGGCAGAACCCACTATGGAATTTTTTTTTTTCTATTTTACAGACAAGAGAGCTTGTTGAAGGGGAGAATTCCCCCTTGGGGTGCTGCTGGAAGAGAGGGTTTTACACAAGGCAGGGTTGTACTCCAATTGCTCAAGTTCAGAGGGGTACACAAGTAACCACAAAGCCAGCCAGGTGTGTATTCCTTAAGGAGCTGTCAAACTAGGGGATTTGTAGGAATAAGAATTAACTAATCTCCAGCTGCCATGAGCTTCAGACCTATTGGAGTTTATATGTCTCATATGTCTGAGAACTGGGCGAGGAAGACAAAGTGATGCTAGATATTGAGGAAAAGAAAGAGGTAGGAGAGGTAAGAGATGGCGAGAGATCTCATCTGGGGCAGACTGAGAATGGAGAGAAGCTTCCAGAGACAACTCTAACTTATTGGAGGGAAGGTGCTCTCTTGTCCACTGGCAGAAGATTGCTTCTTCCATGTCTAGGTGTAGGAACACTCCAGGAGATTTATAAAACCAGAGAGAGCGGAGAGCAGGCATGTGGGCCCTCTGGGACAAGGAAAAACAAACAAAAAAACCTCTCAGAAGAAAATCTCACAGGGTTCGTACCTGTGGGATTAATTTTCTGAGTCAAAACTATTCATCTGCTCTCCGTGATTTAGAAAACATGCTCAGTGTTGCTATCCCCCCCCCAAATTAAATATCTAAGTTCTAGTTATTGTCCCCACCCTCAAGGACATATGTATTTTGCAGATACTTATTTACAAGCATAATCTCTCTAGCTATCTTCTGATACTCACTTTGATCAGAAAGTTTACTACCATCAGTTAATCACCAAGACATTTTTCTTGCCTTCAATTACTGCAGATGGACACAGAAGGTAACTGATATTTAATTTACAGGGAACACTGCCAGTTATGAGCTCCTCACCGCCTCTTCCCACCCCTCTCCCTCCTTCTGGGTTTACTGTGGGAGGTTGTAATAGAGTTGTGCCACTCCTAAGTGCCTGTCACAGCATGGCCTTCCCTTGTGATGAGCATAGCTGTTTCTAGACCCACTGCACTCCCTCTGTTCCCTGAGTGGGATGGGTGGCAGAGGTCTGAAGTTGCCACCAACTACTGGGTGACACCGGTCACCAGGTGCATGGGAGCTGCCTGCACCTGCCAGCTGGTGCCTCCCTCCTGACAGGAAGTGACAGCAAATGGTGCTACAGGCAGAGCTACACTGGAGACTGAAGAAAAGGTCAGCTGCTTAAAAGGAGGGCAAAATCCATGGGCAGCGGCCTTTCCTATTCCACTCGTAAGGCAGGAACTCTGGCCTGTTCCTTGAGAGATTGCTTCTAACAGCGAGGGCTGTGCCTTTCCCAGCAGCTGCAGTTCTTGCTGCTCCTAGGGAGCAGCCGCTTTCACGCAGGCCCTGTTTGCTGCTGGCTTTCCTGAGGACAGCCTCTCTGGATTTCCGACTCCCTTTCTGAATCAGGTAGAGAAGGACACCAACTACAGCTGTCTCCAGTTTCTCAAGTGAAAAACAATCATGGGCATGTAGCCCTTGTAAACATGCCCCATCCTAACTAGGCATTGAGGCACACACCTGAAATCCCAAAACTCTGGGTGGCTGAGGCACGAGGATCTCAAGTTTGAGAATAAGCTTGAGCGATTCAGCAAGATCTTGTCTCAAAATGTTTATGTTTGGGCTGAGGATGTAGTTCAGTGTGCAGGTCCTGGGTTAAGTAACCAGTACTGCAAAAAGTCAACCAACCAACTAACCAACCAACCAACGAACCCATCACTACCACCACAAAAAATTCCAGAACAAAAAAAAAACTAATAAAAAAGTCCCACAAAACCAAAACCGACCAAATAAACAAACAAAAACACCTGCCATCCTTAGGTGAATGGATACCTCCTTGAGTTTGGAAAATCCAGTTTTTTTGTTTCCTCTAAGAAGCTACAATTGTTTCTCTTGCTCAGTATTGGGTGTAAGAGTGTTTCCATTTTGCCCTATCATCCTGAAAGGGAAAGTCATGTTTCTGCTGGGTAGATGCTGATGGCAGAAAGGTTACTCCAGCGATGAAGAACCAGACCCCAGGTACAACACAGTTCATGTGGAGTCATTTCACATGTGACGTCAAGGGAACTACGCCTGACTGCTGAGTAATTCTGACCTGTGACACTAACTCTGTGAGACTCAGGACAACTCCCAGCTGTGGTACAGCTTTCTGCCTATCTAATCCATTCTGTAGCTACTTCTGTGGCTCTAAATGTGACAGACATGTCAGAAGCTGTTTAGTGTTTGTGAGTTAGCATTTCTTTTGGCAAAAAGCTGAAACAACTCTCTCTAGGTGAGTTATGTATAAGCTTCTTTTGGAATGTTAAGTTGGCTACTGAAGTTTGGGTCATAGCTTCAAGCCCCTTTGGCTCATTTCACTATCTTAGAACTTACAGGACAACAACAATAACAGCATCAACTTCCAAGAGATTCCCCAAAACAGCTCAGCTCAGCTTTCTTTCTTTCGTTGGGCCAGCTGATCTGGTCCAATGAATTCCTCAGGAACAATGTGAAAAAGAAAGTTCTGAAAGCAGTAGTCCCCAGGGCCTGATGAAGGAGGTGCTGCTGGACTTCGGGGCTCTGTTATCAAAACAGGGATCCAGGGGTCACTAAGAATATCCCAGACAAGCTCTTGGCAAGGAGGGACTTGGGAAGTGGGATTCAGTGAGCCGAACCTCACTGATTCTGCAGCCGGCCCACCCTGAAGCCCAGGGCTGCACAAGAGACCTTAAGTCCAGTCTTTCGGCCAAAAGGACACCTTGTT
Source organism: Hydrochoerus hydrochaeris (assembly GCA_004027455.1). Classification (NCBI taxonomy): domain Eukaryota; kingdom Metazoa; phylum Chordata; class Mammalia; order Rodentia; family Hydrochaeridae; genus Hydrochoerus; species Hydrochoerus hydrochaeris. The sequence continues at coordinate 237,098 of PVLA01002150.1, forward strand.
TTCTACCTCTAGGAAGTCAAGTGTGAAACATCAACATACAGTGAAGCATACGGAGAAGGGCATGCCAGCCATGGCCCACTGGCCTCCCCACGTTTCAGACCTTCTCAGCACAGGCATGTCCAGCAGACCTAGTAAGAACTAGACATTCCTCTTAACTGCATGTATTGATTGTATCCAGAGGTTATGAACCACCTTAGTTCTTATCTTAAAAGTTGGTGTTTAAGACAGCAGGAGGTTCTATTCTTATTTACTGGACTACTGAGATGCTAAACCTTCCCCCATCCATGCATGACTGGAGAGGGTGCTACAACTGTTGACTTTTTACAACAGTCCTGTCACTTGGTTTAGTTGAGGTCTTGCTGGACAAGACAGTTTAATTAAAAACTCTTAGAACTGATGTTTATAATGGAAATGCTCTCTGTGGCCTCCTAGGGCTGCAGGGATTAGTCTATCTCAGGAAAATCTTAGTGACTATGATGTCATTTGCTACTTCTTGCTAGGAAGAAAGGAAAACACTTGCAATGGATTTTCCAACTCGGAAGCAAAAATAAAATCTGACTTAAAAAAATAAAAACAAACAATTAAAAAAACCCCAAAACATTCACACAAGAAAACTGTTGCCATCTGAAAAATGTAGCTGCCCGTCATCACCTACTGTAGCTCTCATCTAGGCAACATAAGTGTGCATTTTAAAAAGCACGGCTTTATTACTGAAGGGGAACAAACTGAATGGCAAGCACTGACAAAATGCCACATTATTTGCTAATCCTAATATGTTATTCTTCTTTAAGATTTGCTTTTCTCAGCACCAATTCAATTATAGATGCTACAAATCCTTCTGACATTTAATTCCCTCTTGTCAGAGAGTAGTAAATGTATACAGTACACACACAGCTTTCCCATTAAGATGTTAATATATATTGGAGCACACTAGCCTTTATGCAGCATTAACCTTTCTTTTCTGTTTTAGAAAATGGAAAGGAAGAAACGCAAGGTAAGAAAATCGTGAAGATTCCCATATAGCATCCCAGCCGTCTAGTCAGTAGACCTGTCAGCTGCATTCAATTCTGGCAGTGTCACTGCAGCTATTCTAACACTCAAAGGAACTATGCTAAGCTGCTTAAAGGAAAACTGCAGTAATCATCCTCTTTGTACCACCGGAAGCTCAGTATGTGTTCATTTAAATTAGAAGTATTGCTCACAGATTGTGGCTGTACATTGTCACTGCTCAGTGATCAGAACTCAAGCTCTGTTGGGCTGTCACTGCCTACATTGTTCAGAAACAGGTCCAAACAGAGGATCAGGTAGAAGCTCATCTCCTGCATGGTGTGTTGGAAGGTGCCTCGGACCAGACATCAGATCTGGGATAGAAGCTGACTTCAGGCAGGTCAAACAAGTCCTCCGGAACACTGGGCACAACTGCATACTTCACAGGGTTGCTTAGCGGCCAATGTGTTGCTGTGCTTGCCAGTGCCTATCTGGCTCAGGCTTGGCCTATCACAGGACTGAGCAAGTGTTTGCCATAGGAAAGCTTAGGTGGGTTTTTTCTAGTTCTTACCACTGACCCTAGATGTGTAATTATGAGCCCTCTAGGGGTACACTCAGCACTCCTCACAGAGACACCCAATGAACACCGAGCTGAAGTCACTAAGGTCTTTCTTTGCACGTATATGGAATCAACAGAGTGTAACTAGTGACCTTGCTGCCCTCTTTGGTGGTCAAGACTTATTAGCCTGGCTGTTGAAGGCTACCTGGCTCAAGTTATGATCCAGGCTTACTATTTTGAGTGTCAAGAATATTAAATACCTGTTGTCCACCAGATGTAACAATGACTTGGTTTAAAGAACGCTGCTTTTTTCCTTCTCTCTCAAGTTACTTGATTGAGTGCATCTAGCCAACAGTGGAAACGGCCTGATGCCACAGAATGCAAATCCGCCCAAGGCGTGTAGCACCGCCAGAAAGACCAAAAGCCACACTTAGGACTTTGTTCTGCTCCTCTCATAGCAGTAAAGACTTAGAAGTGGGACTGCCTTCCGCATTTTAAAACAGGAAGGCACTGAGGATGATACGGGAGTTTTCCTTAAAGGAGTAGGCACCTGAGGAATAGGACAGAGTTGTAAAATATTTCCAGACACACAATTCCCACTAGAATCTCTCTGCAGAAAGATGCTTCGGTGGACCTCAGGCATTTGGGGGTGTGAGGAGGATGGATGAATGAGTATGGTGAAGTCACCCCAAAGCAGTGTCCAACCTGTAGAACTGAAATGCACACTTTGCATGGCGGCCTGTCTCTTTTTGCGTTTGGAGGCAAAGTTCCTAGTTGGTGGTCTCCTTCCTCCCCATCGCGGGAACAGTAGCATGTTGGATTATGGGAAAGATCGGCAGTGGGGTGAAGATGACACTCACACTGTGAGAGAGTCACTGAGCAGCTGCTCAGGGCCTGGTGTGACTTGTTAGTCTATTGCCTGGCACTGAACTGAATTCTGAAAGAAGGGAATTTACATGTTTGTTGGTTTTTTAACATTGGCCAACTCACCGCTTTCCCTTTCCTTTGAGGACCACCTTTAGGGCAACCAGTGGGACAAAGGCACTGACTGCATGAGAGCAGAGTTTAGGTTTTCTTTAAAGGAGTAGGAGCTTCATTTAACACTGGGACAAAAATCTTTCCAGGTCACTCACTCATGGTTCTCTATGTGATGGGCTACGGAGGGCCTGAATTTCCCCTCTTCATTCCCTGAATGAACACACTGACATGACAAGGGTTACAAGGAACAGGATTCTCAAAAGCCCCAGAGTGGAGGGAGCTGTGTACTTACAGAAGGATGAGCTGAGCTCTCTAACCCAAGGTCCTCTATTTCCCTTGGATGCAAGAGGACTCAGGCTCAAATTCAGCCAGTGTCTTAAGTAAATCACTTAGCCTGGCTTCCTCATTTATAAACAGACTAACACTAACGATAGTTCTTTAACAACTGCACAGGATGTTTGTGATACCCTCCCATGGCTGGCTCGTTCTCACTGACAGGTTTTCCTGTCCCAACGTTCCCACACTCTCTCCCTGAGGTGAGCTTTTCTAAACTGGCCTATAATTTCTCCCTGCCCTCACTTTCACTTTATCCAGGATTTTTTTTTTTTTCCACAGCACTTGTCACTGTCCCAAATATGTGAAACTAGAAAGTCACCATAGGAGAGCCGGGCTGCACCAGTGACAACCATGGCTGCTCCAGCTCCCATTTGGTCTTGTTCACTGCTGCATTCCTGGTGCCAGCCCTGTGCCCAGCACACCAAGCTCAAATATTGTTGAATGAATAGATTAAATGAGATAAAATGTGTGAAGAAGCTTTCTAAGCTATGAAGTATGAAACACACAAATCATACCATGCCTTTGAGTCTTGGCTCATACCTTAAGTGTACCTGTCTAGCTCACTTAGTTTTTAACATTTTCTGTATTGCCATTACTATTAGTCTACCAAGCAAACTGCCTGTTGGCTAAACCTGGAGCATACTTTATGAGTGGGCCACTAAGAAAAGAGATCCTCCCTAAATGCTATGGCTCCTGAGGCTCTCACGCAACTTTTAAGTAAGTTCAGCGAGTCCTGCAGAACACTCCAGGAGCCAGTCGCCATAAATTCTACCTCCATTAATACTCTGGATCCAAAGGGTTTTAAAAGCTTCCATTATCTAAATTTAAATCCTACTTCAGTCCATGCTTTGTGAACCACTTATGGGACCGTTGTTGGATTCTTCCTAATACTTGGGTAAGAGTGATCAAACTTGTACAGAGCTGCCCTCTATCCATTTTTTTTTGTGGATTGTGAGAGATATGTGGGATGTTTCCAGATCACCTTCTTATATGTCGAACAAGAATTAAATGGGGCAGGGGATTTAGCTCAGTGGCCTAAGTGCCTGTCTCACAAGCACAAGGTCATGAGTTCGATCCCTGGTACAAAAAAAAAAAAAAAAGAACTGAAGCAGCCCTGGCACTTCTTGGTGCCTCTGCGTCAGTGAGATATGGATAGAGGCTTTGACTGTTCTGCAGGCCAATCTCTGGCACACTGTTACCACCTTTCTCCACCAAACTGCTCCCAAAGGCCCCTCCATTGCTGAAGGGAGGGAGGCAGTTGAAGACATTAAAATTTTTTTAAAGATAAAAATGCAGGATAAATATGCTTAAAGCTATTCTATTCCACATGGGTGGCAATAACCACCACCTATCACCAGGAAACGACAGATACAACTAATAAAACAATTCAGAACTCATGTGGATTCATCTTCAATAAAGCTAACACCCAAAAAGTAAACCAAAGGTTCAAAGTAGAACTGCCTAAGCTCCCCATGTCTGCCAATAATTAAATCACTGAACTACACACCAGTGTCATTTTTTAATGCAGATTACAGAGGAAGATCGGCTGGGTGACTTGCTTTGCTGGGTGAGGATGGCACACCATATGCTGCTTATGAAACTGTCATTAATTGAGGAGGTGGCACTGGTGAATGGGGGACGTGGGGATGGAGGGGCAAGGAGAAAACAGACCATCATCTGGAAATACACAATATTTTTCAACTATATAAAAAGGATGAAATTTCTATCCCCATGCAGCAGGGAATGGATAATATTATTCATTACCACAGTTTAGCATTAAATGTGCAACACCTACTCTAATTTATTGATGGGCTGTTTAAGACGGGTGTTAACCTGTTTGTCTTGTATTATAATTGAATTCAGTCTCTAGGCTACAGAAATTTGAGAAGTTCATCCTTTCTCAATCAATATGCTCCCCTTCAGTGACCCATTTCAAGACAGCTTAATAAAAAATAATGTATTTTGTTTTAATAAATTTAAACACTATGACAGCTGCTCAATTTTTATTGGTTGTTTTTTCCCTTCAGATGTCTCTTTGCTGCCGAGTGAAGCCAAGCTCACAATCAATGGTAACTGATTAATCAGCATCCCCTTTGAACAAAGGTGCTAATCAGTTTTTGATTAGTTCCTCAAGCCAGATGCAAAGGCAGCCCAGCCCCAGCCCCGCTAGTTCATCACTGCTGTACATGACTTACGGCTCCTGAGCAATAGGACTGCAGTGTTCTTGGTGGGAGTGGGGACGGGGGACAACGTGATTATTAATTTAACTGAGTTATTGTGAACACAAACAGTTGTTGGTTTATAGCTCCTGACTTGGATGATTGATAGAACTGCAGCAGGGACCCATCTGACATAGTGCAGGGCTGAGAGCTGGAGTCTTCCTAACTGATGATGCTGGCGGAAGGGGTGGGTAGCTGGTTTTGTGATGCACGCCATTATTTGTGCATATCTGAGTGATTCTTGTCTGGCTAATATGCCAAGAGGGATCAGGGCTGCGCAAGATATTTCTTTTTAGGACCCTTGAAAAGGTCCAATTGCCAGGGCTGCTGTGTCCAAGGGCTGTTCTGCTTAGAGTCTGTATCTGAACTAAGACCAGCTGCAACCAGCTGTACATGCTCCCATTACTTCCGGTGTCACGTGTTAAGCAGGAAGGACTTATTTTCAATAAAAATTACGCTAATGCTTTTAGAAATTCTCTAAATATACCATAAATAAGAGGTAAACAAAACAATGGTGATGGCTTGCTATTATTCATTTATTTAAGCTCCTTGGGACTCGGATTCACTCGGGCACCCAGCACTACCATCTGGGCACTCACTACAGGACAGGGAGGCAGCAGTGCACGAAACCAATGGAGCCTCCTGGAAGCTTCCAATCTTGGAAAACCCAACAGCTAAGCTCACACTGGCACCCAGTATGTAACAGAAAACTAAAGGTATCCTTGAGGTTTAACAGAAGCATATAGTTGACAACAAAACTATTGTATTTTTAAAAACTGGACAGCTTCAAGGTAGTAATCTTGTTTTCTCATTGAGTGAGACTTAAGGACTGCACCTCAGCTACCAGCTCAAGGGAACAGCAGTGAAGACTTAGGAAAGAGTGAAATGAAACCTTCCTTTCCAGTGAGCTGGGGCGATTATCCGTAATCCTATCCCTCACTGCTTCCCATCGAGACAGCAAGGAAAAGGCCTTGCTTACTACTTTACTAGGTGGCTGATGGAAATGTTTAAGGAACTGTAACTGGTTGGTGGTGAAGTCTCAAGACATCATGGGAGCTCATATAATTGTTTAGCTCTGACCACTTTAAATCTCCTCCCTCCCTCCTTTTTAGGATATGCTTCTTATTCTGGATTAGTAACACCTAAATCCTGGAATCAAGCATGAAACCTACTTTTGCAAGAGCTCAGTGTGCTGTGAAAAAGGTCTGAGGTGGATAATTAGTTTACATCATGGTGTGTAACAAAACAATTGCCCCCCACCCCATTCAGCCCTGCCCTCCCCCATTCCCTGCTTCTAAAATAATTCTGACATGGGTTTCCAGTCTATTCCATAGAAGGAGACAGTCAATATGAGTTTAAGATCTTGTCACATAATCCAACATTCTTAAACTGCTTTGTAATGCAGCAAAATTTCCCCTGAGCCATTACATATCTAGGACATGAACATTATTTAAAGCCAGGGAACCCAGAGAGTGGCTTTAGTCCAATCCCAAAGGTCACTTGACCTCTACTGCATTAACAGCCCTGGCCTCAATCTGAACTATAAATACTACTACACAAGGAAGAGAAGTGGAAGAGTGGATGGGGAGGAAGAAAGTGTGGATGAAAATCTGTGCTTTTGTGTTAGTTTCAAAATCCACCTGTGACAGTTGATTGCTCAGCAAAGCACATGGCCATTGTGTAGAAGTGGACGGAGCGTCCACAGGTTGGACGCTGCGGCGCCTTACCTAATGGCTATCCCTTACCTGAGAGGTCCTCACTGTCCAGTTCTTCCGCGGAATTGGGCAACTGAGTGAGGCCTTACAAGTAAAAACAAATCGTGTTTCTTTTCATTCCTCAAGGGACAGAAACAAAACACTTAAGAACTGAGGATGATTTTTTTTTTTTTTTTTAAAAAACATGAGCCAAATCTCTTGCTATCGCTCACTTTTTTTTTGGATAGCTTAAATGTATTAATCCGTAAGTTCATTTCTTCAATCACGTAATTTTGTTATTAATACACAATCGAGGCAGAAAGATTCCTCAGTCTCCACTGTTCAAAGCACATGAAACATGAAGGTGAATGTTTAAAATCACTCATTCATAACCGCATGCAAAAAGAAAAAAAAAAAAGCTTGGTTGTTAGCTGTTGATGCTCTGCTGTATCTCTTAAATACAAATGTATTTAGATGTTACATACTGATGTACGTAAGCTTTATTTCACATTTTACTGTAAATTGAAATCCTTTGCCAATACTGATAAACAGTTTGTTATCAATTTATGATGATCTTGGATCACATATTTCAAAATGGTACAGCATCTGCTAACTGCAGATTGCAGGTTATGCCTTCATCAGAAAATCTGATTCGTGAAATGGTTTTTTAAAAAGCGAATTTCACAAATCAATGGTATTTCTGAAAAATAAAACCCTCAAAGCTGAAAAAGCAGTTAGGTCAGGAGGTAATCAAGTAGGGGCTTGAAAATGCCTGTATCCCAGCCAACCCTGATGCTGTCCAGCTGGGCTGTTCCGCAGCTAGCTTTGACTTGAATTAAAAGAGGTGAAGAGAGAGGCAGATAAACAGTGGGAGGCTCAGCCAGGAAATGGCTTCCATTTCCTCATATCTTATTTGTGAGCTGGCCCTTTAATAAAGTTTACTAAATACAAAATATTGGACACTGAGGCAGCTTCAGCTCATTCTTTGGTGCTGTGCTCCAAGCCCATTTGATTGCCCAAGAAACTCCAATTCCCACAGCTGTTTGCTTATACTTCTGTAATGAAATCAGTCACTTTGGGAGATGCTGGTGGACCTATTCAACAGCAAACTCTTTGGTTAGGTCTTATTTTTGTATCTTTTCATTCTCCTACAGCCAGGCACAAAGTATACTCTCAGTAAATGTTTGCCAAAATGAGGGGCTGGGAGTAATTCTCAGTGAATCACCAACCAGAGCCTAAAAGCAACCAAAACAAATGCTCTGGAGACCAGTAATATCATACTGATAGCTCTATTAAAAAAAATCCTAAATTAACCATGAAAAGTCCTTTATAAACAATCCTAACCCTTGGATTCTGTAAGGTGCTTTATAAAGAAGCCAACTGACTACTGATAGTCAGGTTGAATCTGTGAGAGAAGGCTGTCACATTATGAGCTCCAGAGGAAGAACTCCCCTCAAAACCCTTGGATGCCAATACTCAAGGGCAGGTGCCAAACCAAAATGAGAGGCTCTTGAGTCCATGTGTGTTCCCAAACTATGGATTTAAGGTAACCAAAGGCAAAGCAATGAGTCATGAATAAATTATAGGCCAAGTGAGTAGGGGATGCTGTACATCTGTTCTGAAATCTGATTGGCTGAAAGTGTTCCTACTTCTAATTGGCTTTATCCATTGTATAAAGACTGATGAACAAACTTATTTGGATAACTTATAAATGAGCAATGTAAAGTACTTCCTTGTAGTTAATTTGCAGTTCTCAGAAGGCTAATCCCTCACTTCTACGTGGCCCAATGAATATCAAAGTGTTCTATATACATGCTTATGTATCACTAACTACATTAAACAGAGAGGTTTCAAGCAGGCAGGTTTACTGCTGAAGCCTCCTTTCCTTGGGGAGGGCTTTAGAAGGCTAATTTTAAAAAATGAAGACAAATATGTTTATGGAATATCATTGATATGCAAAGTTTTCCATTAAGAAGTGATAGACAGTTGATATACACCTCATTAAAGCTGAAACTGTCATTTTTAATGACATAAACTCTAAAATATACCAAATCATATGGAATGTGCTGCTGGGATTATGTTCCAAAGTGGGAAGACATTTAGACTAGTGGCATTAAATTTGTTTTTGCAATACTATTGTCTTTTATGAATCTATAGTGCTCTGCCATGGTTGGATAATTTCTGAATAAATATAATTAGGAAGAACTTACTGAAGCACCCGTGTACAAGAGGAAAAGCAAAACGTACCTCCTAAAATGGCTGTGACTTAGATGTTTTTCTTTCATGTTAAAAATTATACACCTCTCGCTTTTTTTTTCCCAAAGAAAAAGACAAAGAAACATTGTGAAGCACAGAATATTCTTTGAAAGGAAACTTCACATTTTAACAATAAATGAGAAATTACTTCTTGCTTCTCTTCAAACTTTCATATCATCCATTAAAGCTCTTTCTAATCAGTTCTAATTGAAATGCATTCAACAGATTTCTTTAAACTTTGTTAAACAAATGAAAGTTTACTTTTGTCCATATGGGATTCTTTCAACCAATTAAGAAAGTTCTAAAGTGCAAACGTGGTCATTTAATATATGCACAATGGCTGTCTAGAGACGGGTGTGCTTCGCCTTCTCACGGCGGTACATTGTGCTGGGAGAAACCCTGAGCCTTCTCAGTTCTTCTGCACTTGGGCTTCCTCCTTTTCCACAGTAACTGTTGGCTTCTCAAAGTGGTATCATCTGGCAATTTTAAACCAGGGGAAGGAAACCCTCAAACAATTAGAAACTATAAGAATCCTGGGCATTTCAGTAATTTCAAGATCAAGTAAAATTTAAATGCTTCTGGGTTCAGTTCATCAGGGCATCACTGTTGCAGAAAATTTCAAAATAAGTACAATCAAATTAAAACCTCCAGGAAACAAAAACTTAGCCCACTGGTTCTGGTACCATTCCCATTATGAAAAGCAAAGTAGGCGACGGTCTCTCTCTTACCTAAGCAGCATACATCTGATCACTTGGCCATATTATGGAAACTGTTACTTCCATCACCAGCCATAAGAGTTCAGACGCCCCCGGTAGTTTTAATCTAAAAGCTCAGTCATCCTGTTCTTCCTGCTTTGTCAGCTTTTGTGGAGAGTTTTTCCCTTCTTCCCATTAGCAGAAATTTGGTTCACGCGGTGAAACAGTAGCACATTGTTTCCAAACTGCATTATCGAGGCTGAAACACAATCTTCAGGTCCTGCAGCCATTGGTAAACCTCTTTAGCTTTGTTCTTGGGTAGAACATACAATGTCTGCAGAGTCCCTTGACTGAATGACAGCCTCTGAATGCCATTGTTATGTACTCATACAGAGAGATGTACATAGAGGTACATACACAAATGGTGGACATAGCGGTTGTAATAATGCGCACTGCTGGCTTATTTTTCTCTAAAATGGGTTTAAGAATTATCCCACAATTGAATATTAAGATAAGGAAATTTCATGTGCTTTTAGAATTCTATCATGGTTTGAACTACTTGTAACATTGTCAGGCAAAGGGAGATTCATGGGCAGTTACTAGGGTTAGCAGTCTAGGGCATAAGCATGTATCTAGCACTGGCCAAACATTTTGAAACTAAAACTGAAAGTGAAAAATTATTCTTCAGAGGGGTTCCCAGTTACAGACTGAATTAAGATCTATTTAAAAACTCATTTGGGATATGAAAATTCATGAGATCATCAGCCTATCTGTATCAAGAGGTAGAAAAGGCAAGAGGGCAGGGTAGATGTGAAAATAATAAATTGAGAGAGGAAAGGGGGGAGAGAGGGACAGAGAGAGAGGGACAGAGAGAGAGAGAGAGAGAGAGAGAGAGAGAGAGACCTCAAACCCAGAGGAAGCCAGTTGACTGCAGTGCAGCAAAAGCACAAGCACTATTCCAGACCACGGGCATGCTGTCACCCGACCCCTCACACGGGGGAGGAGGGTGGGGAAGGGGAGAAGGGACACACAGGGCAGAAAAAGAACAAGGCACAAGACACTTACAGAGAAGCGCCCACATTTGAACAAACAAAAACCATCACACGCACCCACACATTGATAACCGTAGGAACAACTACACCACCCGTGCGTTAAACCACTCATGCATTTCTGCCATCAGTTTCAGACTGTGTGGAATCAGGATTTGGCAGTGTTTTTTGCATTGCTCAACATGCACACATAACACAGGATTCTTCCTGTCCAGGGCTTTAAGGATGAGCTCCAAAAACACAAATGATCAAGATCCTTATTCAAAGAAGATCCCTTATGAGAGCCTAATCTAAAAAAATTCTCATTCTTACACTCATATTTATCTTTACTCTCAGTTAGATCCTTAAAAACACATTCTGTTGACTGATTGTTGTTTGCTTTTCTTTTTGGAGAAGATCCATTTGATTTTGAATCATGCCCATGCATTTCTAACCTTCTGATTCATGCTTCTTCCAATCAGAGATATTGGTAAGAACAAATGGCCAACATACAAAAACAACTAGTATAAACTTCATACATACTCTAGCAACACAAGCTTGAATAAAATATTTTAATGAGTCTTCAAAGGGAAAGCTTTAATAATTTTTTTCCTTTTTTATGAAAGGTAAGAGAAATATGGAAGGAAATCTAGTATGACAACTTTTAAGAACAGTAAGATGGTCACAGCTGGCTGACCTAATATGTCTTGTCATTTAAGTTGCTAAGTTATCAAGCCACTTAACATTTTTCTAGACCAAGATCACCATAAGGGACACCTCAAGGTTATCATTAAACGAACGTAAGTCAAATGGTTGCTGTACTAAATAAGCTGGATTTTTAGTCACAATGCACTGGGATAAAATCAGTTCTATATTGTCATCTTACCTGCTTTATCATTTCTACCATGTCCTATTGCCTTTTTATCCTGAAAACTGACCTGGAAGATTTCTCCTTCCCATCAAGTAATATCTTAGATATTACTTTGGTTTTCTTTAGAGCTTTCTGCTAAAGGCCAGAGAGTGCTGTTCAAAATAGTGGTCGGAGCCCTTTGTGAAGATGCTATGAGAACTTTGGACAAGTTGAAGGATGTATTTATAAATGCATTATAAAGGGATCAGTTTGGCTCATCTATCACTTCTCTATTCCTCTACTGTTAGGAGTTCAATTTAAAGTATGAAAGAGATGTAGAATACAATCAGACTATTCTTCCTATTTTTGCTCCAAATTTTTCATGCCCTGCTGATCAATAATATCTTACTAAAGTATCACTGGCTTGAATATTGTGCCCAAACTAATAAGACTGTGGTTGCTTCTCACACTACACAAACATCTCTATTTCCTGCCATAGGAATATGATCAGGTCCTACTCCAACTATCACTTCATCATACTATTCTAAAAAAACCCTCATCTTTCCTTTTTCTTCCGAATTAAAATCGTACTTTGAATCAGATATGGTGAGACATGTCTGTAATTGCAGTATTCTCAGAAGCTGAGGCAAAAAATTTGCAAGTTTCAGTACAGCAGAGCATTTGCAATTTACAAACTAAAAAAATCCTGCCTCAAAACCAAAACCAGACCAAAAAAAAAAAAAAAAAAAAAAAAGGAAGGAAGAATTGGGGACGGACTGTAGTGCAAATACCCTGGTTCAATTGCTAGTACTGAAAAAAAGGGTACCTTAAAATCAGGATCAGTCCCCAAATTCACTTCTTATTTTTCAGGCCAGGGAACATACTTCCTATTTTAAATACCCTGTCTAGACCTTCAAGGATGAACTAGCTCCAAAAACACAAGTACATGAACTTTATAAGTAAAACTCTGAAGCTTTAGGATATAAATGATAAATCTTCAAAGTCTCACAGAACTCAGGAATCTTATGGTTATTCTTGACCCTGTGGTTTTTTATAGGAAATTCAGAACTTAAAGAATTTTAAAAAGAATAGAACAAAATCTCTTGAACTACATTAAAATAACCTTAAAGCTCAGAGAATAATCGATAAAAAGTCAGAAGGTACTCAATTAATGATGAAGCACACAAATAACGGAGCTTAATGGAGTGTAGTGTGTGAGATGGAGTAAGCACTGTGGGGCATGCACTCCTAATTGATTTCTCATGATTGTCAGTGTACCTAGTCCCTTTAACTTCTCTTTTTTGGGGGAGGGGGTTTTACTGAGGATTGAACACAGGACCTTTGCACTAAGCTGCTCCCCTATCCCCCAATGGAAGGTCAGAGTGAAGTCGGAGTGGGGGGGAAGAATCTATGACTCCAATCCTAAATTTGTTTTGCTTTCTCGAAATTCCTCACTGCAAACACAGGGGTAACCTGCCAACCCTGACCAAGGTCCAAGCTTAAAGGAAAGCTCACATAGCTTTTGCTCAGAGGTTTCTATCTGATAAGTTATCAAAGGTAGGTCTCTTTAAGGAAGTCCACCTGGGCTATCAGACATTATTCTAAAAGTTGAATTAATACTAGAGGGTTGGCTGATCACCTCGTCATTTAAATGACAAATTTCCACTCTGCACAACATGAAAAGTGATTGAAGTAGGCCCTTTACCAAATGATTCCCTTGGATTCAATTATTAAAATTCAGCCCATCTTTAAACTAACATATCTTTCTCTAAGCACAATCTTTCTAGGGTTAGATATGAGCAAAGTAATATACAGATGAAACATGATTCTCATTTTCTGATTAGAAAGATAGAGAAAAGTTAATAGACTTATCCCAATCCAGTAAGTCACTGGTGAGATGGGAGAAAAGGAGATCAGATTTCCTGATGCTCCTGTCTAAGCTCCATTTATTTAGTTTTTAATCACTTTTTGGTTAAAAACGTAACCTACTTTTTGTTATTTTGCCTACAAGGCACTCACACATCAATGACTTTTCAATAGTCTCAGTTAATGCTATCCAAACTGACATATGCTTGGTTTGGAGAAGTTTCCTGCCAAATGTAAGCGTAAGAGATTAAGACTGTGTAGGTGAGGGGTAGGGCACTTTATGAACATAGTATCTTTCTAAAGAAGACACTGACCTTCCTCATCATGGCCTCATGAATGTAAACAAGAATCTTCCTCCCTGACCTCCAGTGTCATCCCTGACCTTCAACTTTCATTGCTAAGTGAAACAAATAGACTCCCCTTCAAAATTTCCCTGCGACTATAGTCTACACATTAAAGAAAGCAATTGGGCCTTTAACTCAGATGCTATGCTTTTTAGGAAAATAATTAGAAATTTTAAAGTGTCCTGTATTTCAAGGTTTGGCAGAACTTTATGAGCAAGGAAGACATACAACTAAACTCCTGCCATGCTGACCAACCAAAGGGGAGTACAACTCATTTCAGGCCACAACCTCTGGCTAGTGAACTCACAACAGAAATGACAAGACTCAGCAACTTTTCAAGCCTTAAGAAATTATAGTATATTTATGAGATCAGTCTACTTGAAACGTGATTTCCCTTGAAGACTACATTTCTCTTTTTCCCAGGCTTGCCTTGCCTCTCAGCAGTGCTGAGAAATTAGATAAACAATAATGTGATACCAACCGTGAACTGCTGGTTCTGTCGTCGCCGTTGTGTCTACAGACAGGAACAGAGGATTGGAGGAAGGGAAGAAACAGGAGGAACGGCATGCAAAAAAAGGGAAAATGGAAAAAAATGGAACAGATAATATATGAGCAAGCTTTCAAAGAACATCGCGTGACAAGCAGTAATAAATGAAAAGCAAAAAGCATTTGAAGTGAGTTGCACTGTTTTAAGACATGCCTTGAGCCCAAAGCTGCGAGCCAGTGCGGAAAACAGTAAATATTTTGGTTCTGGGGGTCTTGCCAGGACACATATAGTTGCTAATCAATAGTTAGGGAACATGCAAAGTGATGAGAAACACCAGTGCAAACTCAGTGGCTGGGCAATGGCTCATAACGCATCAAGGCTCAGGACTGACAGAAAAGCTTGGTCGGAAGGCTGGTTAAACAATGGATTCATACATTCAAACATTGCCTTTGTTTTAACCCAACCCATCCTGCACTTGGCCTTCTCGACTGCCAATTAGGCATCACTGAATCAATCAGGCTTCCAGGATCCTTTTACCGCTTATGCTGAGATGCCTGTAGATGAATATGCATCCAGTGTATTATTTTAGTAGAGTGTGGCTGGAAAGTTCAATTATCTGGGAGGCTGTTACAATAGATATATTCATGGTTTTCACAGATTTACACACACACACACACACACACACACACACCCATCAATTCCTCATTCTGCAGCTCTTAATATGCATGATACAATCCGAGAGCAGAAGCTTTCTGTGGAAACACACGAACCCACACAAACCACCAAATGCTACTTCTAATTATAGGACATTGCAAACATTCAGCCAGTCACCTTACAATGCAGAACCACACTCATGGGTTTGAGTGGCCAGGAGTCTCCCCTGTATCACTGGATTAGGAGAGGTTACAAGTTATTCACTTAATTTTCTCTGTCTGATATACTTGTGGTGGATAAAAATGTGGTTTGTCTCTTTTTTCTTCTATTTCTGACACTGCTCAAATTTCCTCTTTCTTCTACCAGGCTTCTCAACCTGGTCAGCTGTACTCACTCTTCTTCACAGGAAATTGCTCCAAACAGTTCAAGAAATGAGCTTTATTTCTGGCTAATGGGGAGTTGGGATAAATATCTAGCAAAACCTAGGAAGACCTTTTTTCCTGTTATTTTAATACCTCCCTTTGAGCCAACTTCATTCCCAAGTGAACACATGTGGCTATGCTTTCGTTCATCTTTATTTCCACAGCTCTTAAGCATGGTCCCTCTTCTAGCCAGAAGGTCTGATGACACTAAGACATGACGTAGTCATCTCTAGTTGAAAGCTGGTAGGGAGAAGTAGGACTGGGGGTTAAAACTGTGTGTGGTTCCCTAGCCTTTCATTTTTTTAGAAAATGCAGCTATTTTGTTGGTTATTAGTTTCATGAGCTCTAAAAATTCTAAAGACTTCTGGACTTGACACAGGCAATGTTTAAATGCACTGGAACTTCAAATGTGATGTTTTTTCCCTGGGGGGTAGGAAGATCAAATGAGCCTGGAGCTTCTGATTTATTAACATGACACATGAATTCACACCAGGGTTTCCCTTCAGTTGGCATGCTTCCCTCAGGATCCTAGACCATCAAAAATTAGAGCCCTTCTCAGGAGCCAGGATAACCAGAAGTCTGAGAGGCCAATGCAGCTCAATATAACTGATAGCTGAATTTCTTAAGAATACATAAAGAAAAAAAAAACCCATAAAATACACCACATAAGAACACAATACTTACAAGTCAAGTCTGCGTGCATAAAATAATAGTAAGATACAATACAAGAAACTGTACAATTCAAACAACATTCTATACCAGGTTTTTCAGACACTTATGACAACTTTTGTTATGTCTCCTTAGTTGAAACATCAAAGTCCAGGCACTTTAAATTTGAAGGGCAAGATCAAATGCATATTTGTGTAAAAACAGTTCTATGAACCTTAATACATTTTATGGGTAGATACTGGCTCCTTTCTAAAATTAAAATTAAAAAAAGCAGTAAATGCTTAGGCTCATTATTTTTGTGTTAGCACTCCTAATATGCTTTATTTTCACTGGGGAAATAATTAGTATAAAACAAAAGAAGGGTATTAGAAAAAAAAACTCAGAGTTAGATTTTTTAAACATAATACCTGAGCATTAACCAAGGACCCCAATTTACTGTCTTCCTGCATCACAACATTATGTCAACTTCATGACAAAATTAAACCAAGTGAAGCTGGGCATCAACTCTTCAGTGGGTAGCAGAAAGTAAATGAAGGCACATTCATAGTACATCTTGCTTCTCCACTCTGGAGATGGGAAATCCATCAATTGCACCCACAAGAAGAGGAAAAAAGGATGTCGAGAAGGAAAAACATGTTCTAAAAACAGTTAAGCAAACACAGGCTCAAGTCACGTAACACGGTTACTATAGCTGGGAAAGGCAAGCCCATGGCCAGCAATGGATGGAGACTGAAGCGGAGACACAGTGGGCTACGGAGTTTTGACCAAGACTGGGGTGTAGACTAGGGTGTATCGGGGGAACCACTGAGTCTGTTGCACTGGAAGTTTCTGGTGTGCTACATGAACAGAGGCTATTTCAAGGCAAGAATTAAGGAAAAAGTCTTTAGAACTGACTTTGTGCTCTCCACAAGAGTGCACTGCGACAGAATCTCATTCACCTCCATAACTGCCTTAGGACTTCATGCAGAAACCAAGAAACACTGGCTGTGAGGTGAGTGCTGCTCCATGAAGCAGGATTTTTTAGTGTATCTTGATCAGAAGCTGGAAATGTGTGTTAGCCTAACCCTGTGAGTCAAGCTGTGGGGTCACTATATTGTTTGAGAATATTCTGAGTGCATGGGCAAAATGCAAGCAAAATTCCCAGTGTTATAAACGCTATAATCAGCTTTAAAAATGAGCGTCTACTTGTTCCAACAAAGGCTTTAAAAAAATAATAAACTCTTTTTGCTGTCACCTCAAGAAAAAAAAAATCTAAAATCTTTGAGGTAGGCCTGTAAGACAAACAAGTCACAAGAAGTTGAACTGGATGTGTGGTGGTATTAGGTTATGAAATTAAAAAGGCCTAGCTGAGCTGTTGTATGTATTTTAATTTAATTATAATGAGGACAAATTTACTGCACATTTATTTTACATGGTCAACAGCAGTAACAAAAATTTCACTACTTTTGTAAACCCAGTAAGTGTGTAGGGTCTCAGCAGTCATTCGGTAGCTGATTTATAAGTATAATCACACAAGAAATCTAAGGAAGGGCCCTATACTGTTATTGGGAAAATGTACATTTCACTAAACTTTGACTTCTCAACCTCAGTCCTGCAGTTTACATGACCCTAATTTAAGTAAATGAAATATCACATATATTTCATGTGGTAGCATACGATATTTATGAAATGAAAAACAAAAAAAGCTCTGACACCCATGAGATCAGAGACATTGGCTATTTAACCAACTAGCAAAAAATGAAAAATAAATTACTGCATGAGAGGCAGTTGGGCAATATTCAGTTAGAACAGTCATGTGTAAGATCCACTGTGGCACATTCTAATCCTTTCATATGGATTCTCTCCAACTTAGAATTGTTCATTGAGTGTGACAGACTGGGGGTTTAAAGCTAATCCATAAATTAGTCTGTGGTCTCAAACACAATGGGAGCCATAAATGAAAATGAAAATTCTAGAACAAAATTAAATTCCCTGCCTTAAATACTTTTTCTTTCCCCATTGATCTAGGGTGCTCCTGCTTTACAATAAACAGCTTCACCACAAGGCTACATTTTGGGGTGTGTGAGAACAGGGTTTACATTTAAAAAATGCAATGGAATAACCCAGAGAACCCAATCTACTCAGAAGCAAAGCTTAATTGTTTAAGAATTTAAATTCTCTCATTCTGATTGCCATAAGCTTAAATGAACGCATACTAAGCAGTCCAGACATATTTTAATATACTTTCTTCCAGTTTATTTTCTTAACTAAAGTCAATAAGGAGCCAATGGGTTTTCTTAATTGAATTCCCCTTCAGTCTGTGTTATGGAGGAGCATTAAATCTAGACACCAGAGCAGTCAAGGAATTCCCCTGATAATTTCATTTCATATATATATTTCCTATTATATACTGGCCAATACTGAACTGAACTGGCCAATATATATTAAATATAGGTGTCTTTCTTTTAATACACTTGAAGTGCACTGAAAGCAAAGTAAGTATTGGCAAATTAACCATCAAAATTTGTTTTCTTCTGATTTCCTGGCTATTTTTCTTGTCATCTATATTTTGCATTAATTAAACTCTCACTTCTTAGGGATGAGAGAAGTAGATAGGAGAGAACTGAGGCTAAAAGGCCCAAACAGGGGAGCTATAGTAAAGCAGTCTTAGTTTTTAATGTTATCTCCCTTTTGAGTGAAGAAACTGTGTGCCATGGAACAGCAGGAAGGGAGTAGATTTTTTCCATTTTTTTGTTAAGCAATTTCAAGTTTTGTTAAAAGCTTCTTCAGAATTGTTCATTCTGTGCTGCTGTGCCCCTGAGATCTTTTCATTTGCAAACCAGATGTTTTGTGAAATAATAGGAATCTGTATAGTGGTTTAATTTAACAAGGAAAACAATTCCTGTATCTTAGTGTGTAGGAATGCTGGGTGGGATTAAAAGGGGGAAGTCATGGGCCAGGGGAGGAGAATAAAGAAGGTGCTGCAAAGGTGGGGAGGTTAATAAAGAGGAGAGAAAGACTGTAAATCCAGCTCATGTCCACCTTGCAGTAGACACCAGAAACCCTGGCCTGTCCAGCCAAGTCCTTCACATCCTACTACTTGGACAGTTCACTTTACAATCTCGACAAACCTAAATTTATGCTATTTTAAAATTTGCGATGTTGATGGACCTTTAGCAAGAAAGCATGTTACATCTCACTCTCCAGGATTATTTTTTAAATATGGAGTATATGATTTAAAAACTTCGATAGGAGGACTAGGAAAAAAAAAAACCCAAAAAATCTCGTCTCTCTCCATTTAAAAAAAAATGTGGATGCCAGGCATGGTGATGAACACCTATAATACTAGACATCTCATGGACTAAGGCAGGGGGATCACAAGTTTGAGCCCAGCTTGGGTAACTCTGATACCCAATCTCAAAATTAAAAAAAGGGCTGGGGATGTAGCTCTGTGAAAGAGCCTGGGTTCAATCCTAGTATCCCTCCAACCCCCCCCCCCCAAAAAAGAAAAGAAAAATATTCCACAAAAATATGGAATGTGATGACTTTTAACACACGTAGAATTCTAATTTATTTCACTTCTCCCTAAATCAATATACATCAGAAACTGGCTGGCTAACATGGCTATTTGTAACAGGTTTACCATCATCAGCAAAATAAAAATGTAGATAGGAGTGTATGAATAAAATAGGAATGTACTTCCTGGGGATAAAAACTAATACGCAAAGTCATCATGTAAAAGTTGGCTTGCGAGTGCTTACTAGTGCTGTAATAATATTTTTGTCACCAGGCAAACAGTAAGTATTCAATACATAATGAGTGAAAAACAGTTCTAAATGGAGTAGATGTCAATTTTAGAAAAAAGGTAACTAATAGACATTCTAGAATGAAAGATGCATATTTCTTAGCAGCAAAGGCTCAGTCTATGCTTGAAACATAAATACACACAAAATATAAACATATTGTAGATAGATGCTTGAAGTAATGTTGGGTCTTCATGTTTAATTTTCAAATTGCCATCTTCTTTTATCCACCTTACACTATTCTTTGAAGGCAAAGACCAAACTCCACTTGATGACCCCAACTGCAGTATTTCCTGTTGTGTTCTGAGGTGTGTAATCTTTATTAATCATATAGTAAGGGGTTCATCCAGGAGCCTGTGATCTGCACATATTTTGGGTGCTCAATATTTGTTGAATGCATGCCTAAAAGCAGATGAACTTATATTCTTTGTACCATGCAAATAACAATAGCACAGAGTAGCAACCATCAAGCTAAGATTCTGGTGAAGAGACAGCTCTCTGTGGAACAAAGATCTCTATAATTTAGGTGGTCATGCCATAGGTTCACAACAATGGGCATACTTCTTTCCTTTGAACCCAAGAACTGCAAACTGTGTGGGGTTGAGTTTCCCGCCTTGGCATATTCTACAACTACCAATAGTCAATTTTTGTACTTATATGATTTAATGCACATTAACATGAAAAAAGCTTATGATATCAGGCTGTGAAAGCCGAAATAATAACATAGGCCCAGGGGTAAGAATCATTTTCTCCAAGGTATATTGGTTTTTGAGTACTTTGAAACCAATAAGAAAAGCCTTGCTATTTTCTTTTCTAGGAAACACAAAATATTTAATTCAATATGTATTTTTAAAAAGAGAAAACCTCATTTAGAAATGACCTACTTCATTCTTGCTAAAGGATTTTTGTAATATATTTCAGAATCTGGCCCTATAGCTATTCATTTCATATTCTAAGGTGGTTTTAATTGTTTAATTTATGGCAGTCACACGTACAGTCTGACCTACAGGTTGAACTCCTCCTGGCCAGAATTTTATTTTTAAGGTGCTAAGTGTGTTTACTACTGGCTGTCGAGTCCTTCTACGGAATTTTTCATCAAGCATCTAACTCAAGATGCACCCAGACAGAAGCAATACAATATCCAAGTATATAAGGGTGGGAAACACAAAATGTTTTTCCTAAGATGATCATGAGAAGAAAACTCGACTCAGGTGAGAGACAGACACAAAGACAGAAATAGACAGAGATAGACACAGGCTAAAGCTACCAACAAGCTCAAAACCAGGTTAATTTTATGTACATCTAATATACAGAGTGAATTAAGTAGGAAGAAAGTTCCAAACAAAACAATTTAAATCATGCACTTTGCTCTCCCATTCTAGAGAATATGTTCATGAATGAAACAAACTACACAGACAAACTGACATGATTATAAAAAGAAAAAGTAGAAGCTTCCAAATACAACAGTGGTACAGAAACTTACGGTCAGAACGTCACTGGATATGAAAGACAAAAGAGACTCATGGTGAAACACAATGAAGCTCTGAATGGCTCCTCATCCAATCCGACTGCTCCAATTATTTTTTATTTGCAAAGGTAGTCTAATGAGGTTAATGGCTTCCTACTTGTAAAGCTGCAACTATGCTCATATGGCAAATTGCCACTGGATATTCCTTTCAGTACTCTACATGCTGCAAAAATTTCTCCCTCGATAGGGTTACCCTTAGACACAGAGGCCAGCAGACTTGCTCCAAGTAGGTGGACAGGAGGCAGAGCGTACTCTGATCCTCCCACTCCTCCATCCATGGTTTTGGTGTGTGAAGTAGAGCTGGATGGGGTTTATAATTCCTCCCTTTTGATGGTGTCCAAGATGAAGCTTTAACATGTTTTGAGGGAGTCAGGTGACTTGGAACAAAATGAAGTCTGCCTTCCTAACAAGGGGAACAATTTGATTATACTGGTTACGGAAGATGAAAGATAACACTGGAACACTTCCCTTCAGAGAAATCAGAAATCAACTATGACCTTTTGAGTTTAAAAATATTTTTCTATTGCATTTTTCTCATAGCGAAACTCTGACCTGGGGAATGAGTTTCGGTTATTGCATTTGACTAGAAGAATTTTCACTTATTTATTTTTTAAGGCTCTGGCTTTATATTACTATCACTAGATTTGGCTGTCAATGCTTTTAAGGCTAATATTGGCTGCAATGTACCAATCTGTGCAAGAGAGGAGTGGAAATTAATTTAGTTATCCATTCGTCAGGATTCAGTCTGGAAGACTTTTTAGGAACCAATCTAAATCTAGGGTATATTGTGGACCTTTAAAATGGGACACATAATCATTCAGCTCCATAACCTTTAGTCTGTAGAAAGGAGCAAATGTTAAACTCTACAAGTGTACTTTCTGGGCCAGACAAAAGTATATAAGACTGCTTGTTAAGATACAGTAAGCCTGGAAGATCACATCCATTAAGGCAATGGTTCCACAATACTGTTTTAGTAGCAATTTCAGTTTGATTATTCTTGGGTGTGCTGCGGAGAATCTGGGCATTCATTACCACAGAGAGAATTCAACTGCGCACATCAAGAGGCTGAAGTGCATCTATGAGATCATCTTATATTACCCTGAGCTGAGAGGCCAGCTGCAGAGAGACAGAAGCAAAGACTAGTTGCTATTAAAAGTACCTTTGATGTGGACAGAAATACAGCATTGTTTATTTTCAAAATTTCCTCTCAAATGAAGTCTCTGCAGCTGGAAGTGTGGTAACAGTGAGTTGCAGATGCTTGAGGACCCAGGATTAGCTTTCGTCTGGAGTGAAGGATTAAGAGCTATGAGCTGAGGCGACTCTGCTGACTTGCTGAGATTGATTGGAAGAGGGCAGAAGTTCAGGGAACATTAAAGGTCTTAAAAACAGAAGCCTATGTTGGTAAGAAGGGCAGCCATGAATGAAAAGTGTTGTTCGACAGTAAAGAGAGATGTGTTTATGCTCTGAGTGGCTAAGGCCTTGCCTGCCTTAGAAATGTAAACCTGGATGCCTGGATGAAATTGTCCAGCATGACGAGTCACACAGACAGACTGCAAAGACAGACATACTACTGGTCTGTTTCAAGGGCTGACAAATGCAGGGCAGTGGAGAATTAGGTGATATGATTGACACAGACATTGGTAGGAAACTACACCTCAACCTGGTAATGAGAGAGCACACACAGTGTCCTCACTAGGTAAGAGAGAAGGAATCATACCAGCAAAGGCTGAGTTCTTATTGCGCCAAGCTGACAGCACAGTTGCTGTGGAAGCCCCAGTTAGGAGGAAGCATCTCTGGTATGACAGAGAACATTTGAGGAATTCCATTCATTGTGCCAACAAACTCAGTTTACTTAAGAAGCAGAAAGAGCTAACAAAGAACCAAAGCAGAGACACACACAAAGACAATTAGGAAACGAATTCTCTAGATGGAGCTCAGTTTAGAGTGAGACACACACAAAAAACCCAATTGATGGATTTTCAGAAGTTTTAAAATTCAGTGTAGACTCTTAATAGTTTTGTAATCAATACTTAGAAAAATCCTCAAGAGTGGCTTATCTAAGAATTCTTTTTTTATTGTAATAGTTTGGGGAAAAAAAAGACCTCTATTTAGACAGTCTGCTATGTTTCATCCACCGATGGGTTCTTTTCTTTCACTGAACACTTTGCATTGTGTCAACTCTCTCTCTCCGACTCTTGTATAGAAAATGTCCTCAGAAAAGTCAGTGTGACCCCAGATTAGGGGAGCTGCCATGTCTTGGGGACTAAAGAGTAGCTGAGTGTGAAAAGTGATGTGTGAGACAGCTGGTGTGTACAAAGAAGTCCAGTGGTGATGGAGAACTAGACATGTGGGCTGGCAAGTCTCTGTAGTCTGCCTAGATACCAGCTTGAAGTGAGTCAGTTACTTTTCTTAAGAGATCTTCCCTTCCCCTTGCAGAGTAATCATGCCTGCATGTTGCTGGGGTAGGTTCCTATGAACAGCAGCTGGGGAAATCTGACATGTCATTGTAGGCATGGTGCAGTCACATGCTGCCCTACCTTGGTAGGCAGAAGAAGCCTACAACTTCTAGACAAGCAACACCAACCACTGAGACCCACTGGGCACCAGAAGGAGGAGGGCATATTACTCTCCATGGGAACTGTCAAAAGGAGACATAGTGATACTCATTTTGAATAAGAGTTTCAGACAGTTTCAGAGTTGCAACCTGTGCAGCTGCCTCCTCCACCTCCACATGCACCTAAGAACAGGGATGGGGACCTAGTGCCCGGCATGAAAAAAGACAGTGACTCCGTATGATCTCCTACGACTGGCAAGGGCACAGAAACAGGCAGCAACACTGTTAGCAGGTGCTCTCACAAGCAGGATGTTGACGGTGCACTCAGGAGCGTGACCCAAGTAGGCGTGTGAAAGTTAGATGTGTGGATTTTCTTCATGTGGATTAAGATGAAATTAAGACAAAGGCATGATAAAAGCCACTATACTTACCATTTTGTCAACTGTGACTAAGCAGAAGCTATCGGCGGATTGTCTAGTATCCAGGTTGCCATATTCCTAGGGTTTTGCTTTGAATAGTGATGCTTAAAAGAATTCCCTTATGGATAGGCTGTAAAAGATCTGATCTACTGTTAAATGATCGGATGTTAAAAGATTTTCTGAGGTCCTCAAGATTCTCAACTCAATACAGTTTATAATGTCTTGGGGGTTTCAAAATAAAGGAAGAGTTAAATTCCAAGGATTTCAAAGGACCTTGCTTTTTCTACATATCAGAGAGACAATATACATTCAGGACAATTTTAATGGTAATGAAGGTACCATACCTGTGATGATGGTAAGGATGGTGGTAGTGGTGGTGGTGGTGGTGGTGGTTGTTGTGGGAGGAGGGATAGTTGTGGGGGGATCTGGATAAAAAAAAAAAGGAAAATCAAACCCACAATGCTGAACACAACAATGATCAGTAATGATAAAACAAAAGCATGAAGACATTGAGATGTTTGATGACTTTCCCCTTTAACACCAAAAGGTCTTTCCCCGTCAAAGATTTAGGTCTCGTAATTATATCCCAAAGTCTTGGGTGGAAGAGCTAAGAAAAGAAGAAAAGAGATTTCTCATTAATGAAGTAAATTAGGGATGAGGAGGTGGGAAACAGAGAAAGGAGGAAAAATCTAAGCCCATGACATTCTCCACCCCCACTGGATTTTAAAGGTGAGGCTAAGTCACCTCAGTGCTAAGAGGGTACAATGGCTGTCATCTCATTTGTCCTTTCACAGATGGGAGAAAAGAGGAGAAAGCGCTGCTCCATTTAAAGGACTTGTGGCAGCCAAGGATGAGTGTACCTCTGCACACTTGCTCTCTGCAACAGTTAACTTCATTATTTACCATCAGTACATCCCAGCAGGAAGTAAAACTACTTCTCTACTCATAATAAACACAAAGAAGAGAGAATGTCACCACTAAATATCAAGTGCCAGGCATGCGAGATTTTACTGAGATTTTATTTTTTGAAAGTCAATAAATTTTACAACTTATAAATATTAATAAATTGCCTTTGCTCCTGTTAAAAGCTTGACCTAAGTGGACGACAATGATAAAACTGAAAGAACATTTTCTATCTTGTAAACAAAAGAGCTAAATATAAATGAGGTTTGACCCTCAAAGCCAGGAACCCGATAGGGAACCCTCTGTCTGATATTTGATAGACTGTATATTCTTCTATCATCTCAAAAATTATTTTGGGCTGAGGGAAGGGCAAATATGAAAGAGAAAAAAATTCCAAGCCCAAATGATCAAACTGAATGTGTTAAATTGTCAGCAAGACTTTGAACTCAGCAATCATTCTGCTATAATAGAGCATAAGACGATTTGAAGGCTTTTGATTTTAAATTTTATCTAAAGCACATCAACTTTTTCTCCCTGACACATCTGGTGTCCTTTTATCTTCAAGTGAGTTCTCGGATTGTCTAATTAATACATCAAAACTTTAATTATATATTGTACCTTTACTGGGTTTTGTACAACTTCCTGAAAGTTTATGAGACCACTGTTTGGTGCCTGGCTGCAAGGTCTGTAAGTCCTACCACCAATCAATAATCCAAAGTTTTAATTTTCCTCAAAAATGGTTTCTCTCACACAAACATACTTGTACAAATTTGATAAACAAGGATCAGTAGCAAACAGTTCTGTTTTATAGCGGGGGATTTACTTCTTGAAGTTGGAGACTCAGGCAAATCGCACAATTGTTTAATGCAGCCTCACATGAGTTCCAAGAGGATTGCATAAAAAAAAACAAAAAAAAAACAAATAAAAAAAAACATCTCATTCTCTTCCAAGAAGTAGAAATGATTAAATTAATAAGTCGGAATGACCTTAAAAAAAAACAAACCAAAAAACAGGGTGTGGAACACTGTCACTCAGACAGTGTGCTGTCTTCCTCCTTGGCAACCGTTATTGGAGGCCCCAGGGGGAGAAGCATTTTGTGTTTTGGCAATTGATCTGGACATGTTACACCTGCTGCAGGTGCTGGTGCAGAGACGAAGCAAGTGTCCTGACCTGAGGCACACCTCACTCTTCCCCTGCAAAATGAACTATGTTTGGAGAGGTGTCTTTTGCTCAGCATGAGGGCAGTTAATGTGGCCTTTCTGTTTTGCTTCAATTATAGTACTTCCATTAAAAAGAACATGTATGTTTCATGGACTTCTCTTGTTATACCACAGCACTATTTCTGTACATATTTCTAAAAGTACTGGAACAAAATGTGCGCTGTCTACACTACAATGAAGTGGATCTAAATGTGAACTGAAAATAAGACAAAGTGGTGGTGGTGGATAAGAATACCAAGGGCACAGATTTCAGAGAGGGGCACCAGTGCCTCGCATTATGTGAAAATCACATACTTTTAATTATCTTCATCACTACTGGAGCAAAGGTTGGCCTCCATATCTAGCTCAAGAAGCCTGAATGAATTCAATGCCAATACTAGGTAACAACTCCATGCTTAGAAAGTAAAGAACAAAACAAGACTACTATTTAAGAAAAAGAGTTGGAACTAACAAAATCTCTGTGGCTCAGGCACTAAACTGGATCCTTTGAAGTACAGAAGTTACTTCCAGAGAATTACACATTCTAGAAGTACAAGAACTTTTAGTTTATAAATTACTTACAAATTGCTATAGTATTATAATAAGTCCACTTTGGGAAAAAAAAAAAGCTTGGCCACTATATTCTCAAACTGCTAGAATATTTTATTAATAGGATAGTAATAATGCAGGTTTGTTTTTCTCACCTGCCATTCCAAGTCCTGCTACTAGTACAAACTGAGAGACAAGGTAGTGTAGTGGAGATGTACCAAACTCCTAGACACAGATAGGGTGGCCCATCTTGTGCCAATGAGACATATATTTGTAGATGTGTTGTAATATAGGTGTATTCCTGTGTTTCTTGGCTTTTATATAATGCACCGTGGCCCAGAGGGTTAATTAATTAAAAAAAAAAATCTTACATTGTAGGGTAACGTTATACTGAAAGGTAGGGCAAATAAGAGAATTTACAAAGAAACACACTTTGTGGATGTGGGAATGCCGGTACTGTATAATGGCTCTAAAATATATTTGACAGGTTTGTATGATGTTTCTAAACCTCATTTTGTCATTTGTAAAATGAGATGATAATGCTTAGCTCATGGTGAGATTAGATGAAATCGTGTATGTAAAATTGTCATGATAGAGCACAGAATGAAGTGAGTACTGAATAGAGGTTAGCTGTAAGCTACTATCTGTCTGTCCACTAAACTCTCAAAATGTGTCTTGTCTTGAGATGTAGGAATAATGGGTACAATAAATCAAAACAGTTTCTCCAGCTAACTTACATTTCTGAATCATGAAGCATATAAAGGACTGAGAAACTTGTTACTTCTCTTTAAAATCTGTAGTTTATGAAAGAAAAGGCCTGAGCTCAGGGTCTACCAAGCTGGTCAAAGCAATGTAGAAGACTCCCATGAGGCCCAGACTCTCGGGTGAAGGGGGGTCACATGCAAAAGCAAAGAGAGGAATTTATCTTCCACCCCTGCTGAATCATCTGAGGGTAAGAGGCGGTGTGGCCTGCTGTCAGCTGAGAAGCAGGCATGCTGCACACCCCTCTCATCTACACAGAAGAGCTGTGTCTTTCACACAGATTTCCTTAATGCTGCTTTGTGTGGACCACCGACGATATGGGGTAGTGTGCAAAGAAAACATGTTCCACAAGTCTACAAAAATATGCCCTTTTAATTTTGTACTATGTTGGGGGGGGACCTCTCAAATATAGATTAAAAAGTATATTTTAATACCCAAGCAGACTTGCTGTAAAGCATGCTTTTATTTGAGAAAACTGACACTCTAATTATTCTTCGTAAGGGAAAGTGTTCAGGTGTTACGGTATCACAGTGTACAATTTGTGTGCCTATGCATATACTCAAAGTATACTTATACCTGGATGATTTACACAGCTAACGTGAAGAAACAAATGCTCCCTACCCCCAACATTCATGTACTGATGGCACTGAAATTTTGATTCTTCTGGTTTAGTTGTACTATGTCAAGTTGGTTCATGATTATTTTCCTTGGTATAAAACTAATAGACTTCAAAAAAAAAAAAAACTAATAGACTTCAACTGGATGAAAGAGATTCAATTTGACATCATAAGACTATAGTGGGGGTACACTTGTCAATGAAATAGAAATTATTCCCTATATATAAAGTCAACAGTAAGATATTAAGGGGAAATGCCTGTTACATAGTAGATGCTCAGTAAATATTGATGACAGAATAAAGTGCATGATGATATATTTTAATGACCCTGTAAAAAAAATACAGATTAAGAAAATAAAGACACATTTTTCTGAAAGGCATTTGCATCCAAAGCAGAAGCTCTAGGTAGTCTAGGTAGCTACTAAGGACCCTGTATTTGCTCCGAGTATATATTTACTGGCTTGCAATTTCTTCCAGAATTTAATAGCTTCATGCTGAAAATAGGATAGTTCTGCTCATCAAAGCAGGAGCGAGGCTAGCCCAGGCATCACAGGAAAATACCACTGGGAATAAACTTTCTGAGCTGAAAGCCACTAATTGGTAAGGTTGAATTTTGCAGTCATTACTTCTAACATAATCTCCATTGCTTATGCCTGAGGACACAGCTTTCCCGCTCAGCATGACCAGAGACTGATGTAGTGGGAAATCCCACGATTAGAGGGAGAGAAGAACAGTCGCTGGCGACCTGAGTGGAGACACTGGGGTCCACCTCGGGCCAGGCTTCTTTAAGTTCTTGAAGGAAATCAACTGGCTTTTGATTTTCAACTTAACCGAAAGCTTAGGGAGCAAATCCCAAGTAGTAGAACGAACGGGTCTGGTAGAAGAGTGTTTCATCTGCTCACGTACCGTATACATACAGCATATAATCCGAATGAGCTTTCCCCACTGTGTTTGAAGCCTCACAGCGGTATGTACCATTATCTGTTTTGTTTAGGTTATTGATGAACAGGTTGGGCCCAGACAGGACAGCGTGTTGAGGCATTTCATCATCCACTCTCACCCAAGTTACCATCACAGGCCTGCAGAGGAAAGGGGAGAACAACCAGCCACATTATTATTTCTCATTAGGATACTTGCATTAGACTTCTCACCCACACATTCAATGACTCATAGGCAGGGTGACACAATTAAGGGGACCTACAGGAGATATTTTAAATTCACAGAATTATAAACATGATCTTATCTCCAAAAATCTGTCTGAAATACAACTTTAAAAAAAAAAAAAAAACCACCACCATGATCAGGTATGGAAAAACCTCAACCGACCACAAGCAGGAGTCATCTTATTTCCAATTCGTCTTTAACCACTCCCCATAACCTGCCTCTCCTCACTCACAACACACTGATACCCTGGTACAACTGTCTATCTGCTCCTTGGCCAGTAACTGCCTCTTTTTCTTGGCTCTGTTAGGCCCACACATTGCTATACCTTTTCTCTTAAGTATATTTGCAGCTGTCTAGGGCTCTTGTGTTAATTACTGAAGGGTATATTTCTGCATAGATCCCTTAGGTCTTACCTGCCCATCGCAGACAAGCTTACTTTAGTGATTTAAAATACCACAGTTGTGTCCATTAGAAAAAAGCAAAATTTGAAAGACACTCCTTAGCCCAAAATGCACTCCTATCAGGTATCTTTCAAACTTGTAGGATCTGAAAACTTCTGCCCTTTAGGATATCTCTCCCAACCTTCTATAAAATCTAAGAGTGTGTGTGAAAATTTGTATCCCCTACTATGGGTGAGATAGAACCCAGAGCTTTGTGCATAGTAGGCAAGTGCTGTACCATTGAGCCGTGCCCTGAGATCCGAACTTTCATTTTAAAGTAAGGACAACAAAGATTCGAGTGCAGACGTGACTTCCTTTCAGCTCCTAACCACCACATCGAGGAGCAGTGACATGACAAGGGACCCATGCTCAATAATGAGCAGATACCCAAGTCAGCCCTGTCAAGTAGCACTCCCATTTCCAAATGGGATATGAAGTTACAATTTTTCTTTAATTACACATGGGTTTGTTATCACAACCCAGTAAATTATTTAAAAATTAGTACTGCATATGTCCTTCCTTGTAGGCAGTGGCAAATGGGTCTGCCTGGCAATGAGACCTAATGTCCTGCTGCTTGACAGCTGAAACAATCAGTGGGGGTAAGTGCTGAGAATATTCACAACATTTAATGGCAAGTTAAATTACCATTTTTATTGTATGTAATTTCTCGAGAAAATAAATAGGTAATATGCTAGAAGGGATAGCGGCCGAGTAATGCGTGCTTGCTCGCACAACCATATACCCATTCCCATTTGAGAGGAACAAACAAATGCCCTCTCTGGCATAAATGTCCTGAAGGAAACGTGTAATTTACTGTCCCAGTGGCATTCAATTGAAAATAGTACCTTCTTTAGGAGAAAAAATACCGAGACAAAACATAGGTTAGCAAGCCACATAGTGTAAATGTGGTTAATGTGGCTGAATATAGGTATTGTCAGGGCCAAGAGGCCTTTGAAAATTTTTTTTCCCTTCACTGGACTGTTTTGGAGGCAAGGTAAGCTGGTAACTGGAGCATAGTTTAGACACACACACACACACACACACGTGCGTGCATGCACGCACGCACACGCATGCACACACACACACACACACACAAGATCTGTATCGTTTTGCAGGGCTAGAAAGTGAAAAAGATTGCTCTAGCAAAGCCCACCTCTCGCCTCCTAAAGGTCATCTTTAGGAATGCCAATGGTTATACAGAGGGAAGGCTAGTCCAGTCCACGGAGGGTTAAGCACAAAACAAGGAGGGCTGAAGCGTGAAGGCAAGACCTGACCGCTGCCAAGGTTCCCTTTTGGATTCTGCGCTCAGAGCACAGGTCAGCTGTTAGCTATCATGGGAGAACACTTTCCAAAGGATTTTCAAGAAGTTTTGTTACTTGAAGGTTCAAGTAAGCAAAACTCTGAGTTAAAAAAAAAAAACAAAAAAAAAAAAACGTGCCACAGGGACAGCAGAGGGAGCTCAATGCTGGTTTTTGTTGGGTATCACTGTAAGTTTGAGTCCTTCCTTCTAACATCAACATGTTCTTCAGATACCAAGGATAGTTTTTCCCCATGGGTTAAAAAAATAAATAAATAAAAACACAACAAAAAACCAAAATAAATAATATTTACTTAGACAAAAGATCCTCAAATCTCAAAAGTAAATGGCAAAATATTTAATGTGGCTTTAAAAAAAACCCGACATTTAGTGGTGATATACATAGTTCCCCTAATTCACCTCAGATCATTTTGTAGGAGGAAAAGTATTTTTCATAACTTTCAATATAATGAATCTTAGTTCTTTCTCTCTTGGGCAGAGCCATATATACCCTCTTTCAGGAAGGTTCCTGAATCTTACTTAATAAAGAAATATTTCTCACAGTCACATGTGACACTTTTGAGGGAAGGAGATGCAAAATTAAAGATAGGGCAAATCCGTTTGCCAAGAGCTATTCCTACACATCGCAGCTTACTGCGAGTCTGAAAGCGAGCTTCCCAGCAACTTCGGCACCACTACAGGCGGTAACAGATATTTCATTAGATTGTGGGCACACTAAACATTTATTAGAATCATATTTGGTGTGAGGGAAAATCATCCTGACAATCATGTTAATGATAATAAAATCGAATTAGCTGAGATCTCAATCTTAGCTGGCATTTTTCTTCTAAACTTAGATATTTCTTCCCACCCCCAATTAAATATTGTTTATTCCGCAAAAGATCTTTTGTCCTTTACAGCAGAAGCAGGTGACACTGAGTTGTGAATGCACATCTTGGTTTCGTGATATTTACTGCTCAGGACCCTCTGCTAACGTTGGCCTGCAGGACTTACTGGGGCTTCCCGATGGCTTCGCACGTTAACTCAAGCGAGTCCCCTTCACGCGTCAGGCCCTGGAGAGGGTAAGTCATCTGAATATGCACCTGAGGCTTATCTGTGTGCAACAACACAAAGCATAATGTTTAGCAAATGATATCATCAGGCAAGAAATCACACTTGCGTGCAGCCATCAGCCCCACACTACCAAGCACTTATTCTCCCCAGCCTCTTGCCTTCAGTGACATCCTTCTAATTAGTTAGTAATCCTGGCATTTGCTCAAATTAAATTGACTAATAACTCTAAGGAGTGAACCACGAATAGATAAGAGATTCATAAGCCAACTGTGCCACATCAAACATTTCCTGTGAAATACATTCCTGTTACATTGAAGTTTATCTCCAAACTCACTTAAGCTAAAGGGAACTCATTTGCCTTCATGCTGAGGTGAAGCCACAGATATTTGTGGTTCTCGGAATTGATACATTTTATATCATATATTACTACATGACAATATGTCGCAATACTGCATATTAATGACTTTGCCTCTTTTATCCTCTTGTTTTCGAATGGAAAAGGCAGAAGTGTTGAATGAACTACACTCAAACGGCTCTGTGAAAAAAAGAACTTGGAGGTTTGAGTGGCTCCCAATGAAGCTGGGATAGCTCAGCATAAACAGAAGACGGGAAGGAAAGGGACAGTTTACCCAGAGCCTATCTGATGTGAATTCTGGTACCTGCAGGATGAAACAACTAGCTCAAGGTCATACAGAGACATACTAGGGACAGCCCCATGGAAGGTATACTGCGATGGATTTCTGATGCAAAACTGCACTTTCCAATGGCAAGCCATAAGCAAAAGTTAGTATCAACATGGATAGACATACAAATACTTATACAGATAAAATGTAAATAACATTTTTTTTCCTATGTTGAACCAACAAGCCACTAATTCCTCAATCAGTTTTCTCATTTAATTCTATGGCTCTTTAAATGTATATTTTTTGAAATGTACCCAAGAGTAATAAGTGTGAGAGGGCAAGACATCAGTTCGCTGAAAGGTCAAAACAATTACCATAGTTTTACTTTCTCAGACAATCATGCCACTTAAACAACAGCCCTTTGGCCTTTTACAAGCATGCTTAGTCATTAGCATTCATCCTATGGAATAAGGGGGAAGACAGAAACATGGCTGAGCTCTGACAACCTTAGCCTGTTCAGTTACGCAAGCTGAACAAGGAATTCCTCTCCAGGCACGGCTGCTTCCAGATGCATTTTTATAGTCTTGGTCCTAGTACAAATCTTTCCCTCATGTTTCTGAAAAGCACATGGTCATCCTGTTTTAAGAGAGTCCCCTTGCATACCTGTAGTGTGTGCTGTACACTGTGAATTGGTAGTACTTTCTGAGACGCTAACATCAGTTGCCAGAGACGTCAAGTTAACAAGCCCCACAGCTCCAGCTAACCATTGCAACGCGGCCGACACAGTTCTCTTCTTGGACTTGCTGGCAAAGAAAATGTTTAGGGACAAAATGGCAAGAGGTTTCCAAATACCAGTAACTGCACTGGGAAGGCAGTCATTAAAGAAAGGTGGAAAAACTCATAAAACATAAACACGATGCCCTTGAACTAGTACTGGATGCAGGGCTGAAGGAATAGCTCTTGGGTACCTATTTTTAGAACTACAGCCCACATGTTTAGCTAAATATTACAAAGTGGCATATGTGTCCACACTTTTGGTTGTGTAAGCCCCTCCACCAACCACAGTTAGTTGATGAACTCTATTTTTAAAAAGATACAGAAAAATCAAAGGGAGAAGGTCATGACACTGAACACACAGATTACAAAAGACCCGTCATCTAAGAGTTCATACTTAGATACGGAACAGCTTTATACAGTTACTGGCAAAGAAATCTCTGTCACTTTTACTTGTGAACCATTCTCACCAAGGGTAAATTTAGAGCTCAAAATTTGAACTAAAATGTAACATTTGCTTATAGGTTCATCTGCGATCCACAAAAGGACTACATTTTTCATGCACTGCTGACTTAGGCTCATTAATTAAGGAGAAGCAGAATGCTTGCTGGCCTGTGTGGAAAGTTCCCATCAGTTTTATTTTTTCCCTTTGTGCAATTTATAAGCAAACAGAAAGGGTATATTTTTCAGTACAGTGAACTAAATTTACACGCCCAACTTCCATTAATAAAGTGTTAAAAAATCTAATCTACCCTGCCTCTTCAGTACCACTGAGTCTGTTTTTGTTAAATGTTTTTTTATGTCCCTAATGAGCTGTTTATCAGTTGTTAATTACTTACACAAATCAGGAAGAACAGCTAAGGACTTGCTATACCTGGAATTTATACAAAACAGTCATATGCTAAGCCACAGAAAATACACTGGCAGTTTTGATAACTTAATTTACTAATTTACTTTTTAGATTTCTGGAGAAGTACTTATAGATGTCGTTGCTACAGCTACCTTAATAGCTGAAAAACTAAAAATGAAACTTTCTTATAGTGTTATACAGAAAAATGTCCCCTCTGTTGACATGCAGTATTTACGGATGTATCACATAGCTATGGGCAGCTGAACTATCTTTGTACACTCTGAATCGAATGGAAGTTTATGTGCCAAGATCTGTCCCTGGGTGATGGAAACTTAAAAATAAATGCTGTTCCTCTTCCTTTTTTTTGAAATAGGGCTGTTAGTATTCTCAACAGGTGGAATAGAAGCCCTGGGATTCCACCAATAACTTTAGAACTTGAGTATATTAATTTTTTTTTTTTTTTGGAGACAAGGTCTCACTCTGCAATTCAAGTTGGCCTTGAACTCACTATGTAGCCCAGGATGGCCTTGAACTCATGGTGATCCTCTTGCCTCAACCTCTGGAGTGCTGGGATTACAGGCATAGACCATCACACCCAGCAGGTATGTTAAATTTTGCAGGGAAGAAGATCTTGTCCTACAATGATCATGTCAAAATATCCAACACCCAAATGGCTGATTGAATAGCCCAGAGCTCATCTCTTATGTTTTAATTATGTTAATAAAATCTTTTCTGAAACAGGACCAGACTCCAAGATTTATTTTTAAGTAATGAGGTAAAGCCTAGTACATTTGCAGCAGGATCATTTTACGCCTTGGTTGGTCTTGTAAGGCACAAGGCTAAAAGCCAGATGATATGTTCTACCAAAGTGCAATAACTGCCCAGAAATCTATTGCTCAGAATATCTTAATGTCATTATAAAATAGAACTGCTATATAAAAATAAGAAAAATAGTTAGGTCTGTGCACTTAGGGAACATTATAGTTACAGAGATGGCATCACCAACGGCCAATCAATTAGGTCAAGGGTTCTGAGGTTTTCATAATACACTGCAATTTTTAAAAACCCTATAAAAGACACTTTGCAAGAGTGCTATGGCAGAGAAAATTTGTTCCCTAGTCAAAGTTGCACAGAGGGTTAAATACCACGAGGCTTTAGGTCACATTACAGCAGCAACCAATAAAAAATAATAATATTAAAGGACATTCTGGTTTGATGAGACTTTCTTTAAATGTACTTTATTTTCTCTGTAAAGGGGAAAAATATAAAAGGAAACTCTTAAAAGAGGTTAGAATGGCTTGCTGGCAGATTACAATTGATTTCATGCCAGTCTGACCTTGTACCACACTCTATGATCTTCTCAGAAGATAAAATTCAAGATTCTGTAACCTGTATTTCATTTCCTATGTAAATGAAAAAATATAGTCTCCTCTTAAGAGTCCAACACTAAAAGAGCAGGTCTTTGAAGATTTTAAAATTTTTACTTTACTGGTCCATTTTAGATACACATAATGACAACATATATCACAGGGAATTTGTACCTGTACATGATTCATCTTGGTCCTTTTCCCCCCAATTCCCTACCCTCCCTCCAATTCATCCTCTGCTCCTTATTTACAAAAGCTTTGTTTCCATTTTTTCTTGTATCCTTTTTTCTTGTTCCTTCTTTCTTTTCTTCTTCCCCTCCATTGTTCCCCTCTCATTTGAATATTTTTCCCCATTTCCCAGTATCTATTATACATTTTTTATTTCTTACATCAAAGAAATCATGTGATATTTACATGTGCGTCCGGTTAATTTCACTTAAGAGTATAGTCTCAAAGTACATCCATTTAGCTAGAAATTGTTCAAGCTTATCTCCTACGGCAGAGTAGTACTTCATCATACAAAAGAAGCAACATTGGTTGCTGTGGTTGTTTCCGAGATTTGACTATTACAAACTGTGCCACTACAAACATGAATGTGCATATATCACTGTGGTATGATACTTTTAATTCTTTCTAGAAGAGACCAAGATGGGGAATAGCTGGGTCAAATGGAACCTCTAGTTTAGGTTTTCTGAGGAATCATCACAATGATTTCCAAAAACTGTCTGCACCCGTATACACTTTCCCCAGCAGTGGAGAAGGGTTTCTTTATTCTCTCACAGCCACACATTTGTTATTGGTTGATTTCTTGATAATAGCCATTTTTCTAGAGATGGAATCTTAGCATTGTTTTAATTTGCATGCTATATGACCAGTGATGTTGAACATTTTAAAAATATATTTGTTTGCCATTTCCACTTCATCTGAAAAGTACCCATTTAGTTTGTGTGCCCATTTTTGGATTGGTTCTTTAAATTTGGGGCATCTGATTTTTTTCAGTTCTTTATTTACTCTAGATATTTCTCTTTTGTCTGAGGAACAGCTGGCAAAAATTGTTTCCCACACCATGGGTTGTCTCTTCACTCTATTGGTGGTTTTTTTTGTTGTGCAAAAGTTTTCTTTTTAATAAGAAGGGATGCTAGATGTTGATTCTTTGTAATACTTCCTGTGGTACTGTGGTTTTTTTCATGAAGTCTTTGCCTACCCCAATGTCTTCAAGAGATCTACCTATTCTATCTTCCAGCAAAGTTATTGCATCTGTTTTAATATTTAGGTCTTTGATCCATTTTTAGTTTTGTGCATAGTGAGAGCTATGGATCTAGTTTTTAGTATTTGGCATGTGGAAAGCCAGTTTTTCCAGCACCATTTATTAAAGAGGCTTTCTTCCAGTGAACATGTTTAGTTCCTTTGTCAAAGATAAGGTAGTTAAGTGTGTTTAGAGTTGCTTTTACATTTTATAATCTGCTCCATTGATCCTCAGGTCTGCTTTTTGCCAGTACCATGCTGTTTTTGTAACAGTAGTTTTGTAGTATAATTTCAAATCAGGAAGTTTCAAGCCATCTGCCTTGCTTTTGTTGCCCAGAATTGCTTTTGCTATTCTAGGTCTCATTTGGTTCATTCCAAATGTATTTTAGGATTGTGTTCTTTAATTCTATGAGGTATGCTATTGGTATCTTGATTGGGATTGCATTAAATCTCCATGACAATTTTGGGAGTATGGATATTTTCACTACATTGGTTCTTCCCACCCAAGAACAAGGGATACATTTCCATTTTCTGTGATCCTCTTCAATTTCGTTTTTTAGAGTACTGTAGTCTTCAAAGTAAAAGTCCTTTACTTCATTAGATTGATTGCCAGTATTTTATTTTTTGGATGCTATTATGAAACATTTTCCTGATTTCTCTCTGTGAGTTTGTTATTTGTTTACAGGAATGATACAGATTTTCGGTTGTTGACTTTGTACCCAGCTACACTACTGAATCTCGTTATTAAATCTAGAAGTCTTTTGGAAGAATTTTTGGAGTCTTTTATGTAGAATATCATGTTATTGCAAATAATGATAATTTAATTTCTTCCTTTCCTATTCCTTTTTTTCTTTCTCTTGTCTAATTGCTTGGGCAAATGTTACCAGAACTATATTGAATAACAGTGTTGGTAGTGGACATCTTTGTCTTGTTCCTGATTTTAGAGTAAAAACTTTTAAGTTTTTTGTTCATTTAGTATGACATTGGCTGTTGGCTTGACATAGATGGCTTTTATCAGATGGAGATAAAGACTTTCTGTTCCAATTTTTTGATTGGAAGGTTTTATTCTCTATCATAAATGGGTATTGGACTTTGTCAAGTGCTCTTTCTGCATCTATTGAGATGACCACATGGTTTTTATAGGTTTTTTAAAATAAAAAATGAGTAGGGTACTTTTGTAGGGTTCTTAAAAATCACAAACAGGTATTTGATTTTGTCAAATGCTTTTTCTGCATCTACTAGATGATCATATGATTTTTGTCCTTATCTTTGTTACTATGGTATACTACAACCCTTATTGATTTGTGTATGCTGAACCATCCCTGCATCCCTTGGATGAACCCTACTTGTTCATGGTGTATAATTTTCTTGATGATTTGCTGCATTTTGTTTGCTAGTATCTTGTTGAGGAATTCTGCATCTATGATTATTAGGGAGACTGGCCAGTAGTTCTTTTTTTTGGATGGATTATCTTCTGGTTTGGTTAACAGGGTAATGCCTGCTTCCAGAAATGAGTTTGGGAGTATTGCTTACCTTTCAATTTCATTAGAGTTTGAGCAGTAACAGCATTATGTCTTCTCTAAATTTCTTGCAGACTTGAGCAGTGAATCCATCAGGGCCTGGGTTTTTCTTTGTTGGTAGATTTTTAATTATGTCTTCAGTTTCATTGACTGATACTGGGTTACTCAGAATTCTTATATCTTCTTGATTCAGCTTTGGTAATTCATATGTATTTAGGGAACTGTTCATTTCTTCTGTGCTTTCCATCTTATTAGAACACAGCTTCCTAAAATAGGTATTGATGATTTTCTGAGTTTTGGCAGGGTCTGTGGTAATTTTACCTTTTTTATTTCTAATTGCATGAATCTGAGTCTTTCCTTTCCTTTTTTCCTAAGGTTTGCTAAGGGTTTGTCAATTTTATTTAATCTTTCAAAGAATCAACTCTTTGATTCAATCATTCTTCCTATTGTTTCTTAAGTCCCCACAGCGTTAATTTCTGCTTTGATCTTTATAATATTTTCTCTTATACAAACTTTGGGCTTGACTTATTCTTCTTATTTGAGAAGTTTGAGGTTCAATATTAAGTTATTTATTTGAGCTCACTCTGTTTTGTGATATAGGAATTTACTGGTATAAAGTTCACTGGTAGGACTGCTTTCATTGTGTCCCATAAATTTCAGTATGTTGTATTGGCATTTCATTATAGACACTAATTTATCTTTAATTTCATCTGTGACCCACTGGGTGTTCAGCAGAGTGTTATTTAATTTCCATGTGTTTAAGAAGTTTATGTGGTTACTTCTGCCATTCATTTCCAATTTCACTGCACTGTGGTGGTCTGATAGTATGAATGGGATCATTTCAATGCCTTTGCATTTACTTCAGCATGTTCTACAAGTTAGTAGGTGGTCTATTTTGGAGAACGTCCCATGTGCAGCTGAGAAGAATGTGTATTCTGATGTTGTGCAGTGGAACATTCTATAGACATCTACTAAGTACATTTGCTCAAAAGTTTGGTTCAGTTCTGATATTTCATTGCTGATTTTATAGTCTAGTTGATCTATTTGTGACAGTGGAGTGCTGAGATCACCCATTGCAACAACTATATTAGTGCTTATTTGATTTTCTGGGTCTGCTAATATTTGCTTTACATAGTTGGGTGGATTGGTATTTGGTGCATATCTATTTGCTTGTTATCTCTTCCTCTGGGATTGTTTCCTTTACAAGGATGAAGTGACCTTCTTTGTCTGTCTTAATCAGTCTTTTTTGAAATCCACTTTGTCTGCAAATAGAATAGCTATTTCTGCTTTTCTCCAGGTTGTTGCATGGAGTATTGTTTTACACACTTTGACTTTTAGTGTATGAACTTCTTTTTGAATTAAATGTGTTTCTTGTATGCAGCATATTATTGGATCTTACTTCTTGATCCATTCTGCCTGTCTCCTCACCTCCCCATAGACAAATTGAGACCATTAACCTTGATGTTAATTGCAATGTTAATGATATGTATTAACCTATACTTTTTATGTTATCTTCCTGTTGATAGTTACATTTTTACTACCTCTGTTTACTTGCTCTTCTTGCTTAGTGGATTCATTCTGTTGGGGTTGATGGAATTGTGGTCCTTTTATCTTTTTGTAGAATGTCCTTCAGAACATTTTGATGCTGGTTTGATGCTCATGAATTTCCTTAGGTGTTCTTTGTCATGAAAGTATCTAATTTCTACATCAATTCTGAAAAATAGTTT
The DNA here is from genome assembly GCA_004027455.1 of Hydrochoerus hydrochaeris. NCBI lineage: Eukaryota > Metazoa > Chordata > Mammalia > Rodentia > Hydrochaeridae > Hydrochoerus > Hydrochoerus hydrochaeris. The sequence continues at coordinate 277,535 of PVLA01002150.1, forward strand.
TGTGGGGTGCATCAATCTGCCTTGCAGATTGTTTTCTTTTAGGGCTTAAAATACTTCACTCCAAGTGCTCCTTTACTTGAGGATTTTGGTTGAGAAGTCTGCTGTGATTCGGATGGACTTTCTTTTATAGGTGATTTCTTTCTTTTCTCTAACAGTTTTTAATAGTCTGTTCTTGTGTTATATCTCTGGACTACTGATTGACTGTTATATGCCTTTGTGTAGATTTTTAAAATTTTTTTATTTTAAAGAGAATAAAACCAAGTAAAAGAAGCCAATCAAAACAAACCAATGTAAGTGACACAAGACTTCAAAACAATAGGAAATCAATAATGGTTACACCATAATGCTTCCTGCTGTCTTCAAAATAGTGGTATATGCCTTGAGATACAGTAAAAATCAAATAAAACAGAACAGAATAAAACTAATAAAAACAAAACAATGAATGTAATAAAAGATTTCAAAACAAGATAACAGTAAATCCAAAATGGCTACCACAATGTATCTTGTTATCATTGAAATAGCTGCCTATGCTATCAGGTACAATAAAATCAAACAAAACAAAACAGAACAAAACCCAACCCAAGCCAACAAACAATGAAAATGATACAGGACTTCAAACAAGACAATAGGGAATCAACAACAGCCACCACCCTCAGAAAAGAGATCCCCCATAAATGCTACACTGCCATCCTCTGAACTGATGATCAGACTACTAACTTTAGACCTGCTAAGTCAGTGAACACTAAACACTACAAGCATTAAACTGTATTCCACCTCAGTAGCCATCATTGCAGCCTGCGTTTCTCTGGATAGCCAGTCCTTTACAGGGTGAGGTGGAGAGAGTTGGTTCTTCTTGTTTCCCAGCCTGTGCACTGGAAGGTGCTGACATCTGGCTGTCTCCCCAGCGACCTGCACATGGCACCGATTCACAGGGAGGGCTTGCTTCTTGGTGACTTCTTGTTTTCTTTCCCCACATTCTGCAAATGGCACTGACTTATGGGAAAAGGCTGGCATGTGACTCTCCCCACACCAGAAAGCACATGGTGCCAATCCAAAGGGAGGGCTTGCTTCTTAGTGACTTCTTGTTCTCTTCCCCCTGTGTAGATTTGTTTTGATCATGGTTAAGTCAATATGCTTCAATTTTCTGTATGCCAAATTCTTTTGCCCTCCTTTGGAAGTTTTCTGATTTGAAAGTTTTACAAAGTTTTTCAAAGAAGTTTTACTTCTTTGAACAGGATTTTCATATTATTTAATCTCATGATTTTTCATTAACTCTAGTCAATCCTGTTAGTTTTCTTTGCATCATCTAGTAGCTGTTGGATTGATTTCTCATGGTCCCTAGCTGTTTTTAAGTACTAGTTCTTTTCATGATCACTAACTGCAATGCAGTCTTCTGTATCTGATATTATGTCCTCACACTGGCTCATTCTGCTGCATGTACTTTCAAAGGAATTTTTAATTGCCTGGATCTGTTTGAATCTATTTCATGAATTCTATTTCTTTCCTATGTTGGGTGTTCATGGCTTCCATCATTTTTCTAAGCTCCTCTATTTGCTTTATCTATATCTATTGTAGAGTCACTATCTCATTTTTCATTATGGTCACCAGCTCTATAGCTATCTGAGAAATTACTCGTGACTTGAATTTCTCTAGATCCTCATTCATGTGCTTTGTACTACTTCATTGTACTACATCAGGAGTGCAGGTGGGTGGTTTTCAAATTGTTCTACATTATTGACCCCTGGGCTTGCCTTTGTTGAGCTGGAAGTCTGACTTCTGGGTTCTTCTCTTCTCTTTTCTTTCTTTCTTTCTTTCTTTCTTTCTTTCTTTCTTTCTTTCTTTCTTTCTTTCAGTTTAATTCCTGGGTTAATCCTTGCACATTGCTTATGGTTAGTAGCTTTATTTCTAGTATTTAGAACCCTTAGGAAATGACTATTTCTCAGAGATATCTTCCAGGTATAGCTGGCTTGAGTTTTCAGTCTGTTGTAAGATCCTTCCTTTCTCTTCAATTTATTAGGGATGAGAAGTTGTTGCCTATTTGGCTTAGCTCTTGATTCTCTTGCCATTGTCTAAAAATTTTTTTTAACAACATTTAGGCAATCTCAGTCTTGATATATGTCATGGTTTGTCAGTGGCCCCCAAGCCTCATTATGAACTCAACCAAATCTAGCATTTGTGATTGGTTCATTGTCTAGTGCTTGGCTTGGTCATATGAATGCTACACCTGCCTAGGGGTGGAACCAGGATATGATGTAATGGTAGGAAAAGGTGTGTCTCATTCTCTTGCCAGTTTCCACCTTGCTGTTTGCCTGCTCATGAACTGTGCCCCACCATGCCACTCTGCCTTGGAGCCAACTGAGTATGGACTGAAACCTCCAAAAACTGTAAGAAATAAACCTTTCCTTCCCTAATTTTGGGTGTTGGGTATTTTGTCCTAGCAATGAGTAAAAAGTAACTAAGACAGCATACCAGGCAGAACAACTGACTAGGACAATTATGTCGCCTTGGCTAAAGTAGTACAATCACCAATAACAATCGCATTAAACACAGACTAGAAAATGACAACTGTGGCAACTACTAATTTGCCACCCTCAACTGTATAAACTAGATTTATGGCTATATTACAAAATGTAAAACAATGCAGAACATTGCATACAGCAAACAAGACCTCAGCATGGCAAATTCACTCTCAGCAGAGAAAGTTTAAAAGGGTGAGGGGATTAAAAAGAGAAAAGAAGAAGAGGACGAGGCTGAGGAGGAGGAAGAGGAGGAAGAAGAGAAGGAGATTCAAATCAAGGCTGGAGCGTGAAGAAAAATTAGGCAAACTTTGGGAAACTAGTAAAGAAGACAGAGGAGTGAAAGAGATAAGCAAGAAATAAAAACAAGAACAGAATAGAACAAGAGCAATAAAAAACTAGAAGCAATATTCACACTCATACAATCAAGAAAAAGTAACACAGAAAAACAAAAACAAGAAAAGAAAATATAAGAAAAAAGTCTACTTTTTGGTGTGTGTCTGCAGTCATTGGTAGACAAAGTGGGCAGAGTCCAGATCCGTGCTGATTAATCTCAGCAAGCCAGCCACAGTTTTATTGTAGGGTAGTGGATAATCCCAGCAAGTTTGCACCTTTAGTTCCAATGCAATTCAGGCTGGTTCCTGCCTGTGAGTCTGGAAATTGATTCTTTCAGCCTGCAACAGTCCATGTGCCTCCAGAAGCCTTGAATTTGTCTCCCTGACTTCCGGTGGACTCGAACTCTGCAGCCTCACCCTGACATTGTCTGTTGCTCAATGGAGCCAGCCCACAGTGTTCTGAGGCCTAAACTAGGCTGGCACCTCTCCAAGATGGCTACCAGCCAACCTCCCATTCTTGGGAGACATTTGAATTTGAATAACTCACCAGCTACTGCAGTCTTCTGCACCCACTGCTCTGTTTCACTGGTGTGTTTCTCTATGGTGGCCTCTGGGTTGCCTGCAGTCACTATGGGTCTACTGGTTCGAGTGAGCCACCCCTGCCACACAGCAAGTCAGGGTTCAGGGAGAAAGAGCTGCTTGCCACCTCCTTCTTCATTGGAGTGTCTTTCTTCACTTTCCCTGTGGACTTCAATTCCCTCTTTGGATCCTTCCTTAGTCCTGGGAACCTACTTCCTTCTTTTTTTTCTTCAGAGTTGCTCTATTCCAGCATCTGGACCCTGAGTCTCAAGAGAGGTTCTTTCTCTGCAATTCACCACCTTGCCGCCTTCCGGGATGTTGAAGGTTTTAATCTTTAAAACAGGTATTTTTGCATTTTGTTTGTGACTGGGTCACTCTTTCCAGGTGGCACAGAGGAGAAAAGCTGAGGCAAGGGTAATGTTGTCCTGACATTCTTGCAGGAGACCTAGTATCCCAGAGATACTTACCACAGGGCTTGTAAATCAACGGACACTGGCACTGGACGTTCTTTTGTACACTGCACACAACCAGGCCCAAGGGCTTCAGTGCAAGTCTGTGTCTGCAACTGCATTTGGGACATAGGCTCTCCTCTGTATGTTCATTACTCAGCTTTCATTCAATATTCAGAAATACTGGTGAGCATGAGATGTGAAGATCCTTGATTAAGGACTAATTATTTCAAGTTCTATTGGGGGGAACTCAAGGGCAGCACAGACATGGATGTTATCATGATGGCTAAGGAGAGGGTCTAGGTCAGCTCCTGTATATTCAAATGAGGAAACACTGACTAAACAGTCTTTGCTAATCATGGAGGATTATTGCAGTTCGGAGTAGAATGACAATGTGAAGATTAATCTGAGATCTGTTTATAGTATGACTCTCTAAACTGTTGAGAGAGGACAACTTTTAACAAAAGCAGGGTAATGTCTAGCATACAAGGTGACTAGGACTAGTTAGGGAAAAGAATCACAAGGAGCTCTCAGTGAACATCTGCAGAAGGGTTATATTTTCTATTGACATTATATGGTCATGAATAATTTTGTCATTTAATTGTTTGCTCATGGGGTGAAGGACCTCCCACAGTTATGTGTGATATATGAATTATGGCAGTTAAACCGCAGTTCTGGAAGTGAGGCTATTAAGAAGGCGGTGATCAACTCTGGTGGGACTGAGGTGAGACCAAAGAGCACATGGGACTACATTGCTACAGCTGAATACCGTTCTTGATTAAAGCTGGAAATAATTTTATGGGCATCAAAATTACTGTTCACTCAAAAGGACCAAATTTTATTTAGTACTGTTGAGGCAGAAAGCTATATTCCCAGTGGTTTCAAAATGGAGTACACGCTTCTGTACCTTTGAAGAAGCTTTCAAAATTTGGAAGGAAATACTGGGCAAATCAAACACTGCACAAGAGCATTACTTCTGTAGAAAGAGATTTTTGTCTTATTTTGCTTTGTTTTGTTTTTAAATTCCTGATGAACTACAACACAGGGCCAGTGCCTGAGGCATAGTAGGCATTTAAATTCTATCTGCTGAATGAATAAATGAAGGAGCAAGTGAATGAGACAGTAGAAAAATGCTGGGGCATGGACTTCTACTCCCAGTTCTACTACTGATTAAAAAAATAAATAGGACTATGAATTCATCTTAGCCCTCATCACAAAATACTCATGCTTTTCTTTTGGAAGATCGGTCGTTTCCAAAAGCTGAGGTTCAGCCAATGTTCTGGTTTATGCACTTCCCCTTTATTACACGTTTATTTAGCACTTCTGGTGCATCACAAAGTGGTGTCATAAGGGAAACGTAAAAAAAAAATGTTGTTTGATCATTCTTTTTAGATTTTTAGAGACTTGTTTCATAACCATTTAACCTTTCACGGAACCAAAATTTGACCTTGAGCTAAAAACCACGAAGCAATGTATATACATTTGAAGACCAGTTTCACTATGTAAGTATTCAATATCCATAGCAAAATAGACATATCTTTAAAAAATACATTAGGTCCGTGAGAAAAAGCCTAGTAAATCAGGTCTCGTGGTACAGGATACAAAACCCTTTTTTCCTTTCAGGGTTATTCAAGTCTTGCTGGGAATATATGTGGCCCAAAATTCACTCTTTGTATTCTGAATGTTGGTCAGTGAGCCTCCTATCTTCTCTGGTACTGCAAAACGAATCACCAACACTCTTTAGGACTTAGAACACCGGAAACTTGCAACCGCCATTGTGTTAATATAAAGAAAAACAAGTTAAAAAAAATTAGCTCCAATCAGGGGGTCTCCATTGCTTGATTATGTCTCACAAGAAATAATAAACGCTGATACAACCTCCCTGAAATGAAATTCATTGCTAAAAAAAGAAAGAAAGAGTGGAAAGGAAAGCAGTTTCTGTTAAAAGAGACTAGAAATCAGACAAAAACAGGCCAAATCTGAAGCCAGCAGCTATTATGTTTTGAAGTATACAACCTGGAAACAGAATGGGTAGGGGAGAGGATTTGAAGGAGGAGCTGCTTCTGGAAACTAAGTCTCACCCTCCGCTCCAAACAGGAAAGATCTTCCGATTTCCAGGTTTTTTTCCCTGCTTCACTGCAGGGCACTATCAATACCAGAAAAACATTTATTTTGTCACAGATAAAGAACAAGTGTTGATCATCTCCTCCATGCCCAATTGAAGGAATGAAAGGAAAAAAAAAAAACTACCTTTCTCTGGACCTTGGATGAACAGGAATATGGATTTATAAAATACCTGGCTACATCTAGTCAATAAAACACATTTTGAAAATGATGCCCACATATATGATTAACTGTCAGATGATAATCAGAGCAAGGAAGACATTCAAATACCTATTTCTGTAAGCTTTCTTTTCATTTTCCTTTTCAAAACTCATCTCTTAATTTTTTTCTTTTAGAAATATACACACACAAAGCCCTGACAAAAAGAATTTTTGCGAAAACGTTTTAAACAGCAAGGTTATGGTGGGTGAAATCAAAGACATGCAGCAGTAATTCTAGAGCTTCCTATTTGCCTCTGACCAGAGTTCGCTTTCCTCCCTTCTGCACAGCAATCTGAATTCCACACTAAGGGTCACAGCTTCTCTCTGAATTCCCAGCTTATGGCGCTATGTGTTGCCACCTTGATGCTATTTAGACAGTTTTCGTTTAATGCACAGACAGTGAACTGTTCAGATTTAAACAGGTTTTTATTTGACAAGAATGCATTCCCTCAGATTGGAAGCTCCACTAACCATGCTACAACTGTATCACACGCTGCTATAATCAACTATGCTGTGAATTTGGGCAATACCACCTATACAGATATTTGCAAAAAAAAAAAAAAAAAGAAAGAGAGAGAGATTTTAGGGTCATATAGCTCAGGACATTAGAAAGCAAAAACTGTTCTCTGCATAACACATGAGGAAACCAAGCATTGAATTTCAGTTTGGAAATGTAATTTTTTGTTTTGAACATTTAGCCATGTGCTGCTGCTATACCTTGCTGGGTCTCACAATGAAACCTAGGAAACTAAGAGCCCTACTGTATGTTCTCCATTCCCAGCAATGTTCCTATGAGAAAACCTTATTAATGAGCTTGCAAACGAGCACCCAACAGGGAAATGTCACAAACAAGAGCGGCTAATGCCCCAGAAAATCAAATAAGTGAACACTTGGCTGATTGTGGTGCCTTTCATATTTATAATAAAAGAAAGGGAGTTTAATTCACTGATTCTGAAGGGGTCAACACCTTGCTGAACAAAACAACTCATTTACTTATGTTTAGAAATCTCCAGATGATAAATTACACTGATGTTAATCACTTCAATGCATACTACACAATTAATATCTGTACTCACCAAAAACTTCAGGATTATTAGAAATATGACAGCATACACATCTGGTTGATTTTTCACATAATTGGGCACAACAATTTCTCTTGGTAACACAAATAAGGGTACTAACAAACAAACACTGCAAAATTCTGATTCAATTAATTAGGACTTGAATCCACAAGACAGAAGCAATTCTGAGTTGCAGCTCAAGCCTTGCTTCTGTGTAACATGGAGGTACTCCATTTTAAGGGGAGAACACTCTTCCTTTCTTTTTATCCTGCAATGTTTTGTTTCAATCAATGGCATACAATTCATGTTGTCACTAGTTTACTTCCCTTTCACATTTAAAAAAAAATACAATTTATACAGGATTCAAATATACCACCTGTTATTTAACCTTGTTCATGGTTAACATTTGTTCATTCTAGAGCATGTAGATAGGCATTCAGTGCCCAAAATGAGCCAGGGTTAAACCAATGAAGCTTACTTAACAGCACTGAAATCTGGTTAGACTTGCCTCAAGGTAGTTTTATTTACTCAGGACAGAATCTGAGGGGTTTAATGGCCATAATGTTTGTCACTAAAACAGTAAGAAATATTTTTAAGTGGTAAAGACAAGGATATTTAAAAAATAACTGTATATTTAAAAACACACACACATATATAAATATATATATAAAACAAAACAATTTTATAGATATTATTACATAGATTTTTATAAGGCTAATAAGGCCATTAACATGACTGAAAGAAAAATAGGTTGGATAAAGTGTCCCTCAATATACTCCTTAGATTGTAACCAAAATGTGGTGAATATGAACCTTTATTCATCTTTTCCAGGTCGATAGCTATCAAAGAATTTTAAAGGGATCAGTGATCCCCAAAAGAGCAAGAACAGCCAGCTTCAAGGGTTTGGCTCAATTTAAAATACAGGCATTATGCTGCCACTCCTCACAGGGGATCCACCACAATGAAACACCCATGCAGACTGGCTACTGAACAAATTGTTGCAAGACTTGCACACATTCAAGAAATCTCTTCTGTTCGCATGGCCATTGGGATCTGGTGCTGCTTGTCTTCAGAGAAACAACTTCTATGAAGGAGCTGTGTGCCCTGTACCACTGGGAGATGAGTGGTACCAGTACAGGGCCTGCTGACCAGTGGTGCTGGCACCTGAAGCGGGACACTTCTGTTAGTACATAGCTGCTGGTGCTTGGGGAGAGGACAGCTGGGAGGAAGTGATACAGACAGTTCAATTCCCGCGTGAAGAAGTAATCTGAGGTGTTCCTGGCTGACCTTGTGAAGTTCTTAGTAGTGTTCTAGGAATGGACACCAGTCAACACTCAGGTGACTTTCTTCAACACTGACAAGCTTATTTTGGATTTCAAACCAGATCCCACATTCTCATTCATAACAGTATAAAGCACTGTAATTCTTAACCAGCCATTATAAAAATAATTTTCGTTGCATATATTAAAAAATCGAATACTGAGGAAAATTTTTTTTGTGCATTAACTTATGTTGAATAAAAGAACACAGTGTTGCCCTTCTTCAAAAAAGAAAAAAGTCATGTTAGAACCTGGAATTACTAAATGCATCATCATGTTTGGAAGGTGTTAAATTAAAGTCACTTTCCTGCAGACACAAGCCAGCAGTACTTTGTTAGACTGAACTAAAATGGATTCAGCTATAAAGCCTTATTGTTTTTCTTGGAAGGACAAATCTCTGTTGAATACACAGAATATGGAAGCCAAGGCTTTGAGGATCATGATCTACTTTTCCAAGGGACAAAAGATGTGCCACTTGAAATACCATGCATTTGGCAGTGTAATTTGGTAGTGAGTGAAACTATATTCTATTTAAAAGATACTCTGGGAAACTACTTAAAGAGTTTAGGGGTGGAAACTGGGCAAATATCTACTCAGGACCCACAAAGGAGCTAATGTATTATTAAAGCTAATGGGCCCCTACAAGGAAAGTTAATGGATATTAAGTTTGCTTAAATGAATTACATATTAACAAAGTCACAAGAAATCTACTATCTGCCAATTTAGATAATATCTGATCGTTTCTGTTTTCCCATTATAGGGACATTACACAATAGTTCCAGTGATATGAAAATTATAAGCATGATACTCATAATGAAAACATATAATGAAGTAGATAAAATGAATTAACAAGCAAAAACCTGCATTATGTAATGTTAAATTGAGCCAAGCCCACAGAGTAGGAAAAGGCTAGAACGTGATGTCTCTCACAAACAACTTCTTACACCTTTCTTTTGTTTAGGCAAAACATACAAGAAAAGATGTGCATGGTGATTGGTGGCTTCGAAAGATATATCCAGGTTCTAAACACTAGAGCTTGTCAATGTGGTCTGTTATCGAAAAAAAATCTCTGTAGATATATTTCACTCTAGGATCTCAAGGGGAGACTATTCTGGACTATCTGAGTGGGATCTACATCCAATGACAAGGGTCCTGACAAGCAACGCAGAGAAGAGAAGGCCACATCAAAATGGAGAATGACTTCATGAAGCCAAATCCCAGGAACTCTTGGAGTACTTGGAAACTGGAAAAGGCAATGAACCATCCTATCCTAGAGCCTCGGGAGGAAATGAGGTCAAACCAGCACCTCAGTTTTGGTCTTTAATCCTTCAGAATTGTGAGTAAATGAATTTCTGTTGTCTTAAAGCCACCAAGATTCTGGTAATGTGATTTATTACAGTGATCCTAGCACATTAACATAAGAATTCACAGAGGGCAATGGTTTTTCTCCATAAACTCCCCAATGACTGCTGTCCTAATCAAACACTTACAGTGTTTTCACTGTGAATAGTCAAACATCACCTAGAAGTTTTCAGAAACCAAGTTACAGAATGCTTTGATGAAAAGTGAATTATGGCTACTTGGACACAATTTGGGCAAGAGAATGGTGTTTATATAGAATCTAGATTTGTTTTTTTTAAGCAGAGGGGTCTAGAGGAGAAAACAAGAACATATTTAGGGGAGGATTGCAAGATGGCCGACTGAGTGGCGGCACAAGAGAGCCTCTCTGAGGAAAAAAAAAAATAAAAACAACTCAGACGCTGCAATCTGGCAACATGGAGAAAGCCAGACAAAAGGAGAGGAATTCTCACGACCCAGGAGGAAACTGAAAAAGAAAAAGAAAAAAGAAAGAAGAAAAAGAAGCATGGACAGAGGGCTGAAGCTGGGCAAGCCCCAATCACTGTACTGGCACGTCTTAGAGTCAAGTGACTCATGATAGAGCTGAGATAGTGGCCCTGCCGAGAGTGGGAGTTGGTGAGCTCCAGACCCTCGGCTGGAGGAGGTGCTGAGACAGGGAGTGGAAACAGTCAGTTGAGCTGCACAAACTTTGGTGAGTGATAGGAACTGGAATCCCCAAACCAGGAGGACTGGCTGGGCGACATTTTGGAGTTGGGCAGGGCCAGCTTGAATCAAAACCCAAGGCAGCGTCCGCTGATGACTCCTAGTCCAAAGCAGATTGGTGGGATCTGCTCGGGCAGGGCCATGCCCCTGGTTGAAACCCAATAGCCAGGGACGAGGCTTTTCTGGGCCAGTGGCATCCCCAGGGAACACACAAACTTGTTGAAGCTAAACTGGTTGACTGGTGTAGGGGAAGGAGGCAGCTCTCAGCGTGCAACTCGCAGATCTGCAGCAGACTGGGGGGTGGTACTTCCCTAGCAAGTGCATTGCAGAAAAACTGTAAGCAATATGGAAGGCCCAGAGACTTCCACCACCCACCAGTCTGAAGGGGGCCGGAAACATGACAAGACAGAGAAAGAGCAAAGATCCCCAACTGCGGAACCAGGGAAAGTGAGTCCAACAGAGGTAAATGCAGAGGAGGTTGAGAGCAGCAAACCTGTAATCTCAGAGACAGCCTCATCGGAAATAAAGAAATACATCCGTGACCTCATTGTCGAATTTATATCTGAAATTCTAACTCAGGTGAAGCAAGATATAAGAAGATTTATAAAAGAAGTCCTGGGTAATCCTCAAGTAGGCACAAATGAAAGAATAGAGGAACCCAGAGAAAGGAGAGAAGCCTTTGATGAAGAATAGAAACAAAATCTAGAATATATGAAACAGATCCAAAGAGAATATCAGGAAATTAAAAACTCCATTGAAACCTGGCAAAACCTTTTAACAGAAACTAAAGACAAACTTTCAAAACTTGAAGATAGATTTGCAAAGTATGATCATGAAAGGATCTCTTAAAAATAACAAGGAACCAGGAAGCAACGATACAAAGGCTAGAAGATGACAAGAGGATTTATAACCTAAGAATAAAATATGTGAATGAAGATGCAGCAACAAATACAAATGAAATAAAAAGTCTATTCACAGAAATAATTAAGGAAAACTTCCCAAACATAGGTAACCAAAGTGAAGTTCAGATAAATG